>CM068368.1:171994456-172571956 GCA_034769895.1 Magicicada septendecula | reverse complement strand
AAATTATCTCAATTTATCAAAGAAATGATTACTAACACAGTTAACTTGAAGGACCGCTAATTTTAATGAGCATTTTCATTTACATGTTACAATCTGCATACAATCTTCTTGGTTAACAATTATTAAATTTTTACCTTTCATCAATTATTATTGAAAGTAGGTTCATAGACCAATTGACTTGCCAATAGTAATAGACTTAGAAAAAAAACATGAATTAAATTGAGTTTAATGTTCAATTCGGTTTACTTGTTAAGTTGAATTCCTTTTGGTTGGTGAGTCCTTCCCTCGGAGTCTGCGATCTTGGAGATTGCGTTGTCGGCGATTCGGATGATCCTGTTGATGACACTCGATGACACTAACCACTTGATTATTTCGGTTACACTTTAATTATCACAGTTCACACCTACTCACTGATTCGGCATGTAACTAGTGTATACTAATTAATTTTTGACACCTTAGTAAATACGTGATTAAACTGAGTGCTCGCACTATCAATGATACATCCCGAAAACAGTCCCACGATCCGCAACTTCCAAATGCACGCGTTCGATTCTCGATACTCTGAAGTTCGGTAATTACCACCAAGTTATTCAGTCTAACAATTACTTTAATCTGGCATATGTCGTTTATCGTACTACCGGGTTTAATACTATTTAAACGCACGACATGAATACTGTACTTCTCACTTATTGCAAGTTTTAGTTATAAATTTTTATTACTTGCTAACGAGTCTGAATAGTTGAAATGTTCGCCGTAGACTAGTTATGAAGTCGTAATAACTAGATATGAAATGCGCGATAACGAGTCTGATAGTTGTAGTGTGCGCCGTAGTCTAGTTATGAAATCGTAATAACTACCTTTTTTATACCCCCTCAAACATTACCCATACTCACTATTTACAAATCGCGTTCCCATTGGTTTCATATACCGCGATATTCGATTTCCACCAACCCAACTAGCTAATTTTGCCCGCTTAAAAGTGACGCTTTCTATCATTCGTCAAAAAACAGCGCGTGGCAACTTTTACCGCGAAACCAAAACATGACGCCACTTCGAGTTTTCTCTCTCACCTTCTCTGTCTAAATCCTAGCGGTACGGTTTTGTCCGAGCACTCAATTTTCCCTCGACTTCACTTAACTTTATTGCTTTTTTTAACACAATACATTTTATGCTTTTACACCCTGTACGTGACTTGCTGAATAACTTTCGCACCGACATACTGTCGCCTTGACTAGGGGGTGTGTGTGCTTTGAAAAACACCGCCACGCTGGTTTACAACAGTACATCAAGTCACATTACTTGCATTTCTTATTCTAATATACATTTAGTAATCATGTTTTCTATATAAACTAGCGTAAAATTTGATAGCATTCAATTTTTACGTTATACATGAGAACTCTACAAATCAGGGCTGTATGCAAAAAATTATTTGATTCTGTTTGAATTTGCGGCTGTTATCGTTTGCCATAGAAAAAAAATCTACAGTCACACAGACACAGATAGACAGACAGACAGACACACACACACACACTTTTCGAAAAATGACTTTTTTTTATGTTTTGAGTGTAGTACAATCAGAATCTGCAATAATCTCGAACACGATTTTTTTTGCCATCACCATACTTCAATTTCCTCAAGGCATATGGAAGTAAAATGGTAAGACATAAAAAGTGATTTGTTTAGGGGATGATACAGCTACTTACAGAAGTTTTTAGAATTCTAGTTACTGAAAAGAACAAAGTAAATATCATAAAACTCATTTTAGTGCAGAGAATTGGGTTATGTGCTCCCAACTAACTCAGGTTCAGAGGACTTGGTGTTAACAAGCTATTTATCTTGAACCATCCAATTCACACTCAACAGTGAAACAAGTGATCATAAAATGAATTCAAACATAGGTTACCTTAAGAAAAACCATTAAAAATTTAACATCCATTATAGACATCAATATGTATAAATAGACAAAAAATGTTCTTATCATAAAATATCGGTATGGAGAACCATACATGACTTCCATGTTCTAAGATTTATATTTTAAATCATATTCGAAATGAAATATTTCCATAGAAACTACGTCTTTCTACTTATTGCTTCAGCATTAACCACAGTACTGTGGTCACTAACGTTTACCACCTCACGTTTTCGCACTCGATTTTCACTGATGATGGCAGTCGATGCCACTGCCGAAACGTCTGGTTTTAGGCCACCCCGTTCACCTAACCTCTTCATTTATAGATATTTCATCTACGTTTCTACAGTGGATTATTATGAGCTTCTTATCAGGATACTTTATTTATAAAAATTAAGTACTTTACTGTCGTTAAATCATAAAATGTTTCAGGTAAACTACCCCTTTCTCTTAACCGATCTTCTCCAAAATCAATAGACCTTCAGTCCTCTACGATTCAGGGATTCATGCAAAAAAATATTTGATTCTGTTTGAATGTGCGGCAGTTATCGTTCGTCATGGAAACATTTCTCTTGATACAACATAAAATGTTGCTGGTAAACTACCCCTTTCCCTTAACCGATCGTCACCAAAATCAACAGACTTTGAGTTCTCTACAACTCAGGAAAGTGTGCAAAAAATTATTTGATTCTCTTTGAATTTTCGGCAGTTATTATTCGACTTGAAAAATTACCCTTTTTAAAACATAAAACGTTGCTGATAAACTACCCCTTTCCCTTAACCGATCTTCAACAGACCTTGAGTTCTCTTTAGTTCAAAAAGGTATGCAAAAACGTAGTTGATTCTGTTTGAATTTACGGCTGTTATCGTTTGCCATAGAAAATACCCTTGTTAAAACATAAAATGTTGCAGGTAAACTACCCCTTTACCTTAACCGATCTTCACCATAAATAATAGGTCTTGAGAACTCTTCAATTTAGGGCTGTATGCAAATAATCATTTGATTCTGTTTGAATTTGCGGGTGTTATCGTTTGCTATACGAAATACCCTTGTTAAAACATAAAACGTACTAGGTAAACTACCCCTTTCCCTTAACCGATCATCAACAAAATCAACAGACCTTGGGTTCTGTATAATTGAAAAAGGTATGCAGAAGAGTAGTTGATTCTGTTTTAATGTACGGCAGTTATCGTTCGTCATAAAAAAAATTACCCTTGTAAAACATAAAATGTTGCCGGTAAACTACCCTATTCCCTTAACCGATCTTCACCAAAACCAACAAGCATTGAGAACTCTACAATTCATGGGTGTATGCAAAACATTATTTGATTCTGTTTGAATTTTCGGCTGTTATCGTTTGCCATAGAAAAAAAATCTAGTCACACAGACACAGATAGACAGACAGACACTTTTCGAAAAACGACTTTTTTTCATGTTTTGAGTGTAGTATAATCAGAATCTGCAATAATCTCGAACACGATTTTTTTTGCCTCACCATACTTCAATTTCTTCAAGGCATATGGAAGTAAAATGGTAAGACATAAAAAGTGATTTGTTTAGGGGATGATACAGCTACTTACAGAAGTTTTTAGAATTCTAGTTACTGAAAAGAACAAAGTAAATATCATAAAACTCATTTTAGTGCAGAGAATTGGGTTATGTGCTCCCAACTAACTCAGGTTTAGAGGACTTGGTGTTAACAAGCTATTTATCTTGAACCATCCAATTCACACTCAACAGTGAAACAAGTGATCATCAAATGAATTCAAACATAGGTTACCTTAAGAAAAACCATTAAAAATTTAACATCCATTATAGACATCAATATGTATAAATGGACAAAAAATGTTCTTATCATAAAATATCGGTATGGAGAACCATACATGACTTCCTTGTTCTAAGATTTATATTTTAAATCATATTCGAAATGAAATATTTCCATAGAAACTACGTCTTTCTACTTATTGCTTCAGCATTAACCACAGTACTGTGGTCACTAACGTATACCACCTCACGTTTTCGCACTCGACTTTCACTGATGATGGCAGTCGATGCCACTGCCGAAAAGTCTGGTTTTGCAGAAAACATTGGACTACGGCTAAACAGCCTGGGAGCACAAAACTACTTCTTTGTTGCCGATAACGTAGTACACATATCAAAAATTCTCCCCTCCACCTTCAACTATAATTTTTAATTAATAGAAAATTACCCCCACCCCGTTCACCTAACCTCTTCATTTATAGATATTTCATCTACGTTTCTACAGTGGATTATTATGAGCTTCTTATCAGGATACTTTATTTATAAAAATTAAGTACTTTACTGTCGTTAAATCATAAAATGTTTCAGGTAAACTACCCCTTTCTCTTAACCGATCTTCTCCAAAATCAATAGACCTTCAGTCCTCTACAATTCAGGGATTCATGCAACAAAATATTTGATTCTGTTTGAATGTGCGGCAGTTATCGTTCGTCATGGAAACATTTCTCTTGTTACAACATAAAATGTTGCAGGTAAACTACCCCTTTCCCTTAACCGATCGTCACCAAAATCAACAGACTTTGCGTTCTCTACAACTCAGGAAAGTGTGCAAAAAAGTATTTGATTCTCTTTGAATTTTCGGCAGTTATCATTCGTCATAAAAAATTACCCTTTTTAAAACATAAAACGTTGCTGATAAACTACCCCTTTCCCTCAACCGATCTTCAACAAAATCAACAGACCTTGAGTTCTCTTTAGTTCAAAAAGGTATGCAAAAACGTAGTTGATTCTGTTTGAATTTACGGCAGTTATCGTTCGTCATATAAAAAATTACCCTTGTTAAAACATAAAATGTTGCAGGTAAACTACCCCTTTCCCTTAACCGATCTTCACCAACACCAATAGGTATTGAGAATTCTACAGTACAGGGCTGTATGCGAAACTTCATTTGATTCTGTTTGAATTTGCGGCTGTTATCGTTTGCCATAGAAAAAAAATTACCCTTGATAAAAAACCGTTGCAGGTAAACTACCCCTTTCCCTTAACCGATCTTCACCAAAAACAATAGGTCTTGAGTACTCTACAATCCAGGGCTGTATGCAAAACTTATTTGATTCTGTTTGAATTTGCGGCTGTTATCGTTTGCCATAGAAAATACCCTTGTTAAAACATAAAATGTTGCTGGGAAACTACGCCTTTACCTTAACCGATCTTCACCAAAAACGATAGGTCTTGAGAACTCTTCAAATTAGGGCTGTATGCACATAATCATTTGATTCTGTTTGAATTTGTGGGTGTTATCGTTTGCTATAGAAAATACCCTTGTTAAAACATAAAACGTAGCCGGTAAACTACCCCTTTCCCTTAACCGATCATCAACAAAATCAACAGACCTTGAGTTCTGTATAATTGAAAAAGGTATGCAGAAGAGTAGTTGATTCTGTTTTAATGTACGGCAGTTATCATTCGTCATAAAAAAAGTTACCCTTGTTAAAACATAAAATGTTGCCGGTAAACTACCCTATTCCCTTAACCGATCTTCACCAAAACCAACAAGCCTTGAGAACTCTACAACTCATGGCTGTATGCAAAACATTAGTTGATTCTGTTTGAATTTGCGGCTGTTATCGTTTGCCATATAAAATACCCTTGTTAAAACATAAAACGTTGCAGGTAAACTACCCCTTTCTCTTAACCGATCTTCTCCAAAATCAATAGACCTTCAGTCCTCTACAATTCAGGGATTCATGCAACAAAATATTTGATTCTGTTTGAATGTGCGGCAGTTATCGTTCGTCATGGAAACATTTCTCTTGTTACAACATAAAATGTTGCAGGTAAACTACCCCTTTCCCTTAACCGATCGTCACCAAAATCAACAGACTTTGCGTTCTCTACAACTCAGGAAAGTGTGCAAAAAAGTATTTGATTCTCTTTGAATTTTCGGCAGTTATCATTCGTCATAAAAAATTACCCTTTTTAAAACATAAAACGTTGCTGATAAACTACCCCTTTCCCTCAACCGATCTTCAACAAAATCAACAGACCTTGAGTTATCTTTAGTTCAAAAAGGTATGCAAAAACGTAGTTGATTCTGTTTGAATTTACGGCAGTTATCGTTCGTCATATAAAAAATTACCCTTGTTAAAACATAAAATGTTGCAGGTAAACTACCCGTTTCCCTTAACCGATCTTCACCAACACCAATAGGTATTGAGAATTCTACAGTACAGGGCTGTATGCGAAACTTCATTTGATTCTGTTTGAATTTGCGGCTGTTATCGTTTGCCATAGAAAAAAAATTACCCTTGATAAAAAACCGTTGCAGGTAAACTACCCCTTTCCCTTAACCGATCTTCACCAAAAACAATAGGTCTTGAGTACTCTACAATCCAGGGCTGTATGCAAAACTTATTTGATTCTGTTTGAATTTGCGGCTGTTATCGTTTGCCATAGAAAATACCCTTGTTAAAACATAAAATGTTGCTGGGAAACTACGCCTTTACCTTAACCGATCTTCACCAAAAACGATAGGTCTTGAGAACTCTTCAAATTAGGGCTGTATGCACATAATCATTTGATTCTGTTTGAATTTGTGGGTGTTATCGTTTGCTATAGAAAATACCCTTGTTAAAACATAAAACGTAGCCGGTAAACTACCCCTTTCCCTTAACCGATCATCAACAAAATCAACAGACCTTGAGTTCTGTATAATTGAAAAAGGTATGCAGAAGAGTAGTTGATTCTGTTTTAATGTACGGCAGTTATCATTCGTCATAAAAAAAGTTACCCTTGTTAAAACATAAATTGTTGCCGGTAAACTACCCTATTCCCTTAACCGATCTTCACCAAAACCAACAAGCCTTGAGAACTCTACAACTCATGGCTGTATGCAAAACATTAGTTGATTCTGTTTGAATTTGCGGCTGTTATCGTTTGCCATATAAAATACCCTTGTTAAAACATAAAACGTTGCAGGTAAACTACCCCTTTCCCTTAACCGATCTTCACCAAAAACAATAGGTCTTGAGAACTCTACAATTCTGGCCTGTATGCAAAAGAGTAGTTGGTTCTGTTTGAATTTGCGGCTGTTATCGTTTGCCATAGAAAAAATTACCCTTGATTAAAAAAAAAACTGTTGCCGTTAAACTACCCCTTTCCCTTAACCGATCTTCACCAAAAACAATAGGTCTTGAGTACTCTACAAATCAGGGCGGAATGCAAAAAATTATTTGATTCTGTTTGAATTTGCGGCTGTTATCGTTTGCCATAGAAAAAAATCTACAGTCACACAGACACAGACAGACAGACACACACACACACACAGACACTTTTCGAAAAATGACTTTTTTTTATGTTTTGAGTGTAGTACAATCAGAATCTGCAATAATCTCGAACACGATTTTTTTTGCCATCACCATACTTCCATTTCCTTAAGGAACATGGAAGTAAAAATTACTTTTAAATTATACTCCAAAACTCGCTGTACAGTATATGTATATACTGTACAATCATTATGTTTAACAACAGAATCATTGTACATGTTAAATTTATTTCCTATTGTTGTCAGTTGTTAAAAACAAAATAAAGAAATTATGCCTATTATACTTTCAGTCAGTAAAGAAGATTTTGAAGAGGCAGCTGGTTTATGTTCAAACTTACATAAACTTTTTAGGCACACATTATTATTTTATGACTCAATAATAAACAACATTGTTTTCCTTCTAAAGAATACAATTTGTGATGTGTTAATTATTTATTACAGATTCATAAGTATGAATTTACCAGTGTACACTTGTCACATGAGAAAGAAAATATAAAAATTCCAGTTGAAGGAAATAGTAAAGCTAAAATAATGTTATGAACACTACTAATAATATTCCATTAAACTAAATTAAGCTTTCTAAAAGAAAAAATTTGGGCTTACAGCTTACAGTAAAGAAAAATTAATTGAATGCTCTTGGAAGTCAAAAACGTATGCACTCTACTGCTTACCTTTTCATAAAAAAATCTAATTTGGTTCAAATCAAAACAAAGCAGGATTTAGAATTGTTTAGAATGTGCTGAATACATATGGTTGGTTGCCAAAAGTTATTAAGTATGTAGTTATATAACTTGTGTTTCTATGTGAAGAATGTCATTCACATGTAGGATTCATTTCACTGTCAAAACTGATTCAAGAAACTGGTTTTCTCAATAAATAACTACAGGTTGATATTTATATCACCACAGGGAACTAACTCAAAATGGGTATACTAAGATTACATAAAACTTGGTATAGTTTTCACAAGCCACTTTTATTGGAATATCAGGATTCATAAATATTTCATCAATTTTAGATGAAATCTTTATAAAATAATTTCTGTGCATATATTGGAATTAATATTATTGAATAATTAATAAAATTCTTTTTTTTTTACAAGGATATATATATTATTAAATAATTATCAGGTATTTTGACAGTTTTTATGTTAATGTCATCTTAAGATACGGTATACTGTATAAATTTAAATTTAAACACTTTTTGCTACAGTCTATTTCTTGATGCATATATAATTTATTTAATATTTATAAATTCTTTACTTCAAGATGTTTTATTCCTTTATTTGGTACATGTTTTGGGAAACGTATTGTTCCCATCTTCAGTCTTCCTGATTTGGAACAATACAGATCCTGGAACAATACACTTTCCGAAACATGTACCAAATAAGGGAATAAAACATCTTGAAGTAAAGAATTTATAAATATTAAATAAATTATAAATTTAAATATATAAATTTTATTTATTATTCAATAATAAGAACTAGCACAAGAATAAAGTGAGTAATTTGTAAATTAAACTAATATAAATGTTTTTATTTTCCTTCATGCCTTTCTTATTAAGGATGATGGAACAAATAATAGACTTTTAGTGAACAATACATTTACAGTGACTGAGATTATCCAAATTTGTTAAAATTTTAACATCTAGTAGATCTTTCTAGTAGCAAAAAGAAAAGAAGACGCAAACAATTTGAAACAATAAACAGGTAAGCCTAAGTTTTTTAAACGTGCTCAATAAATTCTATATGGAGCAGTGTTAATCTTCAAGTACACCAATAAAAAAAAGTGCTGATGAAAAAGAAGGATAGTAAGTTAATACACTATGAACTTGTAGGAAGCCTAACATGAGACTGGAGGACCTATGTAGATGACCATATATAGCCTTCACAGCTTCCCATTTCAACTATTGACAACTGAAAAATGGTTCCTCCATTATTAAGTGCCCGTGTTTTTTTTTTTTTTTTTTTTTTTTTTTTTTTACAAGGGGACTGGAAATAAGAGAATTCTTCAAGTTACTGTAATGCAGCTTGGGCGAAAATTGGAAAATGGGGCAGCTCATTACTTTTTGCAGAAACATTATGTCAAAAATAATAATGAAACACATTGCCCTAAGTACTGCAGAATGTAAATATAATATTAAACATCCCTGTCAGAGGCAGAACTTCTTTACACAAGAGGGTCTGACATAATTGACAAGATTCAGATTCCTTACATTCTCTATTATAATCAAATTACAAAATTTTGATCAATAACTTTAGAGATAGTAAAATGTTTTTAACATTGATTGTTGTATACCAGAGAACCCCCAACCTACATTCAAAGTAATATTATATTGTTGAATATATTAAGTGATATTGTGATTGATATTATTAAAACTGGCTTGAGAATTATGTTATTTTCAACTATACATAAAACAATAAAAGACAGAGTAAAAAGTCAGTTTTTATTCAGAGTTCAGTTAGTTGAGTTACAGAGTTAGTCTGTGTATCTTAATATTTGATTTAATTTGTTAATATTTGTTTGTATCCACATTCACTTTTTGCTTGTATAATTTACAGTTGTACAGTTATATAAATTACAGTTGTAATATTTGGTATCACATATTTGTAGATCGAAATTGTACTTTATGTGTTATATTTTATTTGTGAATAAAAAAAAATTAAAAAAAAGCTTTTATTTATAATTAACAAAATGATCAATGTACTAAAAAGGATAAAATAATTTATCTTATACCAAATACATTAACAACAAATGAAAATAACGTTTATTAATCAAAAATTTTTGTAATATTAAGTATCACTGATAATAAAAGCATGGGCGCCTACGGAATGATATTATACCATGTTTAAATCAATCTTCAATAAAAAAGATGTATAACTGATAATATTTGTTCTACATTTATTTGATTATTGAGGAATTAAATTTTTCAGAGTATGCGTATATGTGTACATTTGTCTTACAAGTACAATCATGCGCAATTCCAAAATTTACGTTCTGTAAAGAGAATCATAGTATAACTAAATTTGAAAAAATAGCAGATATTTGAAGATTCCTTTCCATTGAATCAAGTTATAACATTATACTTCACATTACAAACTATTATTAAGAGGGGACGTCGAAATTAGGATTGTCAAGGATTATATTTTTAAATAAAAAAAATACACAATGCACTGAATATAAACAAATAGTTTTTATAATATTTTTGAGATACAAAATTCATTTTGATATTGATTAATTATATTTTCGAATTCATGTTTAAGATCACATTGTCTAAATGAAGGCGCCCATGCTTTTATTATCAGTGATAGTAACTGTAGAATACATGTTGTTAATGTATTTGGTATAAGATAAATTATTTTATCCTTTTTAGTACATTGATCATTTTGTTAATTTTAAATAAAAGCGTTTTTTTTAATTTTTTTTACTTTTTTTTATTTCACACTTTTTAGTCAAATTTTATAGATAAATTACATAATGAAAAGAGAATGATACATAAACGATAAACACTTATTTATGAAATAGATAAATAGATAGATAAATTTCTTTTTATTGTATAAAATGTTTGCCGGCCACTGGTACAGATGACACAGTAAGTTTGTATTAACGTAGATACAGCAAGTCAAAAACCAACTGCCATTATTCATTTTTCATTTCACATACATATTTCCAACGGTTGATACTGGAGGTTAAAGTCTTTAGTTATACACATTGTTTACAATTAAGGACTCGGAATCGAACATCAGATGGGTTAGGTGTACAGTGAACCGAGTTAAATTATAATCGAGTGATAAAACTATATAGTGAATTGTTAAAATAATAATAAATGAATTATATAGTGAAAACAACCAAAAAGGAATATAAAAGTGAATTTAAAAAGGAAAGTATTGTGATATTAATCAAATTTTAAAATTTCCTAACGGTTATTATAAACTATATATACCGGTACTAGCGAACTATTTTTTCACAAACACTGAACTATCACACAATAACACTGTTGTAATTTTTTTTGTTAGTTGTTGATCATTATTTTTGTGTGTTTAATTTTAAGAAGTGTAGTATTAATTAACCTAAAAAAGACCGTATCTGAGATCGAAAACTTTCAATAGTGCCATATATACCAAGCCAGGGTAATTCATATTAAGAATTATTTATTTATTTTAATTTTAAAAGAGAAAAATTCAAAGAGAAACGTTTTGTACAAAGTAAAATTACTTACCGTTATTTGTAATCATGTAGACAGTTTTAACATTGAAAATGTTTATAAGGACGTGTCGCACATTTGCGCGTGATCGAAAATGGAAACCGGTGTTTCCATAGATACTACTTCTTTGTTGTCAATAACGTAGTACACATATAAAACTTCACTTATGAATAATACTACATTTAACTTATAATCTGTACATTGGTAAATGTATGTATGTATTTTTTTTTCATAATATTGTATTGTCACGTGATTCAAGTGTGTATGCAAAATTTCAAGTCGCTATCATACCGGGAAGTATGCAAAATTTCAAGTCGCTATCATACCGGGAAGTATGCAAAAATTCGATTTGAAAAATCCACTTTAGACTGACGGGAAAGCAAGTTAAATAAAAGCATTTAAAATTATTTATGATATTGTGTAAATAAACAAAAGATGTCAACAGTGATATGAGTGTTTTATTTCAATCTTCATTCAAATTGCTGACTTAGAAGACGGCATGACTTTCTTTAGTAGTCATGCTTCTAAAGGTGTGAGAAAATCTTATTTTAAAAAAATTCATAAAATCTTTTGGATGTAACATGGTTCTGTACAAATCTGAAGCATGGATAAAGGGGAAAGTGGTATAAGGAATGAACAGAGACATGCCCTTTAGACAGAAAATGGCCTTACAGAGAATGACCTTTTAGACATGATGGTGGAGAAGGATGCATGGAATCTCATGATTACAGAAAAATACAGAGGGTTAGGACACTTAATTAAGCTATAACTACATTAGGTACTATAATGCTAGAGACGTGAAATAAATGCAAGAATTCCTTCAGAAAGACCAAGAGAAAATCACCTGGATCAAGTGGTTGGAAAGAAGATTTCCAGTGGTTGTGTTCTTGGGAGGACACAAATGATTCAAGGAGAAGAGTATCGACCAAGAAATCTAATGACTTCAGAATATGACCACCCAGTGGCGTAGCTAGGCTTTTTGGCGCCCGGGGCAAGGAGATCGTCGGCCGCCTCACCTTCACAATTAAAGGGCGACAAAAGAGCAAAAATTAAGGCTCATCCAGTAAACAAAGTACTGTACTTAATAAATGCAAATGTGTAGATTTTTGAATGAAAGCACGTCCAGCAAACATCTTAACAATATTTGTTAAGTCAAAATTCAGAAATTACATATTATAATATTACTGCTATTCAGTTTGTATACATTTATTATTAACAAATATAGATTATAAAAAACGTAGTAATATGAAAAATTTATAATATAAAAATGTTATAATAAACAAGTCATCGTCAAAACAATATCCTAAAGCAACATAAAGTTAAACAAAGAATTACATTAAAAGTAATAAAATAAGTCACTTACCATTACAGGTTAATGAATCCGTATTCTATTAATAAACACTAATATTTATTTTTAATATTTAATAAATATTTAAAATGAGACATTTTAAAATGAAACTTTTCTGGTTTTAATAGCTGCAAAGTGGGTTATTAGATCACTATAATCTAAAGACGAAGCAAAGCAATGTCGTTTTCATTTGAATGTATCGCTATATTTGATACCCTGTCTTGAGATATTGTTGATCGTAGGTACGATTTAATCAATTTGAGCTTACTAAACGATCTTTCACAAGAAGACACAGACAGTAGTAAAGTAAGAACAAAGCTGTTGCTAGTGTTTCTTAGGCTTCTAATCTCGTTGAAAAAATGTATTCTAAACCCTAAAGGGGTTAAGTCTTTTTGTTCTCCATTCACTTTTTCCCTTTTAAATAAAAGTATGACGTCTTTCAAGTCACTGAACAATTCTTCACTGTTTAGGTCATGTGAATACAGTTTTGGAAGCACTGTGCACTGAATATTGATTTGGGAAAACTGTTCCTTAAAATGTATATCCCCATCATTTACGTACGCGTATGCCTCAAATTTACAGGGGATCACAAAGGGGTTTTCTAATTCTTTTATGTTAGAGAAACAGCTTGAAATTTCAACTGACAGTTTGTCCAAATTTCTATTAGAGAACGTCGCATTTCTTGCCGAACGGTTAACGCAGAATCATCTGGATACTCCCTTGGCATCGTGCGCTTCTTCTTATCCTTTTTGTTATACTGACACTCCTTCATTACATACCTACTCTGGCTCAGTAATGACATTGTCACACAGTTCATTCCTCCAAACTTTTAATTTGTCCGTTAGCGTCTCCAGAAGTGGGAATGCTTTATTTATCCAAAGCACAACAAAGTTTCTTAACACGTTGTGTTGTACAAAGTATATTTTTACATGTTAAAAATTTATCCAAGTATTTTAGCAAAGCCAGAAAGTTTCCAGGACATGGGTCGTTAGTAACTGACTCTCGATATCCTATCAGTGCCAGATTTTGTACTGTGGCAATGACCTGTTCGAGGATTTCTTTCCATGTCTTAACTGCTTTACTAATTTGTTTCTGAAGCAGATCATCAGTAAGTCCCCTTTGTTTAAAGAACGTTCCAATTCCTTCCATTCAAAAAATGCAGAGCATTTTTTTGTGATCATGAATACGGGGATTTAACTTTCACCATGACATAATTTTAGTATTGAAATGGCTTCTTTGACATTTTTTTTGTGGAAATAAAATGCAACAAAAGCAGAATAGATATTTTTAGTTGGAGAAAAACACATCCAAGTGCGATTTACCTTTTTGCCATTTTGCAAGGTTTTATCAAACCAATACTTGTTTAAGGATCGTCCGGCTTCATCTTCAGGAAAATAGCTGTCTTCGTTCTGCAACTGACTTGTTCCTCTGTTCACCGTTATATCTCGGAAGGATTGAGATTTCTCGCTTGGCCAAGCTCCCATATCTTGTAGAGCAGCACCGGGAACACGGTCTACATTGTTGCTAGTAATGTTCTGTCCTTCGTCTCCTGTTCTGTTTTCAAGACTGCACGATGCAACATCTATCAACAGTCTCGTCGCTAATACCATCCATTTTATGATTGCAAGTTGATTTCTTGTTAATAGTAATATTTCGACACTCAGGGTTCGATTTTCCTTGAATAAAAGACTTTATAAACTCTTTGGAACTTGTTGTAGTTCTTAATTTTACATTAAGAAAATCTTATATTCCTATAGTTCTTAAGGAAGATTCATAACAAAGAAGCAATTTGTTTGTAGTTTTATAAACAGAAAACAATTTTTTCAAGTCTATGCTCACTTTGCCGCCCTCCTGGCTATGCCGCCCAGGATGGCTGCCCTCTTGGCCCCCCTAGCTACGCCTCTGCACACACAACATCGATCTTTTGAACGACGGCGCCTTCACCAAGAATAAGACGGACAGCGCTCCTAGTGGCAGCCTCTGACGAAGCTTATAATAAGCGAAAACTGGTTCAGGCTACAAAATGTAAACTTTTTACCAATAAAAAACTTAGTGTTCCACGTTAGTAGTGTTATAATTAGTTAATCAACGGACACGTCATGGACAACAAACTCCATTAACTCCATTCTGTGATAGTACAGGAAGACATATCGAACTTGTCAGCAGAAAAACTTTGTGGTTTTATATTCTTTCACTCAAGCGTAGGATATGTAGTGGATGAGGAAGGGATAAGGGGGAAAGGTAGACGTTTAAAGCTAAGTAGTAAAAAGCACAGGAAATTTACTGCGAGCTACTGAAAGCTATTTGAAAATAATGAGTGTACTGATTGTAACACAGTTTAATGAAACATGAACAAAATGCGTGGATTAAGTGTAAAAAGTGTCTCTTACGGTGTCTACTTTATTAGGATCCATGCTAACACTCGCTGCCGAAACCAGATGGCCCAGATACTGTGCTTCCTTCTGGAATAGAGAACACTTCTTCGGGCTCAGCTTCAGTTGGGCACCGTGAATTGTAGTTAGAACCTCCTTAAGGTTTTCCAAATGGTCTTTGAAAGTCTTCCCGACGACTATGACATCGTCCAAATAAACAAGGCAAGTTTTCCATGTCAGGCCTCGGAGTACCAGGTTCATCAATCTTTCAAATGTTGCCGGTGCATTACAGAGTCCAAATGGCATGACGTTAAATTGGAATAAGCCACTTGGGGTCGAGAAAACGGTCTTTTCCTTGTGTTCTTGATGAACACCCACTTGCCACTCTTCAGGTCCAATGTGGAAAACCACTGTACTCCGGACAACATGTCGAGTGGATCGTCAACACAAGGTAATGGATAGCAGTCTTTCTTTGTAACATCATTTAACCTCCGGTTGTCTACGCAGAAACGCAATCCACCATCCTTCTTCGCTACCAGCACTACAGGAGAAGACCAAGCACTTGACGAAGGTTCGATTACTCCCTCTGTCAACATGTCCTGTACTAACCGAGACATTTCCTCTTGTTTAGATAATGGAGGCCTTCGAGGAGGTTGGTGTATCGGTGTTGTGTCCCCGGTATTGATGCGATGTTGAACAAGAGAGGTTCTTCCCAGTGACTGTCCCCGAACTGCAAAACAATCTTTGAATTCATGTAAAAACCGTCTGAGTTCTTTTACCTCACCACTTAAGAGGTCGTTAGAAGATCTGTTCAATAATTCTTGCAGTTCCTCTGGTAATTTGGAATTATCCGAAGCACTGGATCTTCGTTGCGTCATTCCGGCTACCCAGGGCACAGGAGTCAATTTGCCTAGGAGCATATTACTTTGTAAAGTGATAGCTTGATCCAAAATATTCGCCACTCTAATAGGTACATTTCCAGTTTTGTCAGGTTTTACTAAACTTCTGGTAATTAGTATGACCGGTGTGCTGACTACCAGGGGTTCGAATATACTGTAGAGCACTGGTTGCCCCTAGTATCTACCTCGATCTAACCATGATGATCTTTTCGGAGTTTGGCGGAACAGTTACGGCCACTTGGTTTATGACGTCCGTCGATTTTTCTGATGTCGTCAGCATTACCTCTTCTCCTCCGATTCTCAAGGCATTGTTTTTGAAGTCGACTATAAATCCGTATGCGTTCATAACGTCCACACCAAGAATTGCTTCAGCCACAATGTCTGCAACCAGTACTTGATGATTAAACTCAAGTCGACTGAGGCGTAGGTGTATCTCCACTTTTCCAAACACTTTTACAGGCCGTCCAGTAGCTGTTCGCAAGCTGCAAGAGCACCAGATTGGCTTAAGATCTTTCACCACATCGGGCTGTACAATGGACACTGTTGCACCTGTGTCAACTGTAATCGAGGTTGGCCTTTCTTGAACGAATCCGGTAACCACCAAGCTCCCGCTGTTTTTCTGAAGTGTAGAAATTGTCTAGGGGCTTCGTTCCTTCAGTTAGTCAGCACACGCCCCGTTGTACCGACTACTGCTCATTTCCCTGTTGCTGAATTCTAACCCAACAATCTCTTTGTAGATGTCCAGGTTTCCCACATCTATAACACTTCGGTCTTCCATCCTTTCTTATTTTATTCTGTGGCCCCGACCGTCGAATTTCTGTTCCTTGTTCTTGTTCCTCATTATCTGTACCGTCGCGATCTTTTTGCGCGGGCACTTTATGACTTGTCCAACCAGACGCTGATTTGGCGGCCTCAAATTGCAAAGCATGTACCAGGGCGTCCGCACTGTTCTGGTGTCTTGCCAGTCGTAACACTTGCTGTAGTTCGTTATCTCGGACACGGCAGTAAATGTCTGCATCGCAAAACTCGTTCGAAAATCTTCTGGCGCTTCAGGATAGGCCAGTCTAATTAGTCTGTCAATACTTGCTTCAAACTCTTGAAGGCTCTCCCCGGAATGCTGTCGCCTTGCTCTCAACTGGGCGCAGTACACATTTCGCAAATGTTTATCACCATACCGTAATTCTAGAGCTTTTATCAACTTGGCATAGATGTTCTGGCTGTCAGGTGGCACTTTCTGTAGTAATTCTGCCACAGGTCCTTTTAATGAGAGAACGAGTGAAACAGCCTTGTCTTTCTCTGCGCATGCAGCAACATCAAATTGGCGGAGGTACGTTGCCCAGTGACTGCTTCCATCAAACGTTGGAGCTTTGACATGAACCGTCCCTACTACAGGCAAAGTGACTTTATCTATTAACTTATTTTCTGCGTCTTTTTCTGTCTTTATCATTGGTACAGTCTGTTCACAAAGTTGTTTTGGTTGTAACTTCAGGCACTGATCGACTTCATTTTTAATCTGCTCTTTTATATTTGTAATCGAGTCTGTTATTTTTGTTGACATAGCTTTTTTCACACTCGTGACTGATTTTTTACTTCAGCTATTTTATTAGACATCGATTCTCCAACACTCGAGACAGATTTTTCTACTTCAGCTATTTTTAATGTGATTGATTCTTGTACCTCTGATATTTTAGTAGGTAACTTGTTTATTAAACTCACCTCGTAGGAGACCCAATTCTGCGGTACTGTGTTCTTGGATCTGTTTCTGCTCCTGTATTAATCCTTGGATGTCTTCTGTTTCACGCTTCCGTTCCTCTGCTTCCTGTTGTCGTCGTTCCCCTGTCTCTAGCAGGAGGGTTTTCTATCTCGCTTCCGCTTTCTCGTCTTGTCGTTTTTCTGCTTCTTCCGCCCCCTGTCGGCGTTTTTTCTCTACTTCCTCTCTCTCTTGTCTTCGTTCTTCTTTTGTATTTTCTCGTGTCTGCCGCAGCAGCGCTTGGAAGGCTTCCATCATCTGACTGGCATCCATTGTTTACCGATTAGTTATGAATTACCTCGTCTTGTACAAAGTGTCCACTGTTTCCACTGTTAACCGTTCTATCCCACTTCTGACACCACTGTTACGACGGTCTACTTGATCGTCGTAGGTACAGTGGAAAACAAAATAAGTTCAAGACACCAATTAAGTCACTACAGCTTTAATTTTCACAGTTAACAGTTCGTAATTAACAACACAGTCTCTTATTACAAATCAAATGTTAAATGTTCACACGTAAATAAATGTCAACTAAAATTAAAACACAATTGTATTACAATATACCGTCCGATTATAAAACACAAGACTTGACTAATAACCACTTGAACGCGCACAGTAACATCGCCCTGTAATAACTCGAACCGCACTGTAAATATATCGCCACTATACTGAAAACTAAGGCCGCTGCCGCCATGTATTTATACCTCCGCTCACAGACCAGAACGTTCCAAATTGCGTCTTAGCGCCAGTGTACTACGTAATTAATTGCGGCCTTGACACAGTCCGCGCTGCTGGCGGCTTCGAGAAAACTCTCGCGAATGCGTCTAGAGTCACGTATGCCACACACATTAGAGCGAGATTCTTCTGGCACATTCGACAAACACTTAGGTTGTACTGTGATGTCGTAACAATATTAAGGAAGAAATGTTTTGCTGAGAAATTTATAATTATACAGGTGAACAGAACCGTCGTTCAGGAAAGCAGAAGACGAATGGAAAGAAAGAAAAAGTTGATTTAAAAAAAGAAAAATGACTAGTATAGTATTGACAGGAAAGACTTTGATAACACTATATCATTTTTGATATCATTCACCCTCGGCCGGTAACTCGCAGTGAGAGTCCAATTTCATTACAGGAATCAGATCACAGCCCCCTTTGGCCAGCTCTTCATTCGACCTACAAACATTTTATCCAAAAGTACAGTCCTTCCTCATGAAGATTGAGGATAGTCTTCACCCACCTGGCATGGGGGTACCATTTTAGCTGATACATCATTTCTTCAGAACTCAAGCATCCACTTATTTGATATTTTGTCACCATATCTAGCTTTGCTTCTTGTTTCAATTTATATTTAAAAGAGTTTAAATATAAATCTTACAGGATGGAAGTCATGTATGGTTCTCCATACCGATTTTTAATATTTTACTTGCTAAATATATTCATTTTCTGAATATAGTTCCAACTTAAATACATTAATTTATAATTAAGGCTATGTTGTTGTTTGTTATTAAATTATTATTGCATAAATTTTTCAGTGCATATATATGACTCAATTTATGATGCATACGCTATCCAAGTTTCTTACGCTATCTCAATTTTGATACGTTAATTATTCTCCAGCTTACAATAACACTGAGAGTACTAAATTCTATCAAGCAAATTTCAATGCATGTATCAATATATGATTAAATGTGTGTAAAAGTTTATAAATGAATTATAAATATGAGTACTGCATGCGATAGTTAATTTGTTTAAAAAATATCTTAGTAAACTATCAGAATTCTAAACAGTTATAAACAACTATTTTACATACAACAATCACTTGCATGTCACATGCTTGGTGGTTCCCCTGTTGACCACCGGAAGCTTTATGGATCTTTACAGTTCGAAATTGTCTCAGGCTGCCCATGATATATCAGACATGATGTAACATTCTGAGAAAGCCTTTCAGTTCCTTTCCTGGAGCAGTGGGGAATTCCCAAGATCCATTGTCTCCTTGGCAATGTCTCTGTTCATAAGGCTGAGGAAGATAACACGCCACCCTTGGTACATATGAAACATCCTACTGTGCTACTTGATGATTCATTGCAGGCCATTTTCTAAAATCTGGTCTGCACTGCCTACCACCTTCCTAATCTTCCCATGAACTGTTTACTACATCTGCATTCATAACTACACTATGTTTGGGTAGCTCTGCAAGTGCAAAAATAATAATTTTTTGGAGTGCAAAATTTTCTTGGACCCAAATATAACAAAAGTAACCAGCCACCAGCATAAACCAAATTATTGCAGTTATAAAATAATAGCATAATAGCCTTTGCTTTTTATAAAAAAAATATATATATTTCCATAATTTACAAGCACCTTGGTAGAAATATATTAAAAGTATTATTAATATCAAAACCTATCTTGTAAACTACCGTACCTATATTTAAATAGTGTTTGAAATTGAAATGATTTATAACCCTAAAATTGTTACAGTTCATGTTTATAAAATTATATACTGTACTATATCAATTTTATTATTAAATGGAACAGACCCAGGCCTACACAAAATAAATATTTACTACAACACTACATTTATATTCATGTTTAATCTGGTATCCAAGTCACTTTATCGAATTAATAAAATAATTTACCTTTCAATAATCCGCCATGTGACTTCTTATAAAACTCTTCTATTACGCGTTTCGGAGACTATGCTCCATCTTCAGATAGTAAAATAAAACTATGTCACTCTTACGAGATCAATAATTAATAAAATGTCAATTTGTATAAGAGCTGTACACAATGTTTGGTGCGCACCCGTTTAAGTTCAATCTGCTACTGAATGCTTGTTACTTTAACTAATTATAATTTTCCACAAAAGCATAAGCCAATAACAACTTACAATCCACATTTGCCACACACATCCAGACAGAAAACCACAGTTACACCAATATAAAAAACAATCTTGAAATTTTACACTACATACCCAAAAGACATGACTCAACACCGCAAACACGCATACGCAAACTCAACACCGCAGAACAATACGAAATATACAAACACAACAAAACACAACCAAACAACATACTCAATGAACAATTACAATTTAAATCCAACACACTATTCGATACAATGATACACAACGCATACAATTCAGAATCCCGCGCCAACCCCCTTCCATCTCCACACTCCCACACACAACCAGTCACCTAAAAAACCGCTACAGATTACCAATGCCTTGACGCATTCCGCATTTAAACATCACTGAGGAAGGACAAAACCACTTCGAAACGACGTTTGAGGAAATAACAAAAACACAAAAGCATTATCCAATAACAACTTACAATCCACATTTGCCACACACATCCAGACAAAAAACCACAGTTACACCAATATAAAAAAAATCTTGAAATTTTACACTACATACCCAAAAGTTGCAAACTCAACACCATAGAACAATACGAAATATACAAACACAATAAAACACAACAAAATGGACACATCATGGACAACGAAATCCAAGTTGTTACTTTATCGTAGTCTTAGCAAGCAGTGATCCAAGTACTTTGGATCCAACCACTTGTACAATATCGCCTTGAGCCTGCTCGCTAAGACTACGATAAAGTAACAACCGTTCAGTAGCAGATTGAACTTGAACGGTACAGTTTAACACCGCGTACAGCTCTTATGCAAATTGACATTTTATTAATTAACGATCTCGTAAGAGTGACATAGTTTTATTTTACTATCTGACGATGGAGCATAGTCGCCAAAACGCGTAATAGAAGAGTTTTATAAGGAGTCACACGGTGGATTATTGAAAGGTAAATTAATTTATTAATACTACATTTATGTATAAAAAGAACTTAGAAACATACGGAATTCTAATTATATTCTAATATAGGCCCCTAATTCAATTGACTACTTGTTTATTCTGTTAGTTTGTAATAATTTCCTTGTGCTTTGAAGCATTATTTTTAATGTTGTAAATCTTCTTCCCAGTAATGAGTTTATTGTTGTGACAACTTCTGACATGTCAAAAAAGGTACAACATCCAGAACAGTGTGTATGCAATGTTGCTGAGTTATTTATCTTAATATATTAATTTAAAGTAATACAATAAAGCATTAGGTTCTTCAATGAGGAATTAGTTTATTAATTCATTCAGTAATGAAAATTGCATTCGATCACTCCAGTTACAGTTATATAGATTTTAAAATCACTGTTAATTGCAGGAAGTTATTCATTGCAGCCACCTGTGCTTTGTTATGTTTCAGACACCAAGCCAAGGGATTCCAGCCATACCAAGCTCCGACCATAAGGAAACGGAACATTTCAATGCAGACAGCTGTCAATGCAGAATATGAGGAAGATTTATCAATGATAATCTCAAGACAACGGTGCAAGACAAAAAAACTTTATTCTTAAATATATGACAATCTCTTCAATGGATAGAAGACAACCAAAAAATGGCAGTTCTCATCAGAAACAAGTAAGCATAAATTTTTCACTATGCATCTAGCAACAAGGAGTAAGAACCAATATCTAAGTGTTTTATGCTATGTTTCTTAATTACAACAGTTATATAAAAAGTACTTGGATCAGGGTATAACTACTTGTGGAAGTGGTGAAGGTTCCCATCAAGTAGAAAAATATGAACTCAAATGACTTGCTATTAAGGCATTTATTAAAACCTAAAATCTATACAGAACCACTAGTGTAGAGGAAAGATTACTACTAAGCAATATTTAAGCAATGATCCACCTCAGAGGAAGAAATGGGAAGTGTATCTTAAGAAATACACGCAAGAGGAATTCAAAACTCAATATGGGGTTGGAATTTAGAATTTTATGTAAATGTGCTTAAGAGTCGATGCTTTTACCCTAACCATCAGGTCAAAAATCACCACTGCTTGAGTGACCCCCCCCCCCCCCAGCCTGGCTCTTTTCTGATGGCTGTGGAAGCCAAAAAAAAAAAAAAGAATAAGACTATTATACACATGCTGTCACATTAGTTCCTTCTTGAGGCTCAATTGTAACCGAAGGAAATTGCCTGTGACTATTGTCCACTGAAAATTGTTTTCTGATTGTCATTCTTTCATTCCACTGGATTGAGTTTTTGGCAAACTTGAAATGCATTTCAAGACAAAAAGCACCATCAAGAGTGCAGAAGAATATCTTAAGATTTTCACAGATTTTCAACAGGAGTTCACCTTGGTGAGACTGTAAGGTCAATAACTGGAAGCTGTCTTCAGAGGAAGTTCTGAGAGCGCCTGGACAATACAATTTTCCATTTCAAAAATTGTATTGCAGCGGAGCAAAACTAGAAAACTATTCTTGTTCAGGGTGAACCGTTTTATAATTTTAAAGCATGTGAACCTCAATCATTATGTAAGGGGAGAAATTTTATAGGAACATTCAACTTACTTGTATACCAAAGGGAGTAAAAGTTAACCCAGCAAAAATTTCTGATGTTAAATATCTTCTTTTGCTTCATATTGGTGATAATTGTGTTAAAAATGTGAAACTTAAATTTTATGCATAAAATTTTCACTGAGCAGTACCGTAAAACGGGGTGAATAGGAACAGTGGGGTGAACCGGAACGAAACTTTCCGGTCATACAAAGAAATTCCCCATGAATATACGTTAGGGTATTTTTAGTTGCCAATTTTTTTTTTGAAGGTAATATCATGAGGAGTTGAGAAATTAAGTTTTGTCATGTCATGGCTTATGAACAAGACTACAAGTGGAACCCCAAATAACCTCCCGTTTTCATCATCTGCAAAACTTTGTATGTAAGTACAGACCTTTTCGTATTCTAAACCTAAGAGTAGTGTTTTTTTATTAGGCATATGCCTATACAACAATATGCCGTATTAGAATTTACGTATTTCTCAAACTGCGTCGCGAAAAATGAAGAATTTCTTGTGACGTCATAGGTTTAAGATTTACGGAGTGTATCGGAACGCATTTTTTGTTGTTGTTCCGATTCACCCCGCAGATTACTGTCATGGTTTATTCGTCCATACAGTAATATTTTCATATCATATCTGAAAACATATGTATGAATATGTATTGTAACAATATTTTCTTTGTTCCAGGTACTGTACGAGGTTAAAAGATGCCAAGAAATTACGCAAGTATACGAAAAAAGTCAACCCCCAATCCTAGTGATATGGAAAAGGCTTTAGAAGAAGTAAAAATGGTAAATCCCTGAGAAAATGTGCAGAAAAATATTCTCTATCAGTTACAACATTACACAGGCATCTCAAATTGGGAAGCCAGTTAAGAAAAAGAGGAGGGCAGACACAGTACTCAGTGCTGAAGAAGAGGCTTTAATAGTAGACGTATCAAAATATGCAGTGATTGGGGCTACCCAATAGACTCACCCTACGATTACTAGTAAAAGATTATCTAGAGAGGCAAGGAAAAATAGTGCGTCAGTTCAAGAACAACTGTCCTGTCACAGATTTTGTTGTATCATTTTTAAAACGACACAAAGAAGTAGTCTCCTCTCGAATGTGTCAAAATATAAGAAGATCTAGAGCAGCAGTCTCACCAGATGTAATCAATTGCTATTTTGATGAACTCAAAAAAGAGTTAAAGGATGTTCCTCCTAGTAACATCGTCAACTACGATAAGACGAATTTATGCGACGATCCGGGAAGAAAAAAACTCATTTTTAGGTGAGGCTGCAAATACCCGGAGAGGGTGATGAATTCATCGAAAGCGTCCACGTCTGTGATGTTCACCGCTTCTGCTGATGGAACAATATTGCCGCCATATGTTGTGTATAAGGCGGTGCACCTCTACGACAGTTGGAGGGAAGGAGGGCCAAGAAATTCTTGTTACAATAGGACGAAGAGTGGATGGTTTGACACCTTTTGTTTTGCGGACTGGGTACAGTCAATTGCTATACCCTATTTTCGGAATCTTGGAGGGTCAAATTTTTAATTGGTGACAATTTGGCCTCCCACTTATCAACGGACATTATAAAAACCTGCAATGACAACCAGATTCGCTTTATATTTCTACCAGGCAACTCGACACATATTATGCAACCCTTAGACGTCGCCTTCTTCCGACTAATGAAGATGGCATGGCGCAAGATATTGGAGGAATGGAAACAAGGACCTGGAAGAAGGGACTCATCTGTGCCAAAAGACAAGTTTCCTGCTTTATTCAGAAAACTCTGCGACTCCCTGCAAGAAAAGAATGTCCTATCAGGGTTTGAAAAATGCGGTATTTATCCTTTGTGTCGTAAAAAAGTGCTTGACATGCTGCCAAGCACTGATGCCCCAAACAACACTGATGCTGGCAGCAGTAGCACCAACTCTGGAGGAACAACACCTGTTTCACGTGTAGAGTCTATTGATGACGCTTTCAAAGAGCTGTTGAAATCATTTAGACAGTTTGACACTCCTCAGCCAAAGAAAAGGAGAACCAAAGTGAAAGTCACCCCTGGAAAGAGTGTTGAAGTCAAGGACTTTGAAGGGCAAGTGACGGCAGACCAAAGTGAACTAGGTGAAGAACAAGGTCAAGTGACGGCAGATCTTGACCAAACTGAACCAGGACCAAGAAAAGGCAAACCAAAGTCTTGATCAGACTTGTTAAAAGGACAAAAAAAAGAAATGAAAGAAACTATTCACAAGATCAACGTCTGAAGATTCCAACTCCAATTATTCTATTCAAGACAGTGACAAAGAGTTCATATTGTCTACAACTTCTGAAGAAGACCCAGATTTTGGAATCCCAGAAAGTCCCAACTTCCAAACACATTTGGTCCAGGAGACTTCCTTGTCGTTAAAGTTCATGGAAAAAAGTCATACAGACTCTATGTGGCCAAAGTCCTGTATCCAGAAGACAACGGATATGTGGGAAAATTTTACAAAAGGGTCCCCAATACCTGGAGATTTCAAGAAACGGAGGAGGAGGCAGCGTTCCTTCCAGAAGATGTCATAAAGAAACTTCAGCCAAATGACAACATCCAAACATCTGCTCGTTTCAAGGACATGATAACTTTTGTGAACGACATGAGTGAATTGAATTTGTATTAAATCTTTATCTTTCTCAATTCAAATACATTTTCTTACAATAAATTTTAATCTTTCTTGAGTTCAAAGTTGTTTTCTAATTTTTGAAAAATCATACATTTACTTGTATAGAAAATAAAGGTTTTCTTTGATAGTAACTACGTGTTCCTATTCGCCCCTCATCATTATTACTTGTTTTTATTAACCCTATTAAACGCTGAATCGGAACAAATAAAGATTTTAACATGTGTTCCGATTCACCCCTTTCTGCAGGGTGAATCGGAATACCACTAAAAAAATAAAAAAATATATAAAAACTGTTTAAAATGTTTTGTTTTTGCTCAAAATTGCAAGAACAAAACAAGACCGAAGTTTCTAGTCAAAAAATCAAATTTAAAAAAAAATCGTTAGTTACTTTTTTACGTTCAAAGTTGAAAAGTGTTCCGATTCACCCCGTTTTACGGTATACCATATTATTAAACAAAACACAAACTGGCAACATTAACCAGAAGACTAGTCCTGCATGCACAGCTAGTTATTAACATCGATGCAGTGATGGTAGAGTCAGTTAATGCATTGTTTATCTCGGATCTCTCGTTACTCCTGACACACCAACACATCAGCAAAAATAGAGCATAGAATCGTATCTGCAAATAGATGCTACTTTGACCTACTGCTGCAGATAGATGTAGAAATATTTCCAGAGCAACAAAATGCAAACTCTAAGGCCTATAAAACACTAAGGTCAGTGTTGACATATGATTTTGAGACATGAACGCTTGCAAAAAAAAAACTAAAATAAAAAATAAGTAAATAAATAAAAATAACCAGTGCTGGGATGTTTGACAAGGGAAGTTTTAAAGAAAATTTATGGGGCTTATTATGAAAATGGATGTTGGAGGCAAAGGTACAATTTGGAACTCTATAAGCTATCCCAAGAGCCAGATAGTATAAAAACATAGAAGTATTCACTTGAGCCTCTACTTTTCCCTATCTCACATCTGCTGTCTTAGCACAGAAGCAGAAACGCCACCTAGACGAAACAAACGCCCCGAGCACTGCTCGATGAACACCTATAAGCTATCTTCTGTCCATTCCACCAACCTTGCGAAGGTTTCACTTCCCATGCCTCCTGCCTATACTGCATCCGTGCTGGAGCATGGTAACAGAAAGATGGGGGGTTTGTGCTTACCTTAAGCATGCCTTATTCTGTTTTTTGTAAGCACTTCCTCCTCTTCTGCTCCCTCCCGTGACCCGGCATTGGCTAATGGCAGCCTCTAGAGACTTTTCCTGGGCGGGTTTGAGGCGCTCTACCCGTTGTCAGCCAGCAATTACTGCCTACCAACTGGAAGATCTCTGAAGGCTCCCTTATTCTGCTGTTGCAAATCTCTTCCACGTCCAGAGTTAAAAAAATATCATCTTTCTGTTCCTCCAAAATAATAATAACAAGTAGGTTTCATCCCTGTAAAGCACAAGATCGCTATTCATGCAAATGACAGGCAGTAATAGGGTTCTCAGGGTCACTGTGACCAGGCCCGGATTTCTCACTAGGCACGTGCCTAGGGGCGGCAGGCTCAGGGGGGCGGCACGATGTGAAAAATTATTTGTTAAAATTTCATGTTTTCCATTTTTTAATTAGAGTAATTGGGCACTTCCATTATGGCAAAACTGAAGAAAATGGTTTCAAAATAACCTTTAATTATATCATTGAATAACACGGTATTGACACTTGGCCTATCAATAGCGGTGGTCGGAGCGGAGCATGGTTGTATATACAGGTCTGGACACTCTGTTGAAATTTTTGTCTGCTTTTTTGCCGACTAAAATAGTTTGATTAAGACTATAGAAAAATTATTTCTATTAGCGTTTTCAAGCTTCTCAACTCATCGTCAGATTGGAATTAACAACCAGAATAAAACAAACTCTTCACATCCCCACCTGGCCCACTGTTCACACACACCCCACAAACAAGCTATAAGTCAAATGTCCCTTCCCAACTTCCGAACCCTGTCACCCCCGGCTGTATATACAGTTACATATTTTTCTAGCACATTCTGTATGTGTGTGCGTGTTCTTTTCAAAACCTAACATTGTAAAGCCTTTCTCATTCACACTTTTGGGCGCGGTCACTCACCCTTATTTAAAAAACATCCATATATGCAATTTAATTCTTAATGTTATCTATCTGTCCTCTACCTTTACTTCTTAATTATATTATACTTTTCATAACGTTATCCACTATGTTGGTGTTATAGTTATTATTCCTTACAATTCCCTGTATCTTTTTATCTCCCTATCTTTTGTTTCTGTCTCTTTTAAACACTTCTGAGGTGTATAAGGAAATGAATTGATTGCTGCCATTTTATATCTATAAGGGTGGTAAGATTCTTTTGGTATAATTATATCAGAATACGATTCTTTCCTAAATATCCCAAATTGTAGTTTTTCTTTATTCTTAATTTCTATGTTTAAATCTAAGTAATTTTTTTTCTTATATCCTATCTCTTCTTTAAACTGTAAGTTTTTATCCTTATTATTTACCTCATTTATAAACGCATGCACTTCTTCTATGCTTCCTTCCCAAATTACTAATACATTGTCAACGTATCTAGTCCATAATTTTATATTATCTTTGTACCTAGTGGAATTTATAAATTGCTTTTCAAAGTCATTCATGTAATTTCTGCAAGAATAGGGGATAATGAAAATCCCATAGGTAATCTTATAGGTAAACATTTACTGTACAGACAGGGGTGACAGGGCTCGGAGGTTGGGAAGGGACATTTGACTTATAGCTTGTTTGTGGGGTGTGTGTGAACAGTGGGTCAGGTGGAGGTGTGAAGAGTTTGTTTTATTCTGGTTGTTAATTCCAATCTGACAATGAGTTGAGAAGCTTGAAAGCGCTAATCGGAATAATTTTTCTATAGTGGTGTGCAACAGTAATTATTCTGTTTAGAATAGTTTGTTTCGATATTGCTTAGGGCGCCTTGATCTAGAAGTCAATCCCTACTGGGCATGATCATATATTCAGAGCATAATAGAGAATGTTGTTTAAATAAAGGGAAGAACTTGATACATTTAATTTAGTTTTATATTAACTAAATTAAATGTATCAAGTTCTTTCCTTCATTTAAACAACATTCTCTATTGCACTTTGAATATATGATCATGCGCAGTAGGAAATTACTTCTAGATCAAAGCGCCTCAAGCAATATCGAAACAAACTATTTTAGTCAGCTAATTCACGGACAAAAATATATAACCCCCTTTAACGAAGTGTCCAGACCTGTATATATGACCTTCAGCATCGTATCGTCACTTGTCATCAGCACCAGTGAGTGAGTCACAGGCACAGGTCACGACATGAACCCCCACTCCCTCCAGTCTTGCACCGTTCTTAGCAACAGTAACAGTGATCATTTGTTTTCGTATATTTTCTGAAGTTATTGTCTGCTTCTGTTATTTTGTTACTTGTCTGGAACACTGGAACAAGTAGTAAGTGCAAGAATTACACTAATAGTATAAGTAGTAAGTATATATGAGCGGTGAATTATTATTTTTTACAAAGAATGAGTGAGAAAAGGATGAAGCTTAGTGGATCGTTGTATTGAAAACTTGCAAACAAAAAACGTGAAAAAGAGACTAAGCTTTTAAAAACTATTAAAAAGGTTGACAGTTTTTTCAAACCTGTAGACAAACTAAATAATGTGGAAAAAGACTCGTGTCAACAGCATGATATTGCATCTTGTTGTGAAAATTTTGAAACATCTAATGTAGATAATAGTGGTTTTGATTCTGAAAACAATGAACACTTAAGCAGTGAGCGTAAAGGTGTGGATTTTAAATTGAACGAGGCTGATAAAACTGACATTAAATGTGAAGTAACATATAAATGTTCAGATAAACACTAATGACACTGTTAATGATGATCCTATTGAGTGGACAGTTGATGATAAGACAGTTGAAATACTTTTATGCAAAGGTATTAATCAGAACAAGGAATGTGAATTTCAAAATTCCAAAAGAGTTTTTGGCAGTAAGACCAGATATTTACATAAAGGAATCTTTAACCAAAACTTATTAAATGGGGAATCGACTTCAAGAGACTATTTAGTTTACTCAAAAAGTACAGGCTCAGTATTTTGTGCTTCATGTAGGTTATTTGGAAAATGAAACACAGCTTCTAAATTGGCCACTGAAGGCATATTGGACTGGAAAAATATTTGGAGAATATTAATTGCTCATGAAAATTCTCAAAAACATATGAATTCTAAACTAAAATTGTTAACCCGGAGAAAAAGCCTAGGGACTCTAGAAAAGCACTATGAATCGTATGTGGATAGCGCAAGAAAGTACTGGAGAAATGTACTGGAAAGAGTATTTGCTGTTGTAAAAAAGTTGGCAAATCGAGGACGTCCCTTTCGAGGAGATGATGAAATATTTGGTTCTCTGCACAACGGTGAATATATGTTGTCTTTAGAACTAATATCTGAAATCGATCCATTTCTAGCTGATCGTATTCAGAGATTCGGTAATCCAGGCTCAGGATGAACCTCCTACCTTTCTTCAGTTATATGTGATGAGGTGACTGAATTGCTTTGTTGTAACGCCCAGGGCTGGGGCCTCACAAAGTGAAAGCTTAAGTCGTGCAGACAGGATAGCTGTGCGAGTGGCTCGTTATTAAATAAGGGATCTACTTAGATTAACAATATTTCTTTAATTCGTTAGAGTAACTATGATCGTTAATAAGTTTTATCTTGATGAACAAATGACAATAATGACAATACAAATGAACAAAATAACAATAATTGAAGTGACATACTCTCGTCACAATAATTCTATTTCTTACTTGAGTGTTTTCATTAAGACATAATATTATTAAAAAAAACATTCTTTATATACTGACTATTCTTATTAAAACATTATAAAAGCTTTACAAACCATATTTCTGAATTTGGTACGTTACCACTTTAAATTAGGCATAAATGATTAAGATGTCAATTATACATATTCCTTAACAAACTTAGAACACTACTGAGCACTTCTGAGTATAAATAATTCATTATCCAAAATTGATTAATGGTTTAAGTTTGAACAAAGTAAAACAAAACAAAGTTGTAATTACGCTTTTGATGTGGCTCCATCGTAGACAGAAGATGTACGGATAATGCGCAAGGACGCCAAAAAGTGAACAAGTGAAAATGCACAAAGATGCCAAAAAGTGAACAAGTGAAAAAAGAGTGAGTGTACTTCCCAGTGCTCTCGTCAGTTTTATACCCTGCATGATACAAAAAGTCTCTATGAGTTAACGCCCAAAATTCAGCCAATCAGAACTGGACTCTGCACGTGTCTCGAAACTTATCAGGTCACACGAGAGGACAATTTGACATTGATTTTTGTGAACCAAAGCGGAAGTTGTTCGCGAACACTGACAAGTAGACTATTTTTAGCTTCCCTGGTTGATAACCCACTACACGTGCCATGATAAAAATGGGCAGCACACTTCCTCACAATCGCTCAGTTTGTTCCTTAAAATAATTCTTAAGATAAAATGAAATAATACATTAAGTAGTTTGAGTATGAGTAGAACCCTCATTTACAATTATATATATAAAATCATAATGTGGAGTGTGCTGCGCACAACACCCCACCTTACTTTACAAAAGGAAAGTACAGGACGTACTTTGCTTTTCAAAATTTATCCAAAGTATAACAACTTACAGTTTTACTCAAGCTCAACGTTCATGGAGTGTACTACAATATATATAGTAAGTAGTACAGTAGTATTACCTACTCTGTTTACATAATGAAATCTACATCTAAACAAACCACATCTACATCTGATCTGTTTATCTACATGTAAACAAACCAACAAAACAAAAAGATAAAACTGTGCCGTCTACGGTCAGTCATTCATTGTTATCGCTAAGCAGCTGTACACGCTCAGCTGTGTGTAGATACCACATTGTGTCGATGTACACATTAACACATTTACATATATATCACGCGATAATCTGTGCCATACTTCGTTCGGCGCTTCGTTGTTAAAATGCTAAGTTCGGCGGTATGCGCGTATATCATTCCATTTTAAAAACTCGCACGTTCTCCCCGTCACGCACTGCCATATAGGGTGCATCGTCCGTCACCGTGTGTAGCGGGCTACGTCTGATTGCAGCGATGAAAGTTATGTCGGCCATGGGCCAGCTGTTGTTGCCGTAACCTGAAAATAAAAAGCGAAGTCTCATGGGTGCAATTCGCCATAGATTCTGTCTCATTTCTCTGCCAACCTTCTCGGAGAAGTCTTCATTGGTTACGACTGACGGCGCCTGAATCATTCTGCCGGTTGAAGCCCTTTACTATGGAAAAATAATTTAAAGCTAGCTCCAGGTGCTCAGACAATGGCGAGATGGGTGTTGGGGTTGGCCTAAGATCTGCCAATTGGCAGATCTTAGGCCAACCCCTGGTGCAGAGAAACGACATAAGCCTTGAGACGCCGTCAGTCGGGACAGAGATGCAAACTCTTAGAGAAATTCTGCCCCCAGAAATCATCCGTTTCAACTACTGCTCAACCTAGACTTGGCCACCTACTACATTGGACAATTCAGGTGTGATCCATCTTAATTTAATTTAACACCATCATCTACTACAACACGGTGCATCTGCAGACACTCTCAAAAACAGACTTATAAAATTCGCTCAGAACTTGTTTAAAATCTGCAAACACATGTTTGGTTTCGTGCCTGCATGCTCGGACACTGTACACAGATAAATACGTTATGTATATTGAAGACAATCTTATACTATGTAAGGGATTACACATATACATGCACTTAGATGAACAGCTCTGAGTTTCCTTGTTTCTCGTGTTCAATGTATTAGAGGGTTGGTTGTAGCCTGCTTAATCATGTACTTCCATGTGGGCATAATGCAGGACTGGGGTGTTTGAATTTCGTGCCATTATTGAGGCCTTAACAGTAATTATGGCTAGTTCCCTGAGTTGTTAATCCAGACTGCATGAATCCTGTATTAAATTACAAATTTAAGTTATCTTGTAATGTGGGGGCAAATCAGTTGCTTTGGGTTGTATGAATTTTCATCTTTATGGTGACACAAGTTTCTGAATTGTAAGTTGGGTATAGTTGTAAAGTTTCTATTATATGATGGGTTATAGCGAGAAGGTTAATGCAGGAATTGGGGTGTGTGTTATATGTGTGTGTAGTACGTGTTTATGTGTAATTCTTAATATAAAAAAAGAGAATGTAATATAATGTTAATGATGTATAGCACATGTGCTATCAGGACTGTCGACAGAAATAGTAATTCTAGGTTACCTTGCCATCAGATACTATATATTGAATCAAATAGCATGTATCAGATATCAAATATCCAGTGTTATATATTAACTATCATATATTGAATTTCGTATATCAATTATCAAATATCGAATATTAGATGTTAATATCAAATATCAATCCTTGAGTTGCATTTATTTTTTTACTAGCCACTGCATTAAGCATTCATGCCTAAATCTATGGTGTTTTACAATAGTTGTACATGCATAATGATTTTATATATATATATATATATTGTGATGGTACATCTCATCACATATGTATAAGATATATTATAACGATAAGATATAAATAACAAGTACTAGCACAAGCCATGAAAGGGAAAAACTTATTAAAAAGTATGTAATTAACATTAAATTATCAATTCCAACATCCAACAAAAGTAACCAAAGAAGATTATGTTAATATTATGTAAGAAACAGTAGTTATAAAAAGAAATTCTGAAAAGAACAAACAAAGAAAAATTTCTAATAACGTGACAAAACCCAATAGTTATGGTAGGTGAGGGGCATGAACAGATCCTATATGAACAATAACATGAACTACAAATGGAGTGATAATAAAAGAAAAATGAAACAGGCGACTATGAATATCACAAGAAAAATCAACATTGAATAGAAGAAATGAGAAGAGGCAAAGAACCAGAATTAGAACTGAAAAACAGAAGTTTGTACCAAAAAACATGACAAATTTACCCAACTTAATGAGTAAACTAATCCCATTCTTTTAATAAACAATACAATTGATAGGAGTACCCAATAAAGATAATATCAAATTAAGAATGCAATGCAGTAGAGTAAATAATAACAAAATACGTAATAATTTAAGAAACCAGTGTAAATATCACTATAATATTGACGACTCGGAACACTAAGTTTTTTATAAGTAAAAACGTAAAGTTTTACCTTACAGCCTAAACCGGCTTTCACCTATAGAAGGCTTCATCAGAGGCTGTCGTTAGTAGCGCTGCTCGTCTTGTTGTTGGCGACGAGATAGTGTTTCGAAAGATTGAAGCTGTGTGTGTGTGGTGAGATGTGTTCGAATAATGCGTGCGATTTGAATTGTGTCTGTTCGTTTAGGATGTCGTTTTTATTTGTTTTTGTGTGTTTGTATATTTCTAATTGTTCTAGAGTGTCTAGTTTTCGGCCTTTTGTGTGTACGTGTAGTATGTTCATGTTATTGTCGATGTTTTTATATGTGTGGTTTGCTTCAATGAGGTGGTTTGCGAAGGTAGATTCTGTAGTGTTGTGGAGTGCTTTTGTGTGTTCAATGTATCTCTGTTTGAAGCTACGTCCTGTCTGGCCTATGTAGAATTTACTGCAATTTGAACAATTTAGTTTATATACACCGGGTAGATCGAATTTGTTTTGTGCTTTGGGCATGCGTTTTGATAGTGTGTGTGTTCTGTTTTGTTAGTAGTTTTGTAAGCGATTCTGTATCCTGCTTTTTTGAATTTGTGGGCAATTTTTTCTGTTTGTTTGTTGATGTATGTTAGTGTTATGAATTTGTTGTTTTCTGTCTTTGTCTGTTGTTTGTTTTGTGTTTTGTGTAGGAGTTTACTGACTATTGTTCTGTCATAACCGTTAGATTCTGCTAGATATTTTATCGTGTTTAGTTCCTCTTTGTAGTCTATTTCATCTAAGGGGATGTTGTTAAGTCTATGTATCATGGTTCTAAAAGCAGCTAGTTTGTGTTGTATTGGGTGATTGGAGGTGTTGTGTATTAGTGTGTCAGTTGTAGTTGGTTTTCTGTATATACTGAATTTGTGCCTGTGTTCTAGTTTTGTGATGGAGAGGTCTAAGAAGTTTATGGTATTGTTGTGTTCGTATTCGGCAGTGAAGGTTATGTTTTTATGTATTTTGTTTATGTGCGTTAGTAACTGTTCACATTGTCTTTTGTTTCCCCTGTATAGTATTAGAAAGTCATCAACGTATCTGTGCCAATATAGTATTTTATGTGAGTGTCTGTCATTGTTTGTGAGTATTTTTGTTTTTTCTAAGTGTTGGAGGAAGACTTCTGCTAGAATGCTGGATATGGGGGAGCCCATGGGTAGGCCATCGTTCTGTGTGTAGTATTTATTGTTATAAGTAAAGTAGTTTTGTTTTGTGATAATGTTCAGAGTTTCTGTTATTTCATTGATAAGTTCGTCTGGTGTGTTGTTCTGTTTGAGTTTGTTTTGTAGGATGGTGATTGTTTCAGAGATGGGGATGTTTGTGTACAGGTTTTTAATGTCAAAGGAGGCTAATGTGGCGTTATGGGGGATGTGTATGTCTTTTATTTTTGTTACTAGGTCAGTGTTGTTTTTTACTGCAATGTTGTTGTCTATTTGTGTGTGTTGTCTAATAATTTTGTCTAGATATTTTGCCAGTTTGTGTGCAGGGGCATTACGGTAGTTGATAATGGGGCGGATCGGAATGTCTTCTTTATGGATTTTGGGAAGCGCTTGGAGTGTAGGTGCTGATGATCGGATTTGTTTCATGTAGGGCTTTTGTTTATGTGTCATAATGTGTTTGGCTTTGTTGACTATTTGTTTTACTGAGTTTTGGTATCTGTCGGTGGGGTCGTGTTTTAGTTCTGTGATGTTGTTCTGTTCTATGAAGTCTTGTACTTTTTTGTGTAGGTTGTCTGTGGGGATAATTACAGTCATGTTGCCTTTGTCAGCTTTTACACGTCATGGACAACGAAATCCAAGAATTTAACTCAGCAAGACGAGCCAACGTCCAAGCGTACAAGTTCACAACTTTGAAGGTTAGAAAGATTGTAGCTCACATAAATTTCAACAAAACATGCATAAACAATTCACTAACACCTAAATATGCCCAAATCAAAATTAAACATAACAACCAGGCCGCCCGAATAACACAAAACATCGCACAAAGAACATACATAAAAGAATCAATTAAACAACTATATAAGAAAAAAGACGCCCTTAATCGCAAAGCATTAACACTACACCTACAGATCGCCAACACATACGGACACAATTACATGACTGAACTAATACATCACACAAATGAATGGACAAAAAACAAATACATAACATACAGACAAAACACGACAGAAAAATAAAAAACCTGACACCAATCAAAACAGATATAATTCCCTCGCACAAATTCTACCCACGTACAGTAAACCTCACGAACGTCACACTCACAAAAAACGAACAAACACTCCTTGATAAAGGCCTAAAACATAACATACATTACAAACATAACAACCAAACACTAACAGAGCTCATAATTGACACAGAAACAAATATACAAAACACAGCACCAGAACATCAAGACAGATTAAGACATAATATAAACAACACAATAGGAGTACATAAGACACCAGACAACAACAACCACAACTCAGAAATACACACACCCATCAAACTGAGGGAAAAGGCACACAAACACAACATCACATTTGTAAAAGCTGACAAAGGCAACACGACTGTAATTATCCCCACAGACAACCTACACAAAAAAGTACAAGACTTCATAGAACAGAACAACATCACAGAACTAAAACACGACCCCACCGACAGATACCAAAACTCAGTAAAACAAATAGTCAACAAAGCCAAACACATTATGACACATAAACAAAAGCCCTACATGAAACAAATCCGATCATCAGCACCTACACTCCAAGCGCTTCCCAAAATCCATAAAGAAGACATTCCGATCCGCCCCATTATCAACTACCGTAATGCCCCTGCACACAAACTGGCAAAATATCTAGACAAAATTATTAGACAACACACACAAATAGACAACAACATTGCAGTAAAAAACAACACTGACCTAGTAACAAAAATAAAAGACATACACATCCCCCATAACGCCACATTAGCCTCCTTTGACATTAAAAACCTGTACACAAACATCCCCATCTCTGAAACAATCACCATCCTACAAAACAAACTCAAACAGAACAACACACCAGACGAACTTATCAATGAAATAACAGAAACTCTGAACATTATCACAAAACAAAACTACTTTACTTATAACAATAAATACTACACACAGAACGATGGCCTACCCATGGGCTCCCCCATATCCAGCATTCTAGCAGAAGTCTTCCTCCAACACTTAGAAAAAACAAAAATACTCACAAACAATGACAGACACTCACATAAAATACTATATTGGCACAGATACGTTGATGACATTCTAATACTATACAGGGGAAACAAAAGACAATGTGAACAGTTACTAACGCACATAAACAAAATACATAAAAACATAACCTTCACTGCCGAATACGAACACAACAATACCATAAACTTCTTAGACCTCTCCATCACAAAACTAGAACACAGGCACAAATTCAGTATATACAGAAAACCAACTACAACTGACACTAATACACAACACCTCCAATCACCCAATACAACACAAACTAGCTGCTTTTAGAACCATGATACATAGACTTAACAACATCCCCTTAGATGAAATAGACTACAAAGACGAACTAAACACGATAAAATATCTAGCAGAATCTAACGGTTATGACAGAACAATAGTCAGTAAACTCCTACACAAAACACAAAACAAACAACAGACAAAGACAGAAAACAACAAATTCATAACACTAACAGACATCAACAAACAAACAGAAAAAATTGCCCACAAATTCAAAAAAGCAGGATACAGAATCGCTTACAAAACTACTAACAAAACAGAACACACACTATCTGTGCTGAGTCAAAAGATTCAGCGCTAGTTCAGTCATTTTATTGGCAGTTTTGACGTTATTGGCAGTACGAAAAATAAAGGCAGTAATTAGTGCTGCGCTCTACCCGTGGATAGGAAAAACTAATAGTTTAGACAACGGGGGTCGGAGGTCGACACCGCCGTCTTTCAACAGCATGAACGTTCCTAGTGCCGCTTTCTGCCGAGAAGTTTGGTAGGTAAACCAACACGGTGGCAGACTCCATCGTAATGTTCGTCTAACAAAATACTTCAGGGTTGACGGACGCTTTTCTCTTCGGTGGAGAGGTATTAATTTCCAACATCTTCTAACTACTATGGTGAGATAGTTTCTTAAACGACTGCGGTGAGTTTTGATTTCATTATATTAATTATATACATTTCACGCGAAAAAACGTTTTTTTAGTAAGCTTGAGTAAGCCCCCACTTGTCGAAGCATGCGTTCCGAGATACGTAATTGTTATAAAGTTTTTATAAACCAATAAAACTTGATTATTGGAGTGTCAGAATCTCGGCCTTATTACCTAAAGTACAATAACCACAAAATAATTAAGTTTGAACTTTCATTAACACTGATGTAACGAGATTGTGTTGTGCACTTAACCTATTGCACAATGCCTCGTCATTAAGTGGTATAAAGTTTTGCTACAATGACAGTAAGACTTTATACATATATATGGGAACTTACTCAGGCACGTTTTAAACGTAAATCATGTCTCATTCAAAGTAATAGTATTCTCAGATTCTATGGAGTAAAAAACTATGTGTTTTAAATAAATTCTGCACCACGTGGTAACCTCAGTTTCACTCAAAGTAATAAGTTCATAAGATGTTACAGAGCCAAGATAAATTATTATATTGCAAAAGCAACTCACATTCAGTGAGGTTCAGGTTATAAAGGGTTATAAAGAATCATTGTTAGAGAGTTTTTTTTAAGTAAGGCATGTTGGCCAAAATAATGTTACCAAGTTTTATTATGTAGCACGTAACTAGGTGTTGTTTTTATATATGATTTTGGAGGGTGTCCAAACAGTGGGGGCATTTGTGTGTGGTCTCTCACTAAAAATATAATATGTGATCAGGGTTCGCCGAACAGAGACAAGTCCTGCTACATGACTGAAAGAATGACATCTTAAAAGCTCCACACTCGACACCGAAGAGAATAAGACCACAACAACCACAACAACATGCCAATCCTAAGATCGCCACGTTACAAATAAGAGATCATCCTTCTGGGCACATAAGCAGGTGAAAAACAACCATTTATAATTAACACGTAGAATCAACATGGCACCAGTTATACATAATCATCAGTTTTTACCTTTCAAGTTAAACTTTCATTTGGATCCCCAATTGATGGGACAGTTTAGTGTGAACACTAAGAATTAATTGTAAAATTTCAATATATGTATAGTAAATTGTCAGTTCAGAGACAGACATGTCTACAACACAGCATCCAACTTAGATTTCCACTCATTTCTTTATAGGGCTTTCGCTACAGATTTAAAGTCAGTTTTGTTATTAGTAATTTTCTCAAGTTTAATTTACTATGCATAAAAACATATATTTTCTCTTATTTTTAAAATCAGGTTATGTCATTTGTATAAAAAGATTACTGGCGAGGTAGGTGAATTTTTAATTAGTTTCAACCAAGCTATGCAGGTCGAAACACTTTTCAACTTGTTTGTCGAAACAAGGTTGTTGAGACAAATTTGTTGAGACTGGTCATAAGTTGAAGGAAGATGTCCGTCTCTGACACACAAATGTATTTTTTTTATATAAGGTGCTAATATTGTGCAATTTTTCTCTTTTCATTAATTGGCCCTATTTTAGTCTATATAAATTCTTTATATTAATCATGGTAACTGGGGGGCGTTAATTATTTTAAACAATTTTATTTCTCACCTTAATTAAGTATTTTAGCACTTAGCCACTTAGGCACTTCCTTTGAATTTTTATTAGGTCCTGGGGACATTTGTATGCAATACTTTATGATACACATGACGTGCAATTAACCCACACCATGGGGGTACATTTATAGATATAAATCTTTAATCCTAATTCGGATTATTATAAACGGAAAAGTTAGAATTTATATACACCAGAAGGGTAATATAAAAAGGGGCGTGGCAAGAGACCTTTATGTATTTGTATACTATTGTATAATGTAATTTGTCTTGTGGAACGTGTTATGTCTGTATATTTCTGTGTACATTTTGGGGGATATATATATATATATATATATATATATATATATATATATATATAAATATTATGCATTACTGTACTTTTGGTGGGAACTTGGGATATAGGGATATATTATTCAGGGTCTTTTACAACAGAAAGTTAACACATGTAGGCATGTGGATATATCCTTTTCATTTTCTTTTTAAGGGAGGTATTCTATCTCAATAATCGTGGCTCATCATTTCTTTAAGGAAATTAATTATTTTATTTAACAAGTATAGGAAGTGTCACCTTTAAAGTTCATTTAATTGGTTGAGTAATTATTTTAATTATTAATAGTAACTGGGAATGAAATCATTTATCTTCATTAATTTATATACTGCATTTTAAAAGGAACACATGATATAAATTTTATATTTTATTAAATAGTTTAATGGGAGCTTATTTTGAGGTTAATGATTATTTTAAAATTTCAATTCATTGATGGTGACATAGCAAGTATTTTCTTGGATTCAGTTAATATTTTTCAGGTGGCCTTGTTGAGAGGGTATACTTCTTTATTTAACCATTTAAAGGGGAATTATAAATCACTGTTGTATTTATTTGTTCATTATATTTTTATTATGAGATAGAATAATAAAATGGGATTGTTAATTATTTAATTCTTGAGTTTTCATTGCAAGTCCCGTCTTACTGGATCCAGCGCAATTTTTAGCTTCTATAGGCCTTAGCCTAGTTTTAATTAACTTGTAGCCCCTCTTTACAAAAAGAAATATTCTTTTTGTTTTAACTACTCAAAATGAAGTAGGGGTTTCATATCAAAACGCATGCCCAAAGCACAAAACAAATTCGATCTACCCGGTGTATATAAACTAAATTGTTCAAATTGCAGTAAATTCTACATAGGCCAGACAGGATGTAGCTTCAAACAGAGATACATTGAACACACAAAAGCACTCCACAACACTACAGAATCTACCTTCGCAAACCACCTCATTGAAGCAAACCACACATATAAAAACATCGACAATAACATGAACATACTACACGTACACACAAAAGGCCGAAAACTAGACACTCTAGAACAATTAGAAATATACAAACACACAAAAACAAATAAAAACGACATCCTAAACGAACAGACACAATTCAAATCGCACGCATTATTCGAACACATCTCACCACACACACACAGCTTCAATCTTTTGAAACACTATCTCGTCGCCAACAACAAGACGAGCAGCGCTACTAACGACAGCCTCTGATGAAGCCTTCTATAGGTGAAAGCCGGTTTAGGCTGTAAGGTAAAACTTTACGTTTTTACTTATAAAAAACTTAGTGTTCCGAGTCGTCAATATTATAGTGATATTTAGTTAAGTAACGGACACGTCATGGACAACGAAATCCAAGAATTAAACCAGTGTAAATCTATGAGTTCAAACAAGTGAAAATAGTGAGAGCCCAAAATAATTAAATGATGATCAAAAGATCATAATATAAACCAGTGGGGAAGTGAAAGCCAGTGGGGGTTATCATTAAAGTGATAAAGGTCTTATGAACCACATATATAGAAATAAGAACCAAAATATAGTGACAAAGTATTTTTGTATTAAGTGTTTTGATAAAATCCAATGTTCTATGTCATATATAATTATTTATTCATAAGGATTGAACACCTATTCATTTTTAAATAATGCACATTTATTAGCTTATGCTATAACTTAAATAATAGATATAGTGACATACAAAAGAGTTAGGGTAATAAACACCCATGTTCAGTTATATTAGAAATAGTTAATATGGGAGCCTGTGTGCACCATTAATTTATATTAATTAAATTAGTTAACCATTAAAAAGTTTTGTTAAAAAAAAAAGTTAGTTATTTAATGAACAGAATGTTCATAAACTGTTCAAAATGTTAATCAGGTAATTGGGAAAGATCTAATATTATAAAAAGGATATTGTACAGAAATAACTAACTGTTAGACATATAGGCCCAAGGAATTGAGCCAGACCCAAGCAACATTGAAATAGTTAGATAAACACTACTAAATTAAATAAAACTAAAAACAAAAGCTTGGTTTTGATAAAATATAAAGATGTTAATGGAGGGAGATGTATAAACCATCCATTGCTATCATAATATAGATAATGAACATAATTGTAAAGTGTTTAGTAAGCCACTAAGCTGACATGGCTTCAGTATTATTGTTATTGTCAGAAAAATCGGTGTTAATATTTAAATTAATGATATTGTATGTAAAGTAGGAATACTCAGAATTATATTTAGTAGTAAGAATAACAATATTAGAAGATATTAAATCTGTAAGACATACAACAAAAATGTCAAACAAGATTAGGTCAATGCCTCAAAACACAAAAGTATAAACCTACCAAAACAGTAGATAAGAGGCCAAAATGGGGCGAGATTAGTATCAAAACTATTTAATTTTAATGAACAATAAAATGGTACTAATTAAAAATAAATTTAAATCAAAATAAATGAAACGTAATCTGAGGTGACAAAATTAAAAACGCCAATTTTCAAAAATAACTTAGTCATGTGACGTGGGGTCAAGGCCCAAGACCAATCAAAAACACCAAAAAGCTAGGTCACCAAGGAGATTTAAATTTTTTTAGAGAGACAGTTGATTGTTAGATATAAAACTGAAAACTTCAACAGCATATTGCTGGCAGTAAAAAATTAATATTAAAAGAGTGAAAACTTACTCCAGGAGAGGCGATTCCGATAAAAGTAATACCGAAAAGATCGACAACACATGACACGACACCAGAACCAAGAAAAACCAACACACTAACGAGAATCTGAGAAAATAGATACCCAACTCAAAAGCGTCCATTCCGTATATACGAAGGCAACGATGAGAAATTTTGGTTAATTCCAGCAGAATACTACATAACATCACAACACAATTTCCACTAAAAAACATAGCTGTTCCAGATAAAGGAGGCTATATACAAACTATTACTATAAACTACTATAACTAAGACTTTATTTAAAACACTTTAATTGGAATTTAAAAATCATATTTTTCTGAGGTGACAACTCGATAGTCCGCCATGTTGTATTACTGAAAGCACTGTTGCAAACTGAAAGCGAACAATTTTGGAAAACATTATTATATACATTTTGTTAGTCGATAAGAAGTAAATATATTTTGTAATGCATTGTATTTTTAAGTGGAAGCATATTTCCTATCTTTCCTAGCAACTCCAAGTACCCATTACCTGAGAAACATGAAATATATATATTGTGAATTTTGTTGTTGTTACGGACTGTTTGTCACGGCGGATGAACTCATCCAATTGTAAATCCTCGACTAATGGAACGGTAATTTGACCAATGTTTCAAAGAAATTACGAATAAAAGATATAATTTGTCAATAGTACCAGTCCTATTTTATTCCAATAAAGTAATTATAAAGACTATTAATTACAGGAAACAGAAGAGAAAATCTGAAGTGGGTGTAAGGACATCCAGACACGAAAGTAGATCCAGTGGGCTGCACACACGATCTATTTAACCATTACTAAACAAATATTATTCGCGCGCCGATTTCAAACGAACGGTGACACACTAAATTCTCGTTCCTATAAAATCGTGGTAATCATTGAATACTGAACGACAACACAGTAAACGATAACAAAATAACTAATATAATTAATAGTCACAACATAAGGACATTTACGAACCGATTAACGAGTACAACCAAGTTTTGAAGGGTAACTTATTTCGTTATCCACAGTTCATAAAATACACCCGTAACAAATCTGTTTCTTATAGATTGACGCCTGCAACGTGGGGTTTTACAAGTCAACTCCACACCTTATAACAATTCTGTTTGTTATAGATTGGCGCACCAACGTTTCGGGCTGAAACAAGAAGAAAGAAGAATAAATTGTTTTTAATAACTGTATTACAGGTCATTCATTTTCAGCCTGCAGTTGTTAGAAGATAAGGAAAATGCACAGAAGAGCTACGTCGAAGAAACGCGCGGCTGAGGCCAAAGAAGAGATCAACGTGGAAGAGAAGGAGGTAACTTCAGTGGAAGAAATAGAAATGACGGAAAAAGAAGAAGCCAGTGGAGGACCAGATTGGAATAAATTCATGGAACAAATGATGAACAGTATGACGGAAAAATTTGACAATATGGACAAAAAATTAGACAAAAATAAAGAAGAAATCAGCGAAGATTTAATGAAACGAATGGATAAAAATAAGAAGAAATCAGCGAAAATTTGATGAAACAAATGGGGGAGAAATTCGACAAAAATAAGGAAGAAAATAGCGAAAATTTTAAACACTTGGAAGAAAATAATAAACAGACCAGCGAAAATTTTAAACGTTTGGAAGAAAATAATAGGCAATTGAAGGAGGAGTTGAAGCAAATCAACGAGAACAACGTCAGACAAATCAATGAACGGATTGAACATACTAACAAGGAAGTGAGGGACACTATCAACAGACAGAATGAAGAACTAGGACAAACAGTCAACAAGAAAGTCGAGGAAGTCAGTAAAACCATTAATCAAAAGATAGACAAAAACGACGGCGAAAGAAGACAGGAGATAGCTGAGACAAATAGAAGGCTGGAAGGAATCGATACAGTGGTTACACTGAATAGGGCCGAACTAGAGGTCAAGATAGACCAGGTAGGAGACGAAAACCGAACTCAAGTAGAACAACTACAAACAGACTTTGGAAATCAGTGCCGAAATATAAGTGCAGTCGTCAACGAAGTCCAGGTACAGGGACATCGCAACCATGAAAGGATCGAAAACCTTCAACGATCAGTTGACAACCGACCAACTACAATAGCATATGCCCAACCCATGGAAAATCGAGAGACTATCAATTTTAAGTCTTTTAGAGGAAACCCGATGGAATTTTTGCAACGAGTCAGCGAACAATTGACAAGAACCGGAGAGAACAGGTGGCCAGTAATCTGGAGCTACCTGGACGAGCATTTTAAAGAAACAAATGATAACTGGTGGATAGCCACCAGGCACGATTTGCGAAACTATGAAGAGTTTAAAGAGGCATTTAAAAAGAGATACTGGTCAGATGCCACGCAAAACATGGTAAGGGAAAGCATCAGCTATGGAAGGTACGATCTTAACAGGGGTAACACACCGACCACATACTTCCTTGGGAAAGTGTGTGTGGCAAAACACCTTGAGCCGAATATCCCGGGAAAAAAATATTTGTCGCCAGATTGGCATACCATTACGACAGCGGGATATCTACAGCACGTTCGGGAGGACAAATAAAGACAATACAGGCAATGACAACATTATTAGAAGAGCATGAATGTGAGGAGTACTTGAGAAGAAGCCGTCAGAGGAACGACCAATACAGGAGCAGGAACATTCCGGATTACGAGAACAGAAACTATAATAATAATCGTAATAATCGTAATAATAACGGAATGTACAACCAAACAAACTATAACAACAGGCCAAGTAATAATAACACCCATAATAATAACCATGGGGCATACCAACGGCCAAACTACAATAACGGCCCAAGGAACAATGGGAATAACTATGGCAACAGGCAAAACATCCCGAATAACCAGTATAATCGGCCATATAATACAAATCAACCGAACCAGTATAACAACAACCGGAATTTTAACCATAATAATAATAACAACCGCAACCCGAACGATCAAAATCAAAACTATCGAAGGGTCAATCATATATGGGCGGATAACAGTGGCAACAGTAGACCATACTATCGCGGGCGTCGAAGCTTTAGTCGGGATGACGACTGGAACCAAGGTGACCATGACAATAATCAAACTAACGGAGGCAGGAGTCGAAGTCAGGAGGACTACCGACGAGTGAGTTATGAGGAGGATCACCAACGGCCTCAACCCAGATCGACAAGCGACGAAAATGTTCAAGCGACCCAAAACGGCAGAGGAGATGAAGGATCCGAGCTGCCTTTAAACTCTACACGGCAGTGAAAACACCATCGGGACCCTCACTGAACCACACTATTCGGTTTAACAGCGTCAACAGTCACGTTGAAAACAATAAAAATCATATTACAATAATTCATAATAACTACCTAAAAAATTTAAGAGAAGAATTGTTGGAAGAAGAAGAAGGGAATCTGAATAAAATTAATAATGAAATTATATACATAACTGCAGGAATCAACAGTGTACAAACAACAATTATGATCGACACTGGAGCTAACGTGTCATTGATCGACGTAGTAGAATTAAACAAAATAATTGAAGAAGGGAAGAAAAACATACTTACTCTACCGATCAACAACACTGTGTTAATTGGGGCGACGGGACGCCAGAATAGAACAGTCCGAAAACAAGTAAGTCTAGAACTGACCAGCAATAATGAAACAGTTACAATGAATTTCTTAGTAGCCAGTGGCTTGCCATTTAAAATGCTAATCGGGTGTGACATGTTGAAAAAGTATTCCGCTATCATTGACATGAATAAATCAAAATTATTTCTAAAAATGGAACACAGAGAATGGACGGCTAATTTAGTGGACAGTGATAGAACAACATGAACCCGAATAACGTATCATATAGAGGGAAGCGTAGAACAGCTAGGGCAGTTACAAGACAATGAAATCCTTTACGAGTTGGACAATGAACAATTATGGCGTGACAAGATTAACAAAATTCGTACTTTCAAATGTGATGTATCTGATGTGCAAAAGGAAAAATTGATTAATGTGTACAATAGGTATTGCCACGTATTTTCGGATACGCCTGGCAAGGTGAGAAACTATCAGTGCAAAATAGAGTTTCGAGAACCAGTGAACTTTAATAGAAAGTCATACCCCATCGCCTACTCACAAAAGAAAGCTGTGAGGACGGAAATCAATCAGTTAATAAGCGAAGATATCATAGAACCAAGTTGCTCCCCTTATACAAGCCCTATCCTCGCCGTTCCGAAGAAAGGTGGCAAAGTAAGAATCTGTTTGGACGCGAGTGAAATCAACAAGGTAATAGTGAACGACCGAACATCCCCAGGGGAGATCAAGGAAATAATAAAAAAGTTCTATGGGATAAGTATATCAGCACGTGGGACACTGTCTGTGGGTATTGGCAGGTTGAACTCCACCCAGAAAGCCGCAAATACATGGCATTTATATTCGAAGGCCGTAATTATCAGTTTAAACGATTACCGTTTGGACTGGTAAATTCAGTGGCCGTGTTTGTGAAAATAATGGACCAAATCCTTGGACAGGACACTCTGCCATATACAACCGTCTATGTAGACGACATTTTAATCACTTCTACCGATTGGGATGACCATTGTCAACGAGTAGAGCAGATACTGGAAAGGCTGTCAGAAAACCACATTACACTGAAGTTGGGGAAATCAAAATTGATAGCAAGGGAGGTACAGTTTCTAGAGTTTAACTTGTCAGAGAAAGGGATCACTCCATCCGAAGAGAAAGTCGAATCCATCCAGAAATTTCCAACACCAAGGAATCGAAAGCAACTTCAATCATTCCTCAGATTGTGTAATTACTACCGAAAATTCCAAGGTAATTATTCGGAATTAACAGCAAAATTCGCAAGATAGTTATCATCAAAAGACAAGTGGATGTGGGGAGAAGAGCAAGATACCACGCTCAAACTAATCAAAGATAAGTTTCTGGAATCAGTGATTTTACACCATCCAAATTTCAACAAACAATTTTTTATGTACTGCGATGCCAGCGATGTCAGTTTGGGAACCGTTCTCTATCAGGAAGACGATGAAGGGAGCCACCAAGTAATCAGTTTTGCCAGTCGAGTTCTGAATAGCTGTGAAAAGAACTATAATGTCACAGAGAAAGAGCTTCTAAGCGTTGTATTTGGCTGTGGCAAATTCAGAACGTACATGTTAGGATATAGGACTACCATCAGAACTGATCACAAGTCAATATCATTCCTGAAAAATTGCAAGTTGAACCATGGAAGGTTAACCAGATGGAGCTTGATACTTCAGGAATACAACCTAAATTGGGAGTATATTCCTGGGAAGAAGAACATTGCTGCAGACACGTTATCAAGAATTAATATCAGGGATCAAACATTCGAGGGCGAAAAAGAAACTATAATTAAACTGTACAACATCATTAGCAGTAGATCAGACCTGGCTAACACCATAAAAGAACTAGAACAACAACAGAAGCAGGACACCAAATTCAGTAAAATCCTTGACAGACTTGCCAAACAAGATGACCGCATAATACCATTTTACTGCACACACCAGCAAATCTTATTTATCAGGACCCAATACGAATTTAATAAATGGAAAATTGTGATACCATGTAATATGGAGAAAGACCTCATCATCGATTACCACATCAGGTATGGCCACATGGGAGCATTAAAAGTTGTAAAGGCGCTCCAGGAGCATATACATATATCAAAGACGCCAATAGAAAAGTACGAAACCAAATTAAACACTGTCACATATGCCAACTCGTAAAGATAAATAATGACAAGAAAGAAGGTACCATGATGCCCATAACATCAGCAAGCAGATTAGAGAAGGTATTCGTGGATATTTGCGGCCCATTCCCGTGAAGTGGCGGGAGGCACCAATATAAATATTTTGTAATATTGTTCGACCATTATACTAGATACACAAAACTGTACCCAATCAACCGGGCAACAACGCAAAAGATTTTGACCATTATTCTCCAGCACTATGTAAATGAGGTAGGAACACCTAAGTCCATTATTACCGACCATGGGGCGTAGTTTAAGGGTAACAGATGGAAAGAGACACTACGGGAGGATGGAATCAAAACATACAAAACATCTGTATACCACCCGAGCAGTAACCCGGCCGAACGAGTTTTAAGGGAAGTAGGAAGGATCCTAAGAATGTATTGTTTCGACCAACAGAGAAGGTGGGCAGAGTATTTGCCAGCTGCTGAGGACTTCTTGAATTTATCATACCATCAGTTTATTGAAACTACTCCGTATACTGCAATGTTTCAGAGACCACCACCCAGGGAGATCACAGAACTAATTCAGTTCCCTAACGAAAGTGAATATCAATTGGACAATGTAAAATTCTATAAAAAAATATTAGAACGGACTGAGAGGACGAGAAGAAAATATCAGCAACTACAACCGAAGCCAGAACGTTACCTAGTGGGAGACAAAATACTGCTGAAAAACCGGGAATTGCCCAGCACAATGGAAGGCATTGCAAAGAAACTGTTGGTATTGTACACTGCACCGTATACTGTAAACAGAGTTAACGGTAACAATACTTATGAGATTGTAGATCCCCATACTTTAAATAAGAAAGGCACATATAATCAATCATCTATGAAACGATACTACTAAATCAGTGATAACAAGATTATTATGTTAATATTAACTAGTACAGAATATGAAAAATAAATAAATAAATAAATAAAATAAAATAAAAATCTTATACATATAACTAAAAAGGAAGATATATACCACCCATCACTAAAATGAAAGAACAGAGAGCTAAAATAATATGAAAGAAGGAAGTGAATAGTAAACATGATTAATGTTCAAATAACTGAAATGAAACCAGCACAAGTAATCCCAGAATGATTTTTTAGTCATAATTAAGACTATTTTTTGGAGATTTTAATTGAAATGAGTTGACTGTAGATGATTTCCAGCAACCATTATCATGAGCAGACGATACGTTCTCTGAACTCATAAGGTGAAGCATTGGACAGCGGTGAATTAGAGCCAAAAAGTGCCTACCCGAACTGTACCAACTCACATAAGTAGGTAAATTTTATTATTCAAGGGATGAAACAAAGAAGGAAGAAAATTGTGTAAACAGAAGGAAAAATACAATATATGTGAATCTATATAAGGAATAAAATAAAAAGAGCTCGAATAAATAAACTGAAAAAAATTAATGATTATTTCTTCAGTATCTGAAAGACATCTTCCGAAATAATCAGTTTTAGTGACAGGGCAATATGTGATGGTACATCTCATCACATATGTATAAGATATATTATAACGATAAGATATAAATAACAAGTACTAGCACAAGCCATGAAAGGGAAAAAACTTATTAAAAAGTATGTAATTAACATTAAATTATCAATTCCAACATCCAACAAAAGTAACCAAAGAAGATTATGTTAATATTATGTAAGAAACAGTAGTTATAAAAAGAAATTCTGAAAAGAACAAACAAAGAAAAATTTCTAATAACGTGACAAAACCCAATAGTTATGGTAGGTGAGGGGCATGAACAGATCCTATATGAACAATAACATGAACTACAAATGGAGTGATAATAAAAGAAAAATGAAACAGGCGACTATGAATATCACAAGAAAAATCAACATTGAATAGAAGAAATGAGAAGAGGCAAAGAACCAGAATTAGAACTGAAAAACAGAAGTTTGTACCAAAAAACATGACAAATTTACCCAACTTAATGAGTAAACTAATCCCATTCTTTTAATAAACAATACAATTGATAGGAGTACCCAATAAAGATAATATCAAATTAAGAATGCAATGCAGTAGAGTAAATAATAACAAAATATGTAATAATTTAAGAAACCAGTGTAAATCTATGAGTTCAAACAAGTGAAAATAGTGAGAGCCCAAAATAATTAAATGATGATCAAAAGATCATAATATAAACCAGTGGGGAAGTGAAAGCCAGTGGGGGTTATCATTAAAGTGATAAAGGTCTTATGAACCACATATATAGAAATAAGAACCAAAATATAGTGACAAAGTATTTTTGTATTAAGTGTTTTGATAAAATCCAATGTTCTATGTCATATATAATTATTTATTCATAAGGATTGAACACCTACTCATTTTTAAATAATGCACAGTTATTGGCTTATGCTATAACTTAAATAATAGATATAGTGACATACAAAAGAGTTAGGGTAATAAACACCCATGTTCAGTTATATTAGAAATAGTTAATATGGGAGCCTGTGTGCACCATTAATTTATATTAATTAAATTAGTTAACCATTAAAAAGTTTTGTTAAAAAAAAAAGTTAGTTATTTAATGAACAGAATGTTCATAAACTGTTCAAAATGTTAATCAGGTAATTGGGAAAGATCTAATATTATAAAAAGGATATTGTACAGAAATAACTAACTGTCAGACATATAGGCCCAAGGAATTGAGCCAGACCCAAGCAACATTGAAATAGTTAGATAAACACTACTAAATTGAATAAAACTAAAAACAAAAGCTTGGTTTTGATAAAATATAAAGATGTGTGCCGCGTTTTGGAAAACGCGGCGATGTTCCTATATCTATATTGTGCATTATTAAAAATTACGTATTTGTCGACGTGAAGGAATTGTCCTTTGATATGGTCAATTGGACTTTGTCATTGAGATCTACCCGTCCGCCGCTTGCCTCGCGCGCGCCCTATCTCTGTTACGTACGGTTTTTTCAAGAGCCAGTGAGTTCAGTTCCAATACGGCGCTCGGCGCTTCACATTCTGGTCCCCGGCTGACAGAGTAGATTGAACAGTTTTTTTCGTCTTCCAACCTTATCTATGGATAAGTAGAAGCCTACGTGACCTCCGGTAAGTCTATTAAAATATGTATATTATTTATTTATAAAAACAAATTGCTTTTAATTGATATTAAAGTGGATGCGTTACGATATATATTGCAGTAAATCCTTAGCCCGTGGCGAGTTTCAGGTTAAAATTTGTTTTATGTATGCTCAATCTCAACCCTGGTTAATTGATTGTAACATTAATGATATAATTATGTTTTATATTAATCTAGTAATGACCCTACTAAATTAACTAAACCCAGATGGGGCGTAAGTCAGTAATTTTCCGAAATCCGTGTATATCACGGACTTGTTAAAAGTTGTTAATTCCTGTAAGTGCATCATGAAAACTTTTGCATAACAGTTATTTCAAATTATCATTATTATGGAGTGACTATATCTGAACATATTATGTATTAAATTCTTTAATGGGTTATTTTGAAGTGATTTACTACATTCAATGGCATTCTTTACTTAGTCAATTTTCGGAGTTTATAAACTGGACTGGCCATGCATTGTCAGCGGGTAAATGTGGTAGTGTGTGTTTTATGAACTTATGAGTAATCCCAGATATAATTGTGCAGGGTTTCCGATGTAGCCGGGAATCTGCCCCGCTCCGGAAGGATGGCCGAACAACTGCCTCCGGTGCTGTAATTTCAAAACCTTCGTCAGCTATGTCAGCCGGAAGGATGGACTGGATACACACTACACAACCCTCAGACCCACGCCTCAAACCAGGTGAAATTTAACCATGTCATTCTAAATTTTGTGGCCGATAAACTCTGTGACACTTTCATGCAGACGCTCCAGTTTGGACAGTTATTTTTGGACAATGGGTGGCATGTATTATTTGTAATTTGTAAGGCTTACGCCTCCTCTATTACTGTCATGTATATCTCGTTCTGAGAGTGAAAACTCGGCCGGGGTCACGCACCGCCCGGGTCGAGGGGAGTCCGGTAGATGGAGTTGAATCTAATTCTGTTTATGTTTTAAGCATGTTGGGATGGTTATGTTAACGGATCTTTTGGTTCAGGTGGGCATGTAGTTTATTATTCATTCATAATCTGGGAGATGTTTTAAACCGTGGTCGACTCCCGTAGGAGACGTCCACCCACTGCAGGTCTGTATGTGTCAGATCTTGCTAGATCTCGCCCGATGCCTGACCCTGCCGGTAGTTAAGTTTTGGAAGACTGTGAGCTGGTTTTAATACCTTCATGACTTAGATTCCGTTTTTACAAAATTCATGTTTTAGATTCTGTTTTGAGCTAATTGTACACTATAAACTTACCATTGTCACAGTTTGTATTTTTACCATAGTAAATTTTGTAACGATAAATTTTATGGCTCACTATAACAATTAATTAACCATTAAACAATACAAGATTAATCAGTTCTGTTATTAATATTCATGGTGGTCACGTTCCACTATTTTTACAATTTCGGTTTTGAAAGTAAAAGGAAATATAAAATGCAGTTAGGCAACCGGACATCCATGTTAACCTTGTGATGATACTCTTCATTATCGTAATTGATGGGATTTAAATTGATGATTAGACATCGGCTTGGGATTTGTGCGCAGGGCCGCTGGGTTCACATTATTCATTTAGTTACTTCTTGTTTTATTAAACCTGGGGCATGTCTGCTCCGCTCCTGGGAGATTTTAATGAAGGTTTTGGGGGGGGGGGGTTTAGTCACTTATTAATTACACATTAAAGAGGGCCGGACACTTGGTCAGAATAAGGGGGTTAAGGGTGTTGAACAAGATACTTATATGCGCTGATAACCGGGGTGAACATGTGATGGGTTATTTATCTGTAAACGTTTGTTGATGTTAATTATATGTGTTTGTTAGTTTTACATGATTGTTACATTGTCATATTAATTATGCATGTGTATATTTCTGTGTATTTATGTCGTGTTATAAAAATATGATTACTTGTCGGTCGAAGTTGTGTGCCATTTTATAATTATATTATTGTTATTTATGTAACTTTCCACGATGCACTAGTCAATGATCATTCAGATATTAATACTCATCCAACACTTAGTGCTGTTAATAGTTATTATTCTTTGTTCCACTTTGGCAAGGCACATATTAATTTAATTGTATTTAACAATCCAAAGACTTAGTTATCTTGCCTTGAGGGGCTCATATGTTGTATTAGCCTAGAACAATAAATTGTTGTTGTTATCTCAAGATCAGTGTTTCATTTGCAAGTCCCATCATACTGGACCCAGCACAATTTTAGCTTCTCTAGGCTCTCGCCTAGTTCTAAATAACTTGTAGCCTCTCTTCCAAAAGAATAAATAAGAACATAGAAACTTTAAATTTAAATATAAAATAAAATAAAATGAGTAAGAAAAGAATAAAAGGAAAGAGGGGCTACAAATGGTAGCAGAGCGTGGTTCATTCTAGGGTTGAACCCTTGGGTCCGTTGGTGTGATGGGGCTTGCAAACTTGGAGATAGTCTGGCAAATATAATGGCACTTAATAGTTGACATGAAATGTAGGAGTATATATGTATTTTTTTTATGAAATGTGGTTAGGTGTTTTGAATTGTAAACCTGAGGCCGCCACAGGCACGTGTTGTGCTTGGGTTTGTTGTTTTGAAATTGGACATTGCCGGAGATCGCGTGGGGATGGGTTCCCGTATTTATTTTATGAAAGTAATTGCGCGTGCGGTTAGTGGGATGCGGTATGGCCCGACTGGAAGTCGGTATCGTACGATTGTAATGGTGACAATGTTGTAGTCGAAATGTCGTATATTGTGGTTAGTGTTTGGTGGTGTGGATTGTATGTTGGTGTTGGTGTCTGATGTTGTTTCTTCTTTGAGTCTGGCGACTGACGGAGAGTTGGTTCTGGAGCGGGTCAGGTTTTCGCGGCGCTAGGAAACCCGGGGGTCTACTCAAAGGAAGGACAGTACTTGAGTTTTTCCGATTCTTGTTAAAATGTTTTTGTAGGTTATGTTTGTGTTAGGTGTTTAGTGGGGATTTGTTTTATGATTGTTTGTTTTGAATTGTGTAATTCTGGCGGGGATATGCTACGAGAAATTGCCCCACCCTGTTACAGACGTTCTCCAGAAATTTCCGGTGGTGGATGGATTTGATGAGGACCAGCTGTTGGTTTTCTTGGACCTGGTCCTGCAGGTGGCAGATTTCCCAGGGGTGTCCGACGGGGAGGTCTTGTTTCTTATATACCCGTATTGCCGGAGTACGTTGGCTGGTCTGGTCACCAAGGCTCTGCGTCGAGGTGACAGTGTTGATGCTTTCCATGGGGAGGTGTTGAACTTCTTCCTACCCATTCGACGACGCGCCAAGCTTGAGTTGGAAAGATTCTATCGCCCACAGGCCTACGGAGAGGCGTTAGGAGACTTCGTGCGCGATATACGGAAAGCTGCCCGGGTGTTAAGATTGGGGTTGCCAGAGACGGAAGTTATCCAAGTGATTCTAGAAAGACTGACTCCCCAGGAGAGATCTCGTTTGGCATTCGCGGACCGTCCACGTTGTTTTGTGGACCTTGAGCGACTGTGTGTGCTTTCAGGAACGGTCAAGGAGTTTGACGAGTCCCGGGGAAAAGAGGCTACTGATGTCCAATACTCCAGCGGTTCATCCGGAAAAGCCAAAAGGGACAAACATGGTGGTTGGAGGAGAACCCAAGAGACGCTTAGAAAGCCTGAATATTCCGGAAGTGATGGAGGCTACAAGGGGGTGGCAAGTGTGAAGACGGTAACAACAGCTACAGCACAGAAAACAAAGAAACATGAAATTAACAGGGGAAGAAGAAATTATGTTAGGGAACAAACATCGGCCAGCAGGGAGCCGGTGGTTAGGCGTCATTCTTATTTGGAGAAGAAGGAAGCTTTGAAGGTTCCAGAGGAAGTACAAGTGCCTAAGAGAGTAGTGGATGAAGAAGGTGAAGCAGAAGAAGACAAGCGGTATAACTTCGTGGGATCAATACAAGAGGATAAGAACGCGTCAGTTAATACTGAATTACCGGACTCAAAGAGGACGTCATGGTTGAATCCAGAGGCCGCAGAATTTGTTCCGGTATTCCCATCTCGGTTCGTGAGGGATCCAGATCCTGTAACATCACCATCGCCAGTAGAAATTAATTTAGTCATTGCACATGAACCTGGACAGCTGGATTCCAGGGTGGAAAATGTTGATGATGTTGTTGTTGCTGACAGTGGTCAAGGAGTGGAATCGACAGAAGAGTCAGAAGAGCGGTCTGCAGATGCTGCGCAGGTGAGTATAGTTGTAGGTGTTAGGGAGACTGTAGAGTCTGAAGTTGCAGATGGACACAGGGATGTCCGGGCTGCGAGTGTTTCTGAGGTTGTGGATGGACAAGGGGATGTTCATGCCGCAAGTGAGGTAGGAGTTGAGGAGAAATTGGGGGGCAGCGTTGTGGAGTTTGTGAGTGAGAGTGAGGTAGTATGTGAAGATGTGCAGACGCCTTCTGTAAGTAGTGTTGAGAATTCCGAGGAACGGGAGGAAGTTTCAGGTGGACCAGGTGAGCAACTAGAGGAGGACGTGGATGTGCAGTGTTCAGATGGTGGTAGTGGAAGTGATGGCGATGACGTTGGTGATGAACGTGTTGAGGAAAATGAGATTGGAGAAGAAGTTAATGAAGAAATTGGTGAGGAGCTGCGTGAACAGGTGGTTGAAGATGGATCAGAGGAGCAACGGGAAGATGCTGAGGAGGTGCAGTGTCAGGAGGTTGATTTGGATTATGTGGACGAAGAAGGGGAAATTGTAGAAAAGGAAGAAATTGTAGCAGGGGAGTTAGACGACGAGCATAATCCAAAGCGGAGTGAAAGTAGTGAGGTAAGTTGCCTTGATTCTGATTCAGAAGAAACCAGTCAGTACAGCTCAACACGAAATAATTTCTTAGAGAGTGGTGTCCGAAAGGAACGGGTACCCAAAGTCCGTCATAGAAAGGTAAGAAGCAGAGGTTAACGGGTAGCGGGTAGATGTTCCCCACACTCCCAGTGGTGTTCATCTATTTCAGGGTTGCGCCCCTGCCCACGCGAGCCTTGGTTTCCTCCATTCATCCTTATTTCGGAGGGAACCAGGTCCTTACCCTTAGTCCTAACTATTGACCCTTTAATGCTCCTTGCCCCCGTTCATCTTCCCGATTTTCCTACCCTTGCCCTTAAAAAAAAAAAACCTATTGTTAAGGAAGAGAGAGACTTGCCGGAAGTCAGTAGATTGTGGTCCTTGAGATGGTCGTGGTCTTTGAGATTGTCAGTTTCCCCTGTTTAAAGGTTAGATGGAGTGATGGTGTGCTGTTGTTGGTTGTTAATAATTCTTGATGTTGATGTTGTTCATTATGGGGTCCGAGCCATGCCGCATTCTCCGGTTGTTTCTCGGGTGTTTTTGTTGAGAAAAGAGTATTGTATTATTGTGTATCGACGTCGGTGGAGAAGTAAAACCCCCCCATGTAGTTATGGTTTTTGTTGAAACGAGATGAGATTGATGTTCGTGTGCCCTTGGTGCGGTCCTCTCTGTCTGGCTAAGCGGGGCCGTCCGCCCTTGTGTAGGGAAGTGGGCCAGCCATATGGCAAGGTTGGAGATGCCTTGTGGGTGCATGTGGCTGGTCGGTCCAAGAGATGGACGAGGAGTAGTACGGTCGCTCACATATCAAGGTGTGAGATACCTTGTTGGGTCTTTGGACGAATATGTGAGTGGGACCGGTGGGAGTAGGTGATGGTCACCGGAGAGGGTGACGTGTTTGGGGCGGTCCCGTGGGGTTGGCATAGCGGAGAGGGTCGCATGGGGATGTCTGTTCTCCTGAGAGCAAGTGCCGCCGGGCCACCTTACCCACGATGTCCACCAGAGTATTTAAGAAGTGGGTACACTGCAGGGTACTCTCCCGAGTTTCAGAGTGAGGCAACCGGGTTGCCCTTTTGGGGTGGGGGTGTGCCGCGTTTTGGAAAGCGCGGCGATGTTCCTATATCTATATTGTGCATTATTAAAAATTACGTATTTGTCGACGTGAAGGAATTGTCCTTTGATATGGTCAATTGGACTTTATCATTGAGATCTACCCCTCCGCCGCTTGCCTCGCGCGCGCCCTATCTCTGTTACGTACGGTTTTTTCAAGAGCCAGTGAGTTCAGTTCCAATACGGCGCTCGGCGCTTCACATTCTGGTCCCTGGCTGACAGAGTAGATTGAACAATTTTTTTCGTCTTCCAACCTTATCTATGGATAAGTAGAAGCCTACGTGACCTCCGGTAAGTCTATTAAAATATGTATATTATTTATTTATAAAAACAAATTGCTTTTAATTGATATTAAAGTGGATGCGTTACGATATATATTGCAGTAAATCCTTAGCCCGTGGCGAGTTTCAGGTTAAAATTTGTTTTATGTATGCTCAATCTCAACCCTGGTTAATTGATTGTAACATTAATGATATAATTATGTTTTATATTAATCTAGTAATGACCCTACTAAATTAACTAAACCCAGATGGGGCGTAAGTCAGTAATTTTCCGAAATCCGTGTATATCACGGACTTGTTAAAAGTTGTTAATTCCTGTAAGTGCATCATGAAAACTTTTGCATAACAGTTATTTCAAATTATCATTATTATGGAGTGACTATATCTGAACATATTATGTATTAAATTCTTTAATGGGATATTTTGAAGCGATTTACTACATTCAATGGCATTCTTTACTTAGTCAATTTTCGGAGTTTATAAACTGGACTGGCCATGCATTGTCAGCGGGTAAATGTGGTAGTGTGTGTTTTATGAACTTATGAGTAATCCCAGATATAATTGTGCAGGGTTTCCGATGTAGCCGGGAATCTGCCCCGCTCCGGAAGGATGGCCGAACAACTGCCTCCGGTGCTGTAATTTCAAAACCTTCGTCAACTATGTCAGCCGGAAGGATGGACTGGATACACACTACACAACCCTCAGACCCACGCCTCAAACCAGGTGAAATTTAACCATGTCATTCTAAATTTTGTGGCCGATAAACTCTGTGACACTTTCATGCAGACGCTCCAGTTTGGACAGTTATTTTTGGACAATGGGTGGCATGTATTATTTGTAATTTGTAAGGCTTACGCCTCCTCTATTACTGTCATGTATATCTCGTTCTGAGAGTGAAAACTCGGCCGGGGTCACGCACCGCCCGGGTCGAGGGGAGTCCGGTAGATGGAGTTGAATCTAATTCTGTTTATGTTTTAAGCATGTTGGGATGGTTATGTTAACGGATCTTTTGGTTCAGGTGGGCATGTAGTTTATTATTCATTCATAATCTGGGAGATGTTTTAAACCGTGGTCGACTCCCGTAGGAGACGTCCACCCACTGCAGGTCTGTATGTGTCAGATCTTGCTAGATCTCGCCCGATGCCTGACCCTGCCGGTAGTTAAGTTTTGGAAGACTGTGAGCTGGTTTTAATACCTTCATGACTTAGATTCCGTTTTTACAAAATTCATGTTTTAGATTCTGTTTTGAGCTAATTGTACACTATAAACTTACCATTGTCACAGTTTGTATTTTTACCATAGTAAATTTTGTAACGATAAATTTTATGGCTCACTATAACAATTAATTAACCATTAAACAATACAAGATTAATCAGTTCTGTTATTAATATTCATGGTGGTCACGTTCCACTATTTTTACAATTTCGGTTTTGAAAGTAAAAGGAAATATAAAATGCAGTTAGGCAACCGGACATCCATGTTAACCTTGTGATGATACTCTTCATTATCGTAATTGATGGGATTTAAATTGATGATTAGACATCGGCTTGGGATTTGTGCGCAGGGCCGCTGGGTTCACATTATTCATTTAGTTACTTCTTGTTTTATTAAACCTGGGGCATGTCTGCTCCGCTCCTGGGAGATTTTAATGAAGGTTTTGGGGGGGGGGGTTTAGTCACTTATTAATTACACATTAAAGGGGGCCGGACACTTGGTCAGAATAAGGGGGTTAAGGGTGTTGAACAAGATACTTATATGCGCTGATAACCGGGGTGAACATGTGATGGGTTATTTATCTGTAAACGTTTGTTGATGTTAATTATATGTGTTTGTTAGTTTTACATGATTGTTACATTGTCATATTAATTATGCATGTGTATATTTCTGTGTATTTATGTCGTGTTATAAAAATATGATTACTTGTCGGTCGAAGTTGTGTGCCATTTTATAATTATATTATTGTTATTTATGTAACTTTCCACGATGCACTAGTCAATGATCATTCAGATATTAATACTCATCCAACACTTAGTGCTGTTAATAGTTATTATTCTTTGTTCCACTTTGGCAAGGCACATATTAATTTAATTGTATTTAACAATCCAAAGACTTAGTTATCTTGCCTTGAGGGGCTCATATGTTGTATTAGCCTAGAACAATAAATTGTTGTTGTTATCTCAAGATCAGTGTTTCATTTGCAAGTCCCATCATACTGGACCCAGCACAATTTTAGCTTCTCTAGGCTCTCGCCTAGTTCTAAATAACTTGTAGCCTCTCTTCCAAAAGAATAAATAAGAACATAGAAACTTTAAATTTAAATATAAAATAAAATAAAATGAGTAAGAAAAGAATAAAAGGAAAGAGGGGCTACAGATGTTAATGGAGGGAGATGTATAAACCATCCATTGCTATCACAATATAGATAATGAACATAATTGTAAAGTGTTTAGTAAGCCACTAAGCTGACATGGCTTCAGTATTATTGTTATTGTCAGAAAAATCGGTGTAGATATTTAAATTAATGATATTGTATGTAAAGTAGGAATACTCAGAATTATATTTAGTAGTAAGAATAACAATATTAGAAGATATTAAATCTGTAAGACATACAACAAAAATGTCAAACAAGATTAGGTCAATGCCTCAAAACACAAAAGTATAAACCTACCAAAACAGTAGATAAGAGGCCAAAATGGGGCGAGATTAGTATCAAAACTATTTAATTTTAATGAACAATAAAATGGTACTAATTAAAAATAAATTTAAATCAAAATAAATGAAACGTAATCTGAGGTGACAAAATTAAAAACGCCAATTTTCAAAAATAACTTAGTCATGTGACATAGGGTCAGGGCCCAAGACCAATCAAAAACACCAAAAAGCTAGGTCACCAAGGAGATTTAAATTTTTTTTAGAGAGACAGTTGATTGTTAGATATAAAACTGAAAACTTCAACAGCATATTGCTGGCAGTAAAAAATTAATATTAAAAGAGTGAAAACTTACTCCAGGAGAGGCGATTCCGATAAAAGTAATACCGAAAAGATCGACAACACATGACACGACACCAGAACCAAGAAAAACCAACACACTAACGAGAATCTGAGAAAATAGATACCCAACTCAAAAGCGTCCATTCCGTATATACGAAGGCAACGATGAGAAATTTTGGTTAATTCCAGCAGAATACTACATAACATCACAACACAATTTCCACTAAAAAACATAGCTGTTCCAGATAAAGGAGGCTATATACAAACTATTACTATAAACTACTATAACTAAGACTTTATTTAAAACACTTTAATTGGAATTTAAAAATCATATTTTTCTGAGGTGAGAACTCGATAGTCCGCCATGTTGTATTACTGAAAGCACTGTTGCAAACTGAAAGCGAACAATTTTGGAAAACATTATTATATACATTTTGTTAGTCGATAAGAAGTAAATATATTTGTAATGCATTGTATTTTTAAGTGGAAGCATATTTCCTATCTTTCCTAGCAACTCCAAGTACCCATTACCTGAGAAACATGAAATATATATATTGTGAATTTTGTTGTTGTTACGGACTGTTTGTCACGGCGGATGAACTCATCCAATTGTAAATCCTCGACTAATGGAACGGTAATTTGACCAATGTTTCAAAGAAATTACGAATAAAAGATATAATTTGTCAATAGTACCAGTCCTATTTTATTCCAATAAAGTAATTATAACGACTATTAATTACAGGAAACAGAAGAGAAAATCTGAAGTGGGCGTAAGGACATCCAGACACGAAAGTAGATCCAGTGGGCTGCACACACGATCTATTTGACCATTACTAAACAAATATTATTCGCGCGCCGATTTCAAACGAACGGTGACACACTAAATTCTCGTTCCTATAAAATCGTTGCTAATCATCGAATACTGAACGACAACAAAATAACTAATATAATTAATAGTCACAACATAAGGACATTTACGAACCGATTAATGAGTACAACCAAGTTTTGAAGGGTAACTTATTTCGTTATCCGCAGTTCATAAAATACACCCGTAACAAATCTGCTTGTTATAGATTGACGCCTGCAACAATTGTTTACAAGTGTTGAGTTTTACAAGTCAACTCAACACCTTAAAACAATTCTTTTTGTTATAATATATATATATATATATTGTTACAACACAAATAAGCCACCCCAATACCAGGGATAAAAAAGATGAGTCAAGAATATAAAAAAGCAATTCGTATAAAATTTAATGTTTAAAATAATGAAAATAAAATGACAATAACACGACAAATGACAACATGAACTAACACAAGTGATTGACCAAATAAAAAGAAACAAAAGGAGAAGGGAAAAAACTGAAACCAAATAAGAAAGCGATTGACCAAATAAAAAGAAACAAAAGGAGAAGGGGAAAACCGAAACCAAATAAGAAAGTGATTGATCAAATAAAAAGAAACAAAAGGAGAAGGGAAAAACGAAACCAAATAAGAATGAAACCTATTGAAGGAAGTGAATGACTCCATACAACCAAATGAAATAAAACCAAATGAGAAGGGGAAAACCAAAATAAAATGAAACAAAATAAGATGAAAGTGAAGAAGAAGGAAAATGAACATGAAACAAACCAAGTATAAAGGAAATAAAGTGAAACCAAATGAGAAAACACAGACAAATAATATAGAATATGAAAAGGAGAAGTGGTACACTCAAATGTAATATTGGAACCGAAACCAATAACTAACCAATGTAAAAAATAAGTATTATTATCGATTAAATGATAAATGTAAATGATATTTGATAAAACCCAATAAAGTACAGTAATGTGAAAAATAAAAGTACACTAACCCAAGAATTAGAGTTAGCTGTAATAAAGAACTCTATAAAGATATAACTTATTAATACTGTAGTATAAATAATATTTGTAAAGAGAGAGATAGTGAGATGGTGAGAAAATAAAATTAACTAAGTGACAAAGAGAAAGTAATTATAGGGATTACCCACTAATAAACACTTAATATAAACATTTAAGGAGTGCAAAAGTGAAAGTTTAAAACCCCCAAAATAATTAGAAAATCTAGTGATAGATAATAAACACTTAATAATCTGTAATAACACTAAATGATTAATGGTGAACCATATTAGTAATTAAGAATGTTGTTAATAATAGTATTAGATATAAACACTTAATAATCTGTAATGAACACTGAAGATTAATGGTGACATTATTGTTTAAAAAAGAATCTAGTTATTAATAAAATTAAGTTTAATTGTAAGAGAGGGATACAATAGTATTTAAAAGTTAGAATCCCATGGAAGGTAAACAGTTAGTGTTACCATGGATAGAAGGTAGAGATTATTTAAGAAATAAGAAATCAAAAATGAAATCAATAAACACCCCAGGTTATAAGGGATAATCAATTAAGTAAGTTTAAATGGTGTGAGGATGTTTATCACCCAAAAAATAATAAAGAATGAAATGAATTGTAAGCAAACATTACCTAATAACTGTTAAAAAATTGTTTAATTAAATTTATGAATAGGATATGAGTGAAGGAATTGTACAGACCATAGGCCTAGATGTTATGTTTTATGTGATAAAGAATAGTAAGTAATAGCCATATTGTTAACAAGGGCAAAATAGATAAATAAGAAGGGACAGATAAATAACTATAATTTGCTTGCTTTCTTAAAGATAATTTGAAGATGTAAACAAACTATCATAAGTCTTCACATAAAAAAATGATACATACATACGCACGCACACACTAACATCACCAACACGTTCACCCAAATATTTAATTGTCTCGTTATGTTTGATATTTCTATTGTATTTCATACACAGGTCCTGAAGATGAGAATAAATATTGTCGAAACGTTGACGCAAAATAACTAAAAGTTGTATTATTGACCGATCCTCACTAACCATCCACTAAAACATTCACTGATTGACGGTCACTAAAAATTTAAGGATTTAATAAATAAGAAGGTGAATCAATACAGATCTAATTACACTGGAAAATCAATTAGGAAATAATTAACATACCAGGATGTAGAAAATAATAGAAACCTACAAATAGTATAAAAACAGATCCAAAACACATCAACAAATAAACCAATCAATTATAATAACAAAACAAAACACATTAGAGTAAAATGAGATATAATTTGTATAAAATAAGTAAAAGGCTACTTAGCCCGTATGAAATGCCAAACTGTCAAAAACAAATAACTACAAATTGTAAAAAATCAACAAGGAAATTAACAAATCCAAGGCGAATAACTAGCCAAGGATAATTTATGAATCATATTAAAAGAAAAATGTTAGAATAAGGACTTAAATTAAAAGAGAAATGTAATTAACAAATATTAACATAATTGTACAAACATTAATACTTTAGAGAACTCAACCTTATGGGATATCAAAATAATCTTTGAAAGGAAATACAAACAGTGGTGATAATAGTTAATACATAGGAAGGAAGACAGAAGAATAAAAGCAATCAGAAGATATACAGTAATTTTGAATAAAAATTCAAAATTGATAACAATGGTTATAAAGTCATGATCAACAAATCAGAATTTATTTGTAACCATGACAACAGACCGTTGGTTATGATTTTTCCGTTAAATCATAGTACTCAATAAGTGATGCTCATCCAGATTAGACGCCAGGTCGTGAATGACCTAAATTTTAATTTAAAATGTGAAATAGTAATCAAAATTCAAAAAGATGAACAAGTAAGAAGCAGACGAGGAACAATAACATTTAACTGATGCCAAGGACCAATTTAAATAAAATTTAAATGAAGAAATTACCACAACTAACATGAAAAAGATGCAAGAAGCCCCAGATCATTCAAAATTGATGACTATTCCATTTCACCTGAACAACGGTTTATCTCAATTCTACTGATTTGATAAGTATCATCAAATTATCCAAATTCTAGAAATAAACTCACTTTAAATATTTCTCACAGTCATCTGAACTCTCACTATAAACTGAATATAATTTCTTTCAAAGACCATAAAACATTGAAAATTTATTAACTAAGAAAATAACCTGTTGTTAAATTGCGAACTTTTGAACCACACTTTACTACACTGCAGGAACAAATTGTAGCTACACATTATATTATTTAAGTACAAATAATACTTATTATCTAGTAGTGTACTTTTTATTGTAATCATTATTAATATTTTTCTTGTAATCACTAGAATCCAGACTTTGAACGTAAATAACTGTAAACAGACAACACAGTCGCCATACTTAACTAAATCGTTCGTTCAAAATCGATCTTCACCAAAACCCTAGAGATACTAGACTCATGTTAATTGTTGGTGCAAAATTGTTGAATAACCAAGTATAATTTTATTGTCAAACTGAATAATTACCAATCAATAATTAAAGAAACTAGTACAGAGTGTAACCATTGTTTTTATTTCAAAGGGAAGTGTATTGTATAATTTGTGCATTTTAGCGAACAACTAGGATTGACGGCCAGTGCTCACGCCGCAAACTCGACGAACTACCTGCTTGATTAAGAAGGTCGAACGAAGGCGAGAATAAATTTGAATGCTCCCGCCCGTCATAGTTTAGAACACTGTTTACCACACTATCTATTAATTTAATTGTTTTAAATAAACAATTTGGCGCCACCTGGGATTTTCAAACCCCTATTGAACTACAGGTAAGGTTTCCACTCGCATTGTACTGGTAATTGAAGGATCGCTACGGAAATCGCTAGCGCAAAACATAGAAGTAACGACACCCGTGTGAGGCGAACACACAACTTATATACATCTTAAAGAACACGTACAGATCTTCGCGTTAAAGATTGGCTACCATCGCGGGGCTTAAACGAGACGGATGTCCTCAACTCGCGTTACAGATTGGCGTCCATAGTGGGGCTTAAACGAAAGACGGACGTCTTCAGTCATTAAAGATTGGCGACCAACTGGTGAGGCTAGAAAAGAAGACTAGCGGCGATTACGGGAAAATATGCAACATTCTATGGTTACAAGATATAAAGCTAAGCAGGGAACTGAAGATAACAAGGGAGAAGAAATGGAAATGATGGAAGAAATAATCGGGGAAACGATCGAAGAGGATACCCAAGGGGACCAACCGGAAAACCCAACCCAACCAGAACCGGAAGTAGAAGTAGTAGTCGGGGACCAACCAGACAAACCAACCCAATCAATGGACGCAGATTTCCAAGAAATGATGAGGATTATGGTGGAACAATTAAACAGAAACAAGGAGGAAATTAATGGAAAAATAGATAAAGGAAATGAAAAAATGGATAAAAAATAGACCAAATCCAGGAAGATAATAAGAAAATACATGAAAAATTGGACAGAAACAATGAAGAATTAAACGAAAAACTCGATGAAAAAATAGACCAGATGGAGGAGAAAATAAGGGAAGATATAGAGACATTGAACAACAAAATTGAAGGAAATAATGAAACATTGAAGCAGCAGATAAATGAGAAAATGGAGGAACACAATAATACCTTAAGGAAGAACCAAGAAGCTCTACAACAGCAATTGACGGAGGACATCCAAAAAAGTAATGAAGAACTGAAGGAAGAATTAAGATACGTACTAATAGGGCATCGTGAAGAAGTCAAGCAGACAAAAAAGGGGATGAATAAGAAATGGGAAGAAACAAATTATCCAGTAGATCAACTTAATGAAACAATAGATAGTGGTTTCACAAAATTTGATGAAACGCTAGACAACACTTCTAACGGTATCAATGAAGAAATAAAGAATGCAGAAGACAAAAGTGTAGTGTTACTTGAGAATAAAGATAACAACAACTAAAAGAAAATCAAGCACATAAAAACCAACCGTAGAAGAGTAAAGAAGAACCAAATGATTAAGAAGATTAAGAAAACAAAAGAAATAGGAAATATATATAAAAAGAAACTGATAAAAACACGAGAAGAAGTGGAGATGATGAAGAAGGGACTAATTGATGTGTTCAATTTACCAATTACTGACCAAAGCAAATTAATGAAATATAAAGATTGTAGGAGGACCTTAAAAGAAATTATAGAGGGAATTCACAACAAACCAGCAAATAAAATCTTCAGCAAAACTACAATTAAATGGAAAATACCCAAATTTGAAAGGACTCTCAACAAAATAGTGTGCCACAAATTAAGAAGGTCTCTAAAACACTTGAGTACACCAGAATTGGAAATACTGAATAAAAAATCAATGATAACATTAATGAGGGAAGTACAATTAACTTCTTTGATTAACAACAACATAATATAGTGCATGATGTAGGCATGGACACAAATAAACATATGATATTAGAAGAATTGTGGTACAAGATAGAGGAGACCTATGTCACACGGGCAGAAATAGTTCTACGCACCAAGGTTATCCGAACCACAAGTGCAGAGGAAATGATGGACCATGGGTAAACTAAGTGAAGATAAACACCGAGAAAAGGGACTGATTTTCGAATTACCGACCAGGCACACCAATGGAAAAGAAAGGAGAAGAAATTACCAAATTCAAAAGAAGTAAGATCAGCTTACAACAATATTTTGATGACATATGAGATATAATATAAAATATAAAATAAAGGAATAAGTTACAAAAATTCCTACAAAGTAAGATCACCTTACAATAATATATAAATAACATATAAAGTAAAGAAGAAAAAAAATATATATATAAGGAATAAGTTACAGAAAATTCCTATAAAGTAAGAACAACAAACTTACATAAATTATTCAGAATAATATTAAAAACAAAACAAAATAAACAAAAATAAAATCAAGAAAGAACTATTAAGACAAATACCTAACATTATAAAGAATATCGAGTATTCAAAGAAAAAAAAAATGAACTGGTATTAAAAAAAAAAGTGTATCAAGCAAAATATACAACAAATGGCTAAAGCAAAATAATGGTAATCAACCAAGAAAAAGAAAAAAGATGTCTAAGATATTTAAAATGATCACAAGAAGAAAAGAAAAACAAACTAATGAAAAGTTAGAAATGATGAAATTAACAACAAAATAAATTAAAAACAATAAACTGTATGAGTAAATAACAGTATATAGCATAGGTACAGCGGAAGGAAGAATGAGTAAAAGGTTAAAAATGATCCAAAAAACCATGAAGTTGACAATCCCAAAAAATATTATTATTAATGAAAGTCACAAGATGACAAAAAAGGTATTTCAGATTGACTGATAATAGATCCAGCAATCAAAATAACTGAGCAGAAATGATGTTCCTCTGGTTTCAGAAAAATGAGTAGTAATGGAAGAAACCAGCTACTAAAAGTTAGGGAAAAAATTATATAAAAGGGAGAACGCACTAATGGAAATAAGTAAAAACAGATCTAAATAAAAAGGAATGTAACAAGTAAGAATAGAAATAAGAAGGAAGAAATAAACAAGAAAGAAAAGGATAAAATTATATATAACTGATAATTTCATAAAAAACTATGCTAGTGTTTTACCAAAATGATCAATTTTGAAGGAGACGCATTATGTTACAACACATATAAGCCACCCCAATACCAGGGATAAAAAAGATGAATCAAGAATATAAAAAAGTAATTCGTATAAAATAAAATGTTTAAAATAATGAAAATAAAATGACAATGACACGACAAACGACGACATGACCTAACCCAAGTGATTGACCAAATAAAAAGAAACAAAAGGAGAAGGGAAAAACCAAAACCAAATAAGAAAGTGATTGACCAAATAAAAAGAAACAAAAGGAGAAGGGAAAAACGAACCAAATAAGAATGAAACCTATCAAAGGAAGCGAATGACTCCATACAACCAAATGAAATAAAACCAAATGAGAAGGAGAAAACCAAAATAAAATGAAACAAAATAAGATGAAAGTGAAGAAGAAGGAAAATGAACATGAAACAAACCAAGTATAAAGGAAATAAAGTGAAACCAAATGAGAAAACACAGACAAATAATATAGAATATGAAAAGGAGAAGTGGTACACTCAAATGTAATATTGGAACCGAAACCAATAACTAACCAATGTAAAAAATAAGTATTATTATCGATTAAATGATAAATGTAAATGATATTTGATAAAACCCAATAAAGTACAGTAATGTGAAAAATAAAAGTACACTAACCCAAGAATTAGAGTTAGCTGTAATAAAGAACTTATTAATACTGTAGTATAAATAATATTTGTAAAGAGAGAGATAGTGAGATGGTGAGAAAATAAAATTAACTAAGTGACAAAGAGAAAGTAATTATAGGGATTACCCACTAATAAACACTTAATATAAACATTTAAGGAGTGCAAAAGTGAAAGTTTAAAACCCCCAAAATAATTAGAAAATCTAGTGATAGATAATAAACACTTAATAATCTGTAATAACACTAAATGATTAATGGTGAACCATATTAGTAATTAAGAATGTTGTTAATAATAGTATTAGATATAAACACTTAATAATCTGTAATGAACACTGAAGTTTAATGGTGACATTATTGTTTAAAAAAGAATCTAGTTATTAATAAAATTAAGTTTAATTGTAAGAGAGGGATACAATAGTATTTAAAAGTTAGAATCCCATGGAAGGTAAACAGTTAGTGTTACCATGGATAGAAGGTAGAGATTATTTAAGAAATAAGAAATCAAAAATGAAATCAATAAACACCCCAGGTTATAAGGGATAATCAATTAAGTAAGTTTAAATGGTGTGAGGATGTTTATCACCCAAAAAATAATAAAGAATGAAATGAATTGTAAGCAAACATTACCTAATAACTGTTAAAAAATTGTTTAATTAAATTTATGAATAGGATATGGGTGAAGGAATTGTACAGACCATAGGCCTAGATGTTATGTTTTATGTGATAAAGAATAGTAAGTAATAGCCATATTGTTAACAAGGGCAAAATAGATAAATAAGAAGGTGAATCAATAGAGATCTAATTACACTGGAAAATCAATTAGGAAATAATTAACAAGCCAGGATGTAAAAAATAATAGAAACCTACAAATAGTATAAAAACAGATCCAAAACACATCAACAAATAAACCAATCAATTATAATAACAAAACAAAACACATTAGAGTAAAATGAGATATAATTTGTATAAAATAAGTAAATGGCTACTTAGCCCGTATGAAGTGCCTAAATGTCAAAAACAAATAACTACAAATTGTAAAAAATCAACAAGGAAATTAACAAATCCAAGGCGAATAACTAGCCAAGGATAATTTGTGAATCATATTAAAAGAAAAATGTTAGAATAAGGACTTAAATTAAAAGAGAAATGTAATTAACAAATATTAACATAATTGTACAAACATTAATACTTTAGAGAACCCAACCTTATGGGATATCAAAATAATCTTTGAAAGGAAATACAAACAGTGGTGATAATAGTTAATACATAGGAAGGAAGACAGAAGAATAAAAGCAATCAGAAGATATACAGTAATTTTGAATAAAAATTCAAAATTGATAACAATGGTTATAAAGTCATGATCAACCAATCAGAATTTATTTGTAACCATGACAACAGACCGCTGGTTACGATTTTTCCGTTAAATCATAGTACTCAATAAGTGATGCTCATCCAGATTAGACGCCAGGTCCGTGAATGACCTAAATTTTAATTTAAAATGTGAAATAGTAATCAAAATTCAAAAAGATGAACAAGTAAGAAGTAGATGAGGAACAATAACATTTAACTGATGCCAAGGACCAATTTAAATAAAATTTAAATGAAGAAATTACCACAACTAACATGAAAAAGATGCAAGAAGCCCCAGATCATTCAAAATTGATGACTATTCCATTTCACCTGAACAACGGTTTATCTCAATTCTACTGGTTTGATAAGTATCATCAAATTACCCAAATTCTAGAAATAAACTCACTTTAAATATTTCTCACAGTCATCTGAACTCTCACTATAAACTGAATATAATTTCTTTCAAAGACCATAAAACATTGAAAATTTATTAACTAAGAAAATAACCTGTTGTTAAATTGCGAACTTTTGAACCACACTTTACTACACTGCAGGAACAAATTGTAGCTACACATTATATTATTTAAGTACAAATAATACTTATTATCTAGTAGTGTACTTTTTATTGTAATCATTATTAATATTTTTCTTGTAATCACAAGAATCCAGACTTTGAATGAAAATAACTGTAAACAGACAACACAGTCGCCATACTTAACTAAATCGTTCGTTCAAAATTGATCTTCACCAAAACCCTAGAGATACTAGACTCATGTTAATTGTTGGTGCAAAATTGTTGAATAACCAAGTATAATTTTATTGTCAAACTGAATAATTACCAATCAATAATTAAAGAAACTAGTACAGAGTGTAACCATTGTTTTTATTTCATAGGGAAGTGTATTGTATAATTTGTGCATTTTAGCGAACAACTAGGATTGACGGCCAGTGCTCACGCCGCAAACTCGACGAACTACCTGCTTGATTAAGAAGGTCGAACGAAGGCGAGAATAAATTTGAATGCTCCCGCCCGTCATAGTTTAGAACACTGTTTACCACACTATCTATTAATTTAATTGTTTTAAATAAACAATTTGGCGCCACCTGGGATTTTCAAACCCCTATTGAACTACAGGTAAGGTTTCCACTCGCATTGTACTGGTAATTGAAGGATCACTACGGAAATCGCTAGCGCAAAACATAGAAGTAACGACACCCGTGTGAGGCTAACACACAACTTATATACATCTTAAAGAACACGTAGAGATCTTCACGTTAAAGATTGGCTACCATCGCGGGGCTTAAACGAGACGGATGTCCTCAACTCGCGTTACAGATTGGCGTCCATAGTGGGGCTTAAACGAAAGACGGACGTCTTCAGTCGTTAAAGATTGGCGACCAACTGGTGAGGCTAGAAAAGAAGACTAGCTGCGATTACGGGAAAATATGCAACATTCTATGGTTACAAGATATAAAGCTAAGCAGGGAACTGAAGATAACAAGGGAGAAGAAATGTAAATGATGGAAGAAATAATCGGGGAAACGATCGAAGAGGATACCCAAGGGGACCAACCGGAAAACCCAACCCAACCAGAACCGGAAGTAGAAGTAGTAGTCGGGGACCAACCAGACAAACCAACCCAATCAATGGATGCACATTTCCAAGAAATGATGAGGATTATGGTGGAACAATTAAACAGAAACAAGGAGGAAATTAATGGAAAAATAGATAAAGGAAATGAAAAAATGGATAAAAAATAGACCAAATCCAGGAAGATAATAAGAAAATACATGAAAAATTGGACAGAAACAATGAAGAATTAAACGAAAAACTCGATGAAAAAATAAACCAGATGGAGGAGAAAATAAGGGAAGATATAGAGACATTGAACAACAAAATTGAAGGAAATAATGAAACATTGAAGCAGCAGATAAATGAGAAAATGGAGGAACACAGTAATACCTTAAGGAAGAACCAAGAAGCTCTACAACAGCAATTGACGGAGGACATCCAAAAAAGTAATGAAGAACTGAAGGAAGAATTAAGATACGTACTAATAGGGCATCGTGAGGAAGTCAAGCAGACAAAAAAGGAGATGAATAAGAAATGGGAAGAAACAAATTATCCAGTAGATCAACTTAATGAAACAATAGATAGTGGTTTCACAAAATTCGATGAAACGCTAGACAACACTTCTAACGGTATCAATGAAGAAATAAAGAATGCAGAAGACAAAAGTGTAGTGTTACTTGAGAATAAAGATAACAACAACTAAAAGAAAATCAAGCACATAAAAACCAACCGTAGAAGAGTAAAGAAGAACCAAATGATTAAGAAGATTAAGAAAACAAAAGAAATAGGAAAAATATATAAAAAGAAACTGATAAAAACACGAGAAGAAGTGGAGATGATGAAGAAGGGACTAATTGATGTGTTCAATTTACCAATTACTGACCAAAGCAAATTAATGAAATATAAAGATTGTAGGATGACCTTAAAAGAAATTATAGAGGGAATTCACAACAAACCAGCGAATAAAAACTTCAGCAAAACTACAATTAAATGGAAAATACCCAAATTTGAAAGGACTCTCAACAAAATAGTGTGTCACAAATTAAGAAGGTCTCTAAAACACTTGAGTACACCAGAATTGGAAATACTGAATAAAAAATCAATGATAACATTAATGAGGGAAGTACAATTAACTTCTTTGATTAACAACAACATAATATAGTGCATGATGTAGGCATGGACACAAATAAACATATGATATTAGAAGAATTGTGGTACAAGATAGAGGAGACCTATGTCACACGGGCAGAAATAGTTCTACGCACCAAGGTTATCCGAACCACAAGTGCAGAGGAAATGATGGACCATGGGTAAACTAAGTGAAGATAAACACCGAGAAAAGGGACTGATTTTCGAATTACCGACCAGGCACACCAATGGAAAAGAAAGGAGAAGAAATTACCAAATTCAAAAGAAGTAAGATCAGCTTACAACAATATTTTGATGACATATGAGATATAATATAAAATATAAAATAAAGGAATAAGTTACAAAAATTCCTACAAAGTAAGATCACCTTACAATAATATATAAATAACATATAAAGTAAAGAAGAAAAAAAATATATATATAAGGAATAAGTTACAGAAAATTCCTATAAAGTAAGAACAACAAACTTACATAAATTATTCAGAATAATATTAAAAACAAAACAAAATAAACAAAAATAAAATCAAGAAAGAACTATTAAGACAAATACCTAACATTATAAAGAATATCGAGTATTCAAAGAAAAAAAAAATGAACTGGTATTAAAAAAAAAGTGTATCAAGCAAAATATACAACAAATGGCTAAAGCAAAATAATGGTAATCAACCAAGAAAAAGAAAAAAGATGTCTAAGATATTTAAAATGATCACAAGAAGAAAAGAAAAACAAACTAATGAAAAGTTAGAAATGATGAAATTAACAACAAAATAAATTAAAAACAATAAACTGTATGAGTAAATAACAGTATATAGCATAGGTACAGCGGAAGGAAGAATGAGTAAAAGGTTAAAAATGATCCAAAAAACCATGAAGTTGACAATCCCAAAAAATATTATTATTAATGAAAGTCACAAGATGACAAAAAAGGTATTTCAGATTGACTGATAATAGATCCAGCAATCAAAATAACTGAGCAGAAATGATGTTCCTCTGGTTTCAGAAAAATGAGTAGTAATGGAAGAAACCAGCTACTAAAAGTTAGGGAAAAAATTATATAAAAGGGAGAACGCACTAATGGAAATAAGTAAAAACAGATCTAAATTAAAAGGAATGTAACAAGTAAGAATAGAAATAAGAAGGAAGAAATAAACAAGAAAGAAAAGGATAAAATTATATATAACTGATAATTTCATAAAAAACTATGCTAGTGTTTTACCAAAATGATCAATTTTGAAGGAGACGCATTATGTTACAACACATATAAGCCACCCCAATACCAGGGATAAAAAGATGAATCAAGAATATAAAAAAGTAATTCGTATAAAATAAAATGTTTAAAATAATGAAAATAAAATGACAATGACACGACAAACGACGACATGACCTAACCCAAGTGATTGACCAAATAAAAAGAAACAAAAGGAGAAGGGAAAAACCAAAACCAAATAAGAAAGTGATTGACCAAATAAAAAGAAACAAAAGGAGAAGGGAAAAACGAACCAAATAAGAATGAAACCTATCAAAGGAAGTGAATGACTCCATACAACCAAATGAAATAAAACCAAATGAGAAGGAGAAAACCAAAATAAAATGAAACAAAATAAGATGAAAGTGAAGAAGAAGGAAAATGAACATGAAACAAACCAAGTATAAAGGAAATAAAGTGAAACCAAATGAGAAAACACAGACAAATAATATAGAATATGAAAAGGAGAAGTCGTACACTCAAATGTAATATTGGAACCGAAACCAATAACTAACCAATGTAAAAAATAAGTATTATTATCGATTAAATGATAAATGTAAATGATATTTGATAAAACCCAATAAAGTACAGTAATGTGAAAAATAAAAGTACACTAACCCAAGAATTAGAGTTAGCTGTAATAAAGAACTTATTAATACTGTAGTATAAATAATATTTGTAAAGAGAGAGATAGTGAGATGGTGAGAAAATAAAATTAACTAAGTGACAAAGAGAAAGTAATTATAGGGATTACCCACTAATAAACACTTAATATAAACATTTAAGGAGTGCAAAAGTGAAAGTTTAAAACCCCCAAAATAATTAGAAAATCTAGTGATAGATAATAAACACTTAATAATCTGTAATAACACTAAATGTTTAATGGTGAACCATATTAGTAATTAAGAATGTTGTTAATAATAGTATTAGATATAAACACTTAATAATCTGTAATGAACGCTGAAGTTTAATGGTGACATTATTGTTTAAAAAAGAATCTAGTTATTAATAAAATTAAGTTTAATTGTAAGAGAGGGATACAATAGTATTTAAAAGTTAGAATCCCATGGAAGGTAAACAGTTAGTGTTACCATGGATAGAAGGTAGAGATTATTTAAGAAATAAGAAATCAAAAATGAAATCAATAAACACCCCAGGTTATAAGGGATAATCAATTAAGTAAGTTTAAATGGTGTGAGGATGTTTATCACCCAAAAAATAATAAAGAATGAAATGAATTGTAAGCAAACATTACCTAATAACTGTTAAAAAATTGTTTAATTAAATTTATGAATAGGATATGGGTGAAGGAATTGTACAGACCATAGGCCTAGATGTTATGTTTTATGTGATAAAGAATAGTAAGTAATAGCCATATTGTTAACAAGGGCAAAATAGATAAATAAGAAGGTGAATCAATAGAGATCTAATTACACTGGAAAATCAATTAGGAAATAATTAACAAGCCAGGATGTAGAAAATAATAGAAACCTACAAATAGTATAAAAACAGATCCAAAACACATCAACAAATAAACCAATCAATTATAATAACAAAACAAAACACATTAGAGTAAAATGAGATATAATTTGTATAAAATAAGTAAATGGCTACTTAGCCCGTATGAAGTGCCTAAATGTCAAAAACAAATAACTACAAATTGTAAAAAATCAACAAGGAAATTAACAAATCCAAGGCGAATAACTAGCCAAGGATAATTTGTGAATCATATTAAAAGAAAAATGTTAGAATAAGGACTTAAATTAAAAGAGAAATGTAATTAACAAATATTAACATAATTGTACAAACATTAATACTTTAGAGAACCCAACCTTATGGGATATCAAAATAATCTTTGAAAGGAAATACAAACAGTGGTGATAATAGTTAATACATAGGAAGGAAGACAGAAGAATAAAAGCAATCAGAAGATATACAGTAATTTTGAATAAAAATTCAAAATTGATAACAATGGTTATAAAGTCATGATCAACCAATCAGAATTTATTCGTAACCATGACAACAGACCGTTGGTTACGATTTTTCCGTTAAATCATAGTACTCAATAAGTGATGCTCATCCAGATTAGACGCCAGGTCCGTGAATGACCTAAATTTTAATTTAAAATGTGAAATAGTAATCAAAATTCAAAAGATGAACAAGTAAGAAGTAGACGAGGAACAATAACATTTAACTGATGCCAAGGACCAATTTAAATAAAATTTAAATGAAGAAATTACCACAACTAACATGAAAAAGATGCAAGAAGCCCCAGATCATTCAAAATTGATGACTATTCCATTTCACCTGAACAACGGTTTATCTCAATTCTACTGATTTGATAAGTATCATCAAATTACCCAAATTCTAGAAATAAACTCACTTTAAATATTTCTCACAGTCATCTGAACTCTCACTATAAACTGAATATAATTTCTTTCAAAGACCATAAAACATTGAAAATTTATTAACTAAGAAAATAACCTGTTGTTAAATTGCGAACTTTTGAACCACACTTTACTACACTGCAGGAACAAATTGTAGCTACACATTATATTATTTAAGTACAAATAATACTTATTATCTAGTAGTGTACTTTTTATTGTAATCATTATTAATATTTTTCTTGTAATCACAAGAATCCAGACTTTGAATGAAAATAACTGTAAACAGACAACACAGTCGCCATACTTAACTAAATCGTTCGTTCAAAATCGATCTTCACCAAAACCCTAGAGATACTAGACTCATGTTAATTTTGGTGCAAAATTGTTGAATAACCAAGTATAATTTTATTGTCAAACTGAATAATTACCAATCAATAATTAAAGAAACTAGTACAGAGTGTAACCATTGTTTTTATTTCATAGGGAAGTGTATTGTATAATTTGTGCATTTTAGCGAACAACTAGGATTGACGGCCAGTGCTCACGCCGCAAACTCGACGAACTACCTGCTTGATTAAGAAGGTCGAACGAAGGCGAGAATAAATTTGAATGCTCCCGCCCGTCATAGTTTAGAACACTGTTTACCACACTATCTATTAATTTAATTGTTTTAAATAAACAATTTGGTGCCACCCGGGATTTTCAAACCCCTATTGAACTACAGGTAAGGTTTCCACTCGCATTGTACTGGTAATTGAAGGATCGCTACGGAAATCGCTAGCGCAAAACATAGAAGTAACGACACCCGTGTGAGGCGAACACACAACTTATATACATCTTAAAGAACACGTACAGATCTTCGCGTTAAAGATTGGCTACCTTCACCGGGGCTTAAACGAGACGGATGTCCTCAACTTGCGTTACAGATTGGCGTCCATCATGGGGCTTAAACGAAAGACGGACGTCTTCAGTCGTTAAAGATTGGCGACCAACTGGTGAGGCTAGAAAAGAAGACTAGCTGCGATTACGGGAAAATATGCAACATTCTATGGTTACAAGATATAAAGCTAAGCAGGGAACTGAAGATAACAAGGGAGAAGAAATGGAAATGATGGAAGAAATAATCGGGGAAACGATTGAAGAGGATACCCAAGGGGACCAACCGGAAAACCCAACCCAACCAGAACCGGAAGTAGAAGTAGTAGTCGGGGACCAACCAGACAAACCAACCCAATCAATGGATGCACATTTCCAAGAAATGATGAGGATTATGGTGGAACAATTAACAGAAACAAGGAGGAAATTAATGGAAAAATAGATAAAGGAAATGAAAAAATGGATAAAAAATAGACCAAATCCAGGAAGATAATAAGAAAATACATGAAAAATTGGACAGAAACAATGAAGAATTAAACGAAAAACTCGATGAAAAAATAGACCAGATGGAGGAGAAAATAAGGGAAGATATAGAGACATTGAACAACAAAATTGAAGGAAATAATGAAACATTGAAGCAGCAGATAAATGAGAAAATGGAGGAACACAGTAATACCTTAAGGAAGAACCAAGAAGCTCTACAATAGCAATTGACGGAGGACATCCAAAAAAGTGATGAAGAACTGAAGGAAGAATTAAGATACGTACTAATAGGGCATCGTGAAGAAGTCAAGCAGACAAAAAAGGGATGAATAAGAAATGGGAAGAAACAAATTATTCAGTAGATCAACTTAATGAAACAATAGATAGTGGTTTCACAAAATTCGATGAAACGCTAGACAACACTTCTAACGGTATCAATGAAGAAATAAAGAATGCAGAAGACAAAAGTGTAGTGTTACTTGAGAATAAAGATAACAACAACTAAAAGAAAATCAAGCACATAAAAACCAACCGTAGAAGAGTAAAGAAGAACCAAATGATTAAGAAGATTAAGAAAACAAAAGAAATAGGAAAAATATATAAAAAGAAACTGATAAAAACACGAGAAGAAGTGGAGATGATGAAGAAGGGACTAATTGATGTGTTCAATTTACCAATTACTGACCAAAGCAAATTAATGAAATATAAAGATTGTAGGAGGACCTTAAAAGAAATTATAGAGGGAATTCACAACAAACCAGCGAATAAAAACTTCAGCAAAACTACAATTAAATGGAAAATACCCAAATTTGAAAGGACTCTCAACAAAATAGTGTGTCACAAATTAAGAAGGTCTCTAAAACACTTGAGTACACCAGAATTGGAAATACTGAATAAAAAATCAATGATAACATTAATGAGGGAAGTACAATTAACTTCTTTGATTAACAACAACATAATATAGTGCATGATGTAGGCATGGACACAAATAAACATATGATATTAGAAGAATTGTGGTACAAGATAGAGGAGACCTATGTCACACGGGCAGAAATAGTTCTACGCACCAAGGTTATCCGAACCACAAGTGCAGAGGAAATGATGGACCATGGGTAAACTAAGTGAAGATAAACACCGAGAAAAGGGACTGATTTTCGAATTACCGACCAGGCACACCAATGGAAAAGAAAGGAGAAGAAATTACCAAATTCAAAAGAAGTAAGATCAGCTTACAACAATATTTTGATGACATATGAGATATAATATAAAATATAAAATAAAGGAATAAGTTACAAAAATTCCTACAAAGTAAGATCACCTTACAATAATATATAAATAACATATAAAGTAAAGAAGAAAAAAAATATATATATAAGGAATAAGTTACAGAAAATTCCTATAAAGTAAGAACAACAAACTTACATAAATTATTCAGAATAATATTTAAAACAAAACAAAATAAACAAAAATAAAATCAAGAAAGAACTATTAAGACAAATACCTAACATTATAAAGAATAACGAGTATTCAAAGAAAAAAAAAAGAACTGGTATTAAAAAAAAAAGTGTATCAAGCAAAATATACAACAAATGGCTAAAGCAAAATAATGGTAATCAACCAAGAAAAAGAAAAAAGATGTCTAAGATATTTAAAATGATCACAAGAAGAAAAGAAAAACAAACTAATGAAAAGTTAGAAATGATGAAATTAACTAACAAAATAAATTAAAAACAATAAACTGTATGAGTAAATAACAGTATATAGCATAGGTACAGCGGAAGGAAGAATGAGTAAAAGGTTAAAAATGATCCAAAAAACCATGAAGTTGACAATCCCACAAAAATATTATTATTAATGAAATCACAAGATGACAAAAAAGGTATTTCAGATTGACTGATAATAGATCCAGCAATCAAAATAACTGAGCAGAAATGATGTTCCTCTGGTTTCAGAAAAATGAGTAGTAATGGAAGAAACCAGCTACTAAAAGTTAGGGAAAAAATTATATAAAAGGGAGAACGCACTAATGGAAATAAGTAAAAACAGATCTAAATAAAAAGGAATGTAACAAGTAAGAATAGAAATAAGAAGGAAGAAATAAACAAGAAAGAAAAGGATAAAATTATATATAACTGATAATTTCATAAAAAACTATGCTAGTGTTTTACCAAAATGATCAATTTTGAAGGAGACGCATTATGTTACAACACATATAAGCCACCCAATACCAGGGATAAAAAAGATGAATCAAGAATATAAAAAAGTAATTCGTATAAAATAAAATGTTTAAAATAATGAAAATAAAATGACAATGACACGACAAACGACGACATGACCTAACCCAAGTGATTGACCAAATAAAAAGAAACAAAAGGAGAAGGAAAAACCAAAACCAAATAAGAAAGTGATTGACCAAATAAAAAGAAACAAAAGGAGAAGGGAAAAACGAACCAAATAAGAATGAAACCTATTAAAGGAAGTGAATGACTCCATACAACCAAATGAAATAAAACCAAATGAGAAGGAGAAAACCAAAATAAAATGAAACAAAATAAGATGAAAGTGAAGAAGAAGGAAAATGAACATGAAACAAACCAAGTATAAAGGAAATAAAGTGAAACCAAATGAGAAAACACAGACAAATAATATAGAATATGAAAAGGAGAAGTCGTACACTCAAATGTAATATTGGAACCGAAACCAATAACTAACCAATGTAAAAAATAAGTATTATTATCGATTAAATGATAAATATAAATGATATTTGATAAAACCCAATAAAGTACAGTAATGTGAAAAATAAAAGTACACTAACCCAAGAATTAGAGTTAGCTGTAATAAAGAACTTATTAATACTGTAGTATAAATAATATTTGTAAAGAGAGAGATAGTGAGATGGTGAGAAAATAAAATTAACTAAGTGACAAAGAGAAAGTAATTATAGGGATTACCCACTAATAAACACTTAATATAAACATTTAAGGAGTGCAAAAGTGAAAGTTTAAAACCCCCAAAATAATTAGAAAATCTAGTGATAGATAATAAACACTTAATAATCTGTAATAACACTAAATGATTAATGGTGAACCATATTAGTAATTAAGAATGTTGTTAATAATAGTATTAGATATAAACACTTAATAATCTGTAATGAACACTGAAGATTAATGGTGACATTATTGTTTAAAAAAGAATCTAGTTATTAATAAAATTAAGTTTAATTGTAAGAGAGGGATACAATAGTATTTAAAAGTTAGAATCCCATGGAAGGTAAACAGTTAGTGTTACCATGGATAGAAGGTAGAGATTATTTAAGAAATAAGAAATCAAAAATGAAATCAATAAACACCCAGGTTATAAGGGATAATCAATTAAGTAAGTTTAAATGGTGTGAGGATGTTTATCACCCAAAAAATAATAAAGAATGAAATGAATTGTAAGCAAACATTACCTAATAACTGTTAAAAAATTGTTTAATTAAATTTATGAATAGGATATGGGTGAAGGAATTGTACAGACCATAGGCCTAGATGTTATGTTTTATGTGATAAAGAATAGTAAGTAATAGCCATATTGTTAACAAGGGCAAAATAGATAAATAAGAAGGTGAATCAATAGAGATCTAATTACACTGGAAAATCAATTAGGAAATAATTAACAAGCCAGGATGTAGAAAATAATAGAAACCTACAAATAGTATAAAAACAGATCCAAAACACATCAACAAATAAACCAATCAATTATAATAACAAAACAAAACACATTAGAGTAAAATGAGATATAATTTGTATAAAATAAGTAAATGGCTACTTAGCCCGTATGAAGTGCCTAAATGTCAAAAACAAATAACTACAAATTGTAAAAAATCAACAAGGAAATTAACAAATCCAAGGCGAATAACTAGCCAAGGATAATTTGTGAATCATATTAAAAGAAAAATGTTAGAATAAGGACTTAAATTAAAAGAGAAATGTAATTAACAAATATTAACATAATTGTACAAACATTAATACTTTAGAGAACCCAACCTTATGGGATATCAAAATAATCTTTGAAAGGAAATACAAACAGTGGTGATAATAGTTAATACATAGGAAGGAAGACAGAAGAATAAAAGCAATCAGAAGATATACAGTAATTTTGAATAAAAATTCAAAATTGATAACAATGGTTATAAAGTCATGATCAACCAATCAGAATTTATTCGTAACCATGACAACAGACCGTTGGTTACGATTTTTCCGTTAAATCATAGTACTCAATAAGTGATGCTCATCCAGATTAGACGCCAGGTCCGTGAATGACCTAAATTTTAATTTAAAATGTGAAATAGTAATCAAAATTCAAAAAGATGAACAAGTAAGAAGTAGACGAGGAACAATAACATTTAACTGATGCCAAGGACCAATTTAAATAAAATTTAAATGAAGAAATTACCACAACTAACATGAAAAAGATGCAAGAAGCCCCAGATCATTCAAAATTGATGACTATTCCATTTCACCTGAACAACGGTTTATCTCAATTCTACTGATTTGATAAGTATCATCAAATTACCCAAATTCTAGAAATAAACTCACTTTAAATATTTCTCACAGTCATCTGAACTCTCACTATAAACTGAATATAATTTCTTTCAAAGACCATAAAACATTGAAAATTTATTAACTAAGAAAATAACCTGTTGTTAAATTGCGAACTTTTGAACCACACTTTACTACACTGCAGGAACAAATTGTAGCTACACATTATATTATTTAAGTACAAATAATACTTATTATCTAGTAGTGTACTTTTTATTGTAATCATTATTAATATTTTTCTTGTAATCACAAGAATCCAGACTTTGAATGAAAATAACTGTAAACAGACAACACAGTCGCCATACTTAACTAAATCGTTCGTTCAAAATCGATCTTCACCAAAACCCTAGAGATACTAGACTCATGTTAATTGTTGGTGCAAAATTGTTGAATAACCAAGTATAATTTTATTGTCAAACTGAATAATTACCAATCAATAATTAAAGAAACTAGTACAGAGTGTAACCATTGTTTTTATTTCATAGGGAAGTGTATTGTATAATTTGTGCATTTTAGCGAACAACTAGGATTGACGGCCAGTGCTCACGCCGCAAACTCGACGAACTACCTGCTTGATTAAGAAGGTCGAACGAAGGCGAGAATAAATTTGAATGCTCCCGCCCGTCATAGTTTAGAACACTGTTTACCACACTATCTATTAATTTAATTGTTTTAAATAAACAATTTGGCGCCACCCGGGATTTACAAACCCCTATTGAACTACAGGTAAGGTTTCCACTCGCATTGTACTGGTAATTGAAGGATCGCTACGGAAATCACTAGCGCAAAACATAGAAGTAACGACACCCGTGTGAGGCGAACACACAACTTATATACATCTTAAAGAACACGTACAGATCTTCGCGTTAAAGATTGGCTACCATCGCGGGGCTTAAACGAGACGGATGTCCTCAACTTGCGTTACAGATTGGCGTCCATCATGGGGCTTAAACGAAAGACGGACGTCTTCAGTCGTTAAAGATTGGCGACCAACTGGTGAGGCTAGAAAAGAAGACTAGCTGCGATTACGGGAAAATATGCAACATTCTATGGTTACAAGATATAAAGCTAAGCAGGGAACTGAAGATAACAAGGGAGAAGAAATGGAAATGATGGAAGAAATAATCGGGGAAACGATTGAAGAGGATACCCAAGGGGACCAACCGGAAAACCCAACCCAACCAGAACCGGAAGTAGAAGTAGTAGTCGGGGACCAACCAGACAAACCAACCCAATCAATGGATGCACATTTCCAAGAAATGATGAGGATTATGGTGGAACAATTAAACAGAAACAAGGAGGAAATTAATGGAAAAATAGATAAAGGAAATGAAAAAATGGATAAAAAATAGACCAAATCCAGGAAGATAATAAGAAAATACATGAAAAATTGGACAGAAACAATGAAGAATTAAACGAAAAACTCGATGAAAAAATAGACCAGATGGAGGAGAAAATAAGGGAAGATATAGAGACATTGAACAACAAAATTGAAGGAAATAATGAAACATTGAAGCAGCAGATAAATGAGAAAATGGAGGAACACAGTAATACCTTAAGGAAGAACCAAGAAGCTCTACAACAGCAATTGACGGAGGACATCCAAAAAAGTGATGAAGAACTGAAGGAAGAATTAAGATACGTACTAATAGGGCATCGTGAAGAAGTCAAGCAGACAAAAAAGGGGATGAATAAGAAAATGGGAAGAAACAAATTATTCAGTAGATCAACTTAATGAAACAATAGATAGTGGTTTCACAAAATTCGATGAAACGCTAGACAACACTTCTAACGGTATCAATGAAGAAATAAAGAATGCAGAAGACAAAAGTGTAGTGTTACTTGAGAATAAAGATAACAACAACTAAAAGAAAATCAAGCACATAAAAACCAACCGTAGAAGAGTAAAGAAGAACCAAATGATTAAGAAGATTAAGAAAACAAAAGAAATAGGAAAAATATATAAAAAGAAACTGATAAAAACACGAGAAGAAGTGGAGATGATGAAGAAGGGACTAATTGATGTGTTCAATTTACCAATTACTGACCAAAGCAAATTAATGAAATATAAAGATTGTAGGAGGACCTTAAAAGAAATTATAGAGGGAATTCACAACAAACCAGCGAATAAAAACTTCAGCAAAACTACAATTAAATGGAAAATACCCAAATTTGAAAGGACTCTCAACAAAATAGTGTGTCACAAATTAAGAAGGTCTCTAAAACACTTGAGTACACCAGAATTGGAAATACTGAATAAAAAATCAATGATAACATTAATGAGGGAAGTACAATTAACTTCTTTGATTAACAACAACATAATATAGTGCATGATGTAGGCATGGACACAAATAAACATATGATATTAGAAGAATTGTGGTACAAGATAGAGGACGACCTATGTCACACGGGCAGAAATAGTTCTACGCACCAAGGTTATCCGAACCACAAGTGCAGAGGAAATGATGGACCATGGGTAAACTAAGTGAAGATAAACACCGAGAAAAGGGACTGATTTTCGAATTACCGACCAGGCACACCAATGGAAAAGAAAGGAGAAGAAATTACCAAATTCAAAAGAAGTAAGATCAGCTTACAACAATATTTTGATGACATATGAGATATAATATAAAATATAAAATAAAGGAATAAGTTACAAAAATTCCTACAAAGTAAGATCACCTTACAATAATATATAAATAACATATAAAGTAAAGAAGAAAAAAAATATATATATAAGGAATAAGTTACAGAAAATTCCTATAAAGTAAGAACAACAAACTTACATAAATTATTCAGAATAATATTTAAAACAAAACAAAATAAACAAAAATAAAATCAAGAAAGAACTATTAAGACAAATACCTAACATTATAAAGAATAACGAGTATTCAAAGAAAAAAAAAAGAACTGGTATTAAAAAAAAAAGTGTATCAAGCAAAATATACAACAAATGGCTAAAGCAAAATAATGGTAATCAACCAAGAAAAAGAAAAAAGATGTCTAAGATATTTAAAATGATCACAAGAAGAAAAGAAAAACAAACTAATGAAAAGTTAGAAATGATGAAATTAACAACAAAATAAATTAAAAACAATAAACTGTATGAGTAAATAACAGTATATAGCATAGGTACAGCGGAAGGAAGAATGAGTAAAAGGTTAAAAATGATCCAAAAAACCATGAAGTTGACAATCCCACAAAAATATTATTATTAATGAAAATCACAAGATGACAAAAAAGGTATTTCAGATTGACTGATAATAGATCCAGCAATCAAAATAACTGAGCAGAAATGATGTTCCTCTGGTTTCAGAAAAATGAGTAGTAATGGAAGAAACCAGCTACTAAAAGTTAGGGAAAAAATTATATAAAAGGGAGAACGCACTAATGGAAATAAGTAAAAACAGATCTAAATAAAAAGGAATGTAACAAGTAAGAATAGAAATAAGAAGGAAGAAATAAACAAGAAAGAAAAGGATAAAATTATATATAACTGATAATTTCATAAAAAACTATGCTAGTGTTTTACCAAAATGATCAATTTTGAAGGAGACGCATTATGTTACAACACATATAAGCCACCCCAATACCAGGGATAAAAAAGATGAATCAAGAATATAAAAAAGTAATTCGTATAAAATAAAATGTTTAAAATAATGAAAATAAAATGACAATGACACGACAAACGACGACATGACCTAACCCAAGTGATTGACCAAATAAAAAGAAACAAAAGGAGAAGGGAAAAACCAAAACCAAATAAGAAAGTGATTGACCAAATAAAAAGAAACAAAAGGAGAAGGGAAAAACGAACCAAATAAGAATGAAACCTATTAAAGGAAGTGAATGACTCCATACAACCAAATGAAATAAAACCAAATGAGAAGGAGAAAACCAAAATAAAATGAAACAAAATAAGATGAAAGTGAAGAAGAAGGAAAATGAACATGAAACAAACCAAGTATAAAGGAAATAAAGTGAAACCAAATGAGAAAACACAGACAAATAATATAGAATATGAAAAGGAGAAGTCGTACACTCAAATGTAATATTGGAACCGAAACCAATAACTAACCAATGTAAAAAATAAGTATTATTATCGATTAAATGATAAATATAAATGATATTTGATAAAACCCAATAAAGTACAGTAATGTGAAAAATAAAAGTACACTAACCCAAGAATTAGAGTTAGCTGTAATAAAGAACTTATTAATACTGTAGTATAAATAATATTTGTAAAGAGAGAGATAGTGAGATGGTGAGAAAATAAAATTAACTAAGTGACAAAGAGAAAGTAATTATAGGGATTACCCACTAATAAACACTTAATATAAACATTTAAGGAGTGCAAAAGTGAAAGTTTAAAACCCCCAAAATAATTAGAAAATCTAGTGATAGATAATAAACACTTAATAATCTGTAATAACACTAAATGATTAATGGTGAACCATATTAGTAATTAAGAATGTTGTTAATAATAGTATTAGATATAAACACTTAATAATCTGTAATGAACACTGAAGATTAATGGTGACATTATTGTTTAAAAAGAATCTAGTTATTAATAAAATTAAGTTTAATTGTAAGAGAGGGATACAATAGTATTTAAAAGTTAGAATCCCATGGAAGGTAAACAGTTAGTGTTACCATGGATAGAAGGTAGAGATTATTTAAGAAATAAGAAATCAAAAATGAAATCAATAAACACCCCAGGTTATAAGGGATAATCAATTAAGTAAGTTTAAATGGTGTGAGGATGTTTATCACCCAAAAAATAATAAAGAATGAAATGAATTGTAAGCAAACATTACCTAATAACTGTTAAAAAATTGTTTAATTAAATTTATGAATAGGATATGGGTGAAGGAATTGTACAGACCATAGGCCTAGATGTTATGTTTTATGTGATAAAGAATAGTAAGTAATAGCCATATTGTTAACAAGGGCAAAATAGATAAATAAGAAGGTGAATCAATAGAGATCTAATTACACTGGAAAATCAATTAGGAAATAATTAACAAGCCAGGATGTAGAAAATAATAGAAACCTACAAATAGTATAAAAACAGATCCAAAACACATCAACAAATAAACCAATCAATTATAATAACAAAACAAAACACATTAGAGTAAAATGAGATATAATTTGTATAAAATAAGTAAATGGCTACTTAGCCCGTATGAAGTGCCTAAATGTCAAAAACAAATAACTACAAATTGTAAAAAATCAACAAGGAAATTAACAAATCCAAGGCGAATAACTAGCCAAGGATAATTTGTGAATCATATTAAAAGAAAAATGTTAGAATAAGGACTTAAATTAAAAGAGAAATGTAATTAACAAATATTAACATAATTGTACAAACATTAATACTTTAGAGAACCCAACCTTATGGGATATCAAAATAATCTTTGAAAGGAAATACAAACAGTGGTGATAATAGTTAATACATAGGAAGGAAGACAGAAGAATAAAAGCAATCAGAAGATATACAGTAATTTTGAATAAAAATTCAAAATTGATAACAATGGTTATAAAGTCATGATCAACCAATCAGAATTTATTCGTAACCATGACAACAGACCGTTGGTTACGATTTTTCCGTTAAATCATAGTACTCAATAAGTGATGCTCATCCAGATTAGACGCCAGGTCCGTGAATGACCTAAATTTTAATTTAAAATGTGAAATAGTAATCAAAATTCAAAAAGATGAACAAGTAAGAAGTAGACGAGGAACAATAACATTTAACTGATGCCAAGGACCAATTTAAATAACATTTAAATGAAGAAATTACCACAACTAACATGAAAAAGATGCAAGAAGCCCCAGATCATTCAAAATTGATGACTATTCCATTTCACCTGAACAACGGTTTATCTCAATTCTACTGATTTGATAAGTATCATCAAATTACCCAAATTCTAGAAATAAACTCACTTTAAATATTTCTCACAGTCATCTGAACTCTCACTATAAACTGAATATAATTTCTTTCAAAGACCATAAAACATTGAAAATTTATTAACTAAGAAAATAACCTGTTGTTAAATTGCGAACTTTTGAACCACACTTTACTACACTGCAGGAACAAATTGTAGCTACACATTATATTATTTTATTATTTAAGTACAAATAATACTTATTATCTAGTAATGTACTTTTTATTGTAATCAATATTAATATTTTTCTTGTAATCTCAAGAATCCAGACTTTGAACGTAAATAACTGTAAACAGACAACACAGTCGCCATACTTAACTAAATCGTTCGTTCAAAATCGATCTTCACCAAAACCCTAGAGATACTAGACTCATGTTAATTGTTGGTGCAAAATTGTTGAATAACCAAGTATAATTTTAATGTCAAACTGAATAATTACCAATCAATAATTAAAGAAACTAGTACAGAGTGTAACCATTGTTTTTATTTCATAGGGAAGTGTATTGTAAAATTTGTGTATTTTAGCGAACAACTAGGATTGACGACCAGTGCTCACGCCGCAAACTCGACGAACTACCTGCTTGATTAAGAAGGTCGAACGAAGGGGAGAATAAATTTGAATGCTCCCGCCCGTCATAGTTTAGAACACTGTTTACCACACTATCTATTAATTTAATTGTTTTAAATAAACAATTTGGCGCCACCCGGGATTTACAAACCACTATTGAACTACAGGTAAGGTTTCCACTCGCATTGTACTGGTAATTGAAGGATCGCTACGGAAATCGCTAGCGCAAAACATAGAAGTAACGACACCCGTGTGAGGCGAACACACAACTTATATACATCTTAAAGAACACGTACAGATCTTCGCGTTAAAGATTGGCTACCATCGCGGGGTTTAAACGAGACGGACGTCCTCAACTCGCGTTACAGATTGGCGTCCATCGTGGGGCTTAAACGAAAGACGGACGTCTTCAGTCGTTAAAGATTGGCGACCAACTGGTGAGGCTAGAAAAGAAGACTAGCGGCGATTACGGGAAAATATGCAACATTCTATGGTTACAAGATGTAAAGCTAAGCAGGGAACTGAAGTTAACAAGGGAGAAGAAATGGAAATGATGGAAGAAATAATCGGGGAAACGATCGAAGAGGATACCCAAGGGGACCAACCGGAAAACCCAACCCAACCAGAACCGGAAGTAGAAGTAGTAGTCGGGGACCAACCAGACAAACCAACCCAATCAATGGACGCACATTTCCAAGAAATGATGAGGATTATGGTGGAACAATTAAACAGAAACAAGGAGGAAATTAATGGAAAAATAGATAAAGGAAATGAAAAAATGGATAAAAAATATACCAAATCCAGGAAGATAATAAGAAAATACATGAAAAATTGGACAGAAACAATGAAGAATTAAACGAAAAACTCGATGAAAAAATAGACCAGATGGAGGAGAAAATAAGGGAAGATATAGAGACATTGAACAACAAAATTGAAGGAAATAATGAAACATTGAAGCAGCAGATAAATGAGAAAATGGAGGAACATAGTAATACCTTAAGGAAGAACCAAGAAGCTCTACAACAGCAATTGACGGAGGACATCCAAAAAAGTAATGAAGAACTGAAGGAAGAATTAAGATACGTACTAATAGGGCATCGTGAAGAAGTCAAGCAGACAAAAAAGGGGATGAATAAGAAATGGGAAGAAACAAATTATCCAGTAGATCAACTTAATGAAACAATAGATAGTGGTTTCACAAAATTCGATGAAACGCTAGACAACACTTCTAACGGTATCAATGAAGAAATAAAGAATGCAGAAGACAAAAGTGTAGTGTTACTTGAGAATAAAGATAACAACAACTAAAAGAAAATCAAGCACATAAAAACCAACCGTAGAAGAGTAAAGAAGAACCAAATGATTAAGAAGATTAAGAAAACAAAAGAAATAGGAAAAATATATAAAAAGAAACTGATAAAAACACGAGAAGAAGTGGAGATGATGAAGAAGGGACTAATTGATGTGTTCAATTTACCAATTACTGACCAAAGCAAATTAATGAAATATAAAGATTGTAGGAGGACCTTAAAAGAAATTATAGAGGGAATTCACAACAAACCAGCGAATAAAAACTTCAGCAAAACTACAATTAAATGAAAAATACCCAAATTTGAAAGGACTCTCAACAAAATAGTGTGTCACAAATTACGAAGGTCTCTAAAACACTTGAGTACACCAGAATTGGAAATACTGAATAAAAAATCAATGATAACATTAATGAGGGAAGTACAATTAACTTCTTTGATTAACAACAACATAATATAGTGCATGATGTAGGCATGGACACAAATAAACATATGATATTAGAAGAATTGTGGTACAAGATAGAGGAGACCTATGTCACACGGGCAGAAATAGTTCTACGCACCAAGGTTATCCGAACCACAAGTGCAGAGGAAATGATGGACCATGGGTAAACTAAGTGAAGATAAACACCGAGAAAAGGGACTGATTTTCGAATTACCGACCAGGCACACCAATGGAAAAGAAAGGAGAAGAAATTACCAAATTCAAAAGAAGTAAGATCAGCTTACAACAATATTTTGATGACATATGAGATATAATATAAAATATAAAATAAAGGAATAAGTTACAAAAATTCCTACAAAGTAAGATCACCTTACAATAATATATAAATAACATATAAAGTAAAGAAGAAAAAAAATATATATATAAGGAATAAGTTACAGAAAATTCCTATAAAGTAAGAACAACAAACTTACATAAATTATTCAGAATAATATTTAAAACAAAACAAAATAAACAAAAATAAAATCAAGAAAGAACTATTAAGACAAATACCTAACATTATAAAGAATAACGAGTATTCAAAGAAAAAAAAAATGAACTGGTATTAAAAAAAAAAGTGTATCAAGCAAAATATACAACAAATGGCTAAAGCAAAATAATGGTAATCAACCAAGAAAAAGAAAAAAGATGTCTAAGATATTTAAAATGATCACAAGAAGAAAAGAAAAACAAACTAATGAAAAGTTAGAAATGATGAAATTAACAACAAAATAAATTAAAAACAATAAACTGTATGAGTAAATAACAGTATATAGCATAGGTACAGCGGAAGGAAGAATGAGTAAAAGGTTAAAAATGATCCAAAAAACCATGAAGTTGACAATCCCAAAAAATATTATTATTAATGAAAGTCACAAGATGACAAAAAAGGTATTTCAGATTGACTGATAATAGATCCAGCAATCAAAATAACTGAGCAGAAATGATGTTCCTCTGGTTTCAGAAAAATGAGTAGTAATGGAAGAAACCAGCTACTAAAAGTTAGGGAAAAAATTATATAAAAGGGAGAACGAACTAATGGAAATAAGTAAAAACAGATCTAAATAAAAAGGAATGTAACAAGTAAGAATAGAAATAAGAAGGAAGAAATAAACAAGAAAGAAAAGGATAAAATTATATATAACTGATAATTTCATAAAAAACTATGCTAGTGTTTTACCAAAATGATCAATTTTGAAGGAGACGCATTATGTTACAACACATATAAGCCACCCCAATACCAGGGATAAAAAAGATGAATCAAGAATATAAAAAAGTAATTCGTATAAAATAAAATGTTTAAAATAATGAAAATAAAATGACAATGACACGACAAACGACGACATGACCTAACCCAAGTGATTGACCAAATAAAAAGAAACAAAAGGAGAAGGGAAAAACGAACCAAATAAGAATGAAACCTATTAAAGGAAGTGAATGACTCCATACAACCAAATGAAATAAAACCAAATGAGAAGGAGAAAACCAAAATAAAATGAAACAAAATAAGATGAAAGTGAAGAAGAAGGAAAATGAACATGAAACAAACCAAGTATAAAGGAAATAAAGTGAAACCAAATGAGAAAACACAGACAAATAATATAGAATATGAAAAGGAGAAGTGGTACACTCAAATGTAATATTGGAACCGAAACCAATAACTAACCAATGTAAAAAATAAGTATTATTATCGATTAAATGATAAATGTAAATGATATTTGATAAAACCCAATAAAGTACAGTAATGTGAAAAATAAAAGTACACTAACCCAAGAATTAGAGTTAGCTGTAATAAAGAACTTATTAATACTGTAGTATAAATAATATTTGTAAAGAGAGAGATAGTGAGATGGTGAGAAAATAAAATTAACTAAGTGACAAAGAGAAAGTAATTATAGGGATTACCCACTAATAAACACTTAATATAAACATTTAAGGAGTGCAAAAGTGAAAGTTTAAAACCCCCAAAATAATTAGAAAATCTAGTGATAGATAATAAACACTTAATAATCTGTAATAACACTAAATGATTAATGGTGAACCATATTAGTAATTAAGAATGTTGTTAATAATAGTATTAGATATAAACACTTAATAATCTGTAATGAACACTGAAGATTAATGGTGACATTATTGTTTAAAAAAGAATCTAGTTATTAATAAAATTAAGTTTAATTGTAAGAGAGGGATACAATAGTATTTAAAAGTTAGAATCCCATGGAAGGTAAACAGTTAGTGTTACCATGGATAGAAGGTAGAGATTATTTAAGAAATAAGAAATCAAAAATGAAATCAATAAACACCCCAGGTTATAAGGGATAATCAATTAAGTAAGTTTAAATGGTGTGAGGATGTTTATCACCCAAAAAATAATAAAGAATGAAATGAATTGTAAGCAAACATTACCTAATAACTGTTAAAAAATTGTTTAATTAAATTTATGAATAGGATATGGGTGAAGGAATTGTACAGACCATAGGCCTAGATGTTATGTTTTATGTGATAAAGAATAGTAAGTAATAGCCATATTGTTAACAAGGGCAAAATAGATAAATAAGAAGGTGAATCAATAGAGATCTAATTACACTGGAAAATCAATTAGGAAATAATTAACAAACCAGGATGTAGAAAATAATAGAAACCTACAAATAGTATAAAAACAGATCCAAAACACATCAACAAATAAACCAATCAATTATAATAACAAAACAAAACACATTAGAGTAAAATGAGATATAATTTGTATAAAATAAGTAAATGGCTACTTAGCCCGTATGAAGTGCCTAAATGTCAAAAACAAATAACTACAAATTGTAAAAAATCAACAAGGAAATTAACAAATCCAAGGCGAATAACTAGCCAAGGATAATTTGTGAATCATATTAAAAGAAAAATGTTAGAATAAGGACTTAAATTAAAAGAGAAATGTAATTAACAAATATTAACATAATTGTACAAACATTAATACTTTAGAGAACCCAACCTTATGGGATATCAAAATAATCTTTGAAAGGAAATACAAACAGTGGTGATAATAGTTAATACATAGGAAGGAAGACAGAAGAATAAAAGCAATCAGAAGATATACAGTAATTTTGAATAAAAATTCAAAATTGATAACAATGGTTATAAAGTCATGATCAACCAATCAGAATTTATTCGTAACCATGACAACAGACCGTTGGTTACGATTTTTCCGTTAAATCATAGTACTCAATAAGTGATGCTCATCCAGATTAGACGCTAGGTCGTGAATGACCTAAATTTTAATTTAAAATGTGAAATAGTAATCAAAATTCAAAAAGATGAACAAGTAAGAAGCAGATGAGGAACAATAACATTTAACTGATGCCAAGGACCAATTTAAATAAAATTTAAATGAAGAAATTACCACAACTAACATGAAAAAATGCAAGAAGCCCCAGATCATTCAAAATTGATGACTATTCCATTTCACCTGAACAACGGTTTATCTCAATTCTACTGATTTGATAAGTATCATCAAATTACCCAAATTCTAGAAATAAACTCACTTTAAATATTTCTCACAGTCATCTGAACTCTCACTATAAACTGAATATAATTTCTTTCAAAGACCATAAAACATTGAAAATTTATTAACTAAGAAAATAACCTGTTGTTAAATTGCGAACTTTTGAACCACACTTTACTACACTGCAGGAACAAATTGTAGCTACACATTATATTATTTTATTATTTAAGTACAAATAATACTTATTATCTAGTAATGTACTTTTTATTGTAATCAATATTAATATTTTTCTTGTAATCTCAAGAATCCAGACTTTGAACGTAAATAACTGTAAACAGACAACACAGTCGCCATACTTAACTAAATCGTTCGTTCAAAATCGATCTTCACCAAAACCCTAGAGATACTAGACTCATGTTAATTGTTGGTGCAAAATTGTTGAATAACCAAGTATAATTTTAATGTCAAACTGAATAATTACCAATCAATAATTAAAGAAACTAGTACAGAGTGTAACCATTGTTTTTATTTCATAGGGAAGTGTATTGTAAAATTTGTGTATTTTAGCGAACAACTAGGATTGACGACCAGTGCTCACGCCGCAAACTCGACGAACTACCTGCTTGATTAAGAAGGTCGAACGAAGGGGAGAATAAATTTGAATGCTCCCGCCCGTCATAGTTTAGAACACTGTTTACCACACTATCTATTAATTTAATTGTTTTAAATAAACAATTTGGCGCCACCCGGGATTTACAAACCCCTATTGAACTACAGGTAAGGTTTCCACTCGCATTGTACTGGTAATTGAAGGATCGCTACGGAAATCGCTAGCGCAAAACATAGAAGTAACGACACCCGTGTGAGGCGAACACACAACTTATATACATCTTAAAGAACACGTACAGATCTTCGCGTTAAAGATTGGCTACCATCGCGGGGCTTAAACGAGACGGATGTCCTCAACTTGCGTTACAGATTGGCGTCCATCATGGGGCTTAAACGAAAGACGGACGTCTTCAGTCGTTAAAGATTGGCGACCAACTGGTGAGGCTAGAAAAGAAGACTAGCTGCGATTACGGGAAAATATGCAACATTCTATGGTTACAAGATATAAAGCTAAGCAGGGAACTGAAGATAACAAGGGAGAAGAAATGGAAATGATGGAAGAAATAATCGGGGAAACGATTGAAGAGGATACCCAAGGGGACCAACCGGAAAACCCAACCCAACCAGAACCGGAAGTAGAAGTAGTAGTCGGGGACCAACCAGACAAACCAACCCAATCAATGGATGCACATTTCCAAGAAATGATGAGGATTATGGTGGAACAATTAAACAGAAACAAGGAGGAAATTAATGGAAAAATAGATAAAGGAAATGAAAAAATGGATAAAAAATAGACCAAATCCAGGAAGATAATAAGAAAATACATGAAAAATTGGACAGAAACAATGAAGAATTAAACGAAAAACTCGATGAAAAAATAGACCAGATGGAGGAGAAAATAAGGGAAGATATAGAGACATTGAACAACAAAATTGAAGGAAATAATGAAACATTGAAGCAGCAGATAAATGAGAAAATGGAGGAACACAGTAATACCTTAAGGAAGAACCAAGAAGCTCTACAACAGCAATTGACGGAGGACATCCAAAAAAGTGATGAAGAACTGAAGGAAGAATTAAGATACGTACTAATAGGGCATCGTGAAGAAGTCAAGCAGACAAAAAAGGGGATGAATAAGAAATGGGAAGAAACAAATTATTCAGTAGATCAACTTAATGAAACAATAGATAGTGGTTTCACAAAATTCGATGAAACGCTAGACAACACTTCTAACGGTATCAATGAAGAAATAAAGAATGCAGAAGACAAAAGTGTAGTGTTACTTGAGAATAAAGATAACAACAACTAAAAGAAAATCAAGCACATAAAAACCAACCGTAGAAGAGTAAAGAAGAACCAAATGATTAAGAAGATTAAGAAAACAAAAGAAATAGGAAAAATATATAAAAAGAAACTGATAAAAACACGAGAAGAAGTGGAGATGATGAAGAAGGGACTAATTGATGTGTTCAATTTACCAATTACTGACCAAAGCAAATTAATGAAATATAAAGATTGTAGGAGGACCTTAAAAGAAATTATAGAGGGAATTCACAACAAACCAGCGAATAAAAACTTCAGCAAAACTACAATTAAATGGAAAATACCCAAATTTGAAAGGACTCTCAACAAAATAGTGTGTCACAAATTAAGAAGGTCTCTAAAACACTTGAGTACACCAGAATTGGAAATACTGAATAAAAAATCAATGATAACATTAATGAGGGAAGTACAATTAACTTCTTTGATTAACAACAACATAATATAGTGCATGATGTAGGCATGGACACAAATAAACATATGATATTAGAAGAATTGTGGTACAAGATAGAGGAGACCTATGTCACACGGGCAGAAATAGTTCTACGCACCAAGGTTATCCGAACCACAAGTGCAGAGGAAATGATGGACCATGGGTAAACTAAGTGAAGATAAACACCGAGAAAAGGGACTGATTTTCGAATTACCGACCAGGCACACCAATGGAAAAGAAAGGAGAAGAAATTACCAAATTCAAAAGAAGTAAGATCAGCTTACAACAATATTTTGATGACATATGAGATATAATATAAAATATAAAATAAAGGAATAAGTTACAAAAATTCCTACAAAGTAAGATCACCTTACAATAATATATAAATAACATATAAAGTAAAGAAGAAAAAAAATATATATATAAGGAATAAGTTACAGAAAATTCCTATAAAGTAAGAACAACAAACTTACATAAATTATTCAGAATAATATTTAAAACAAAACAAAATAAACAAAAATAAAATCAAGAAAGAACTATTAAGACAAATACCTAACATTATAAAGAATAACGAGTATTCAAAGAAAAAAAAAAGAACTGGTATTAAAAAAAAAAGTGTATCAAGCAAAATATACAACAAATGGCTAAAGCAAAATAATGGTAATCAACCAAGAAAAAGAAAAAAGATGTCTAAGATATTTAAAATGATCACAAGAAGAAAAGAAAAACAAACTAATGAAAAGTTAGAAATGATGAAATTAACAACAAAATAAATTAAAAACAATAAACTGTATGAGTAAATAACAGTATATAGCATAGGTACAGCGGAAGGAAGAATGAGTAAAAGGTTAAAAATGATCCAAAAAACCATGAAGTTGACAATCCCACAAAAATATTATTATTAATGAAAGTCACAAGATGACAAAAAAGGTATTTCAGATTGACTGATAATAGATCCAGCAATCAAAATAACTGAGCAGAAATGATGTTCCTCTGGTTTCAGAAAAATGAGTAGTAATGGAAGAAACCAGCTACTAAAAGTTAGGGAAAAAATTATATAAAAGGGAGAACGCACTAATGGAAATAAGTAAAAACAGATCTAAATAAAAAGGAATGTAACAAGTAAGAATAGAAATAAGAAGGAAGAAATAAACAAGAAAGAAAAGGATAAAATTATATATAACTGATAATTTCATAAAAAACTATGCTAGTGTTTTACCAAAATGATCAATTTTGAAGGAGACGCATTATGTTACAACACATATAAGCCACCCCAATACCAGGGATAAAAAAGATGAATCAAGAATATAAAAAAGTAATTCGTATAAAATAAAATGTTTAAAATAATGAAAATAAAATGACAATGACACGACAAACGACGACATGACCTAACCCAAGTGATTGACCAAATAAAAAGAAACAAAAGGAGAAGGGAAAAACCAAAACCAAATAAGAAAGTGATTGACCAAATAAAAAGAAACAAAAGGAGAAGGGAAAAACGAACCAAATAAGAATGAAACCTATTAAAGGAAGTGAATGACTCCATACAACCAAATGAAATAAAACCAAATGAGAAGGAGAAAACCAAAATAAAATGAAACAAAATAAGATGAAAGTGAAGAAGAAGGAAAATGAACATGAAACAAACCAAGTATAAAGGAAATAAAGTGAAACCAAATGAGAAAACACAGACAAATAATATAGAATATGAAAAGGAGAAGTCGTACACTCAAATGTAATATTGGAACCGAAACCAATAACTAACCAATGTAAAAAATAAGTATTATTATCGATTAAATGATAAATATAAATGATATTTGATAAAACCCAATAAAGTACAGTAATGTGAAAAATAAAAGTACACTAACCCAAGAATTAGAGTTAGCTGTAATAAAGAACTTATTAATACTGTAGTATAAATAATATTTGTAAAGAGAGAGATAGTGAGATGGTGAGAAAATAAAATTAACTAAGTGACAAAGAGAAAGTAATTATAGGGATTACCCACTAATAAACACTTAATATAAACATTTAAGGAGTGCAAAAGTGAAAGTTTAAAACCCCCAAAATAATTAGAAAATCTAGTGATAGATAATAAACACTTAATAATCTGTAATAACACTAAATGATTAATGGTGAACCATATTAGTAATTAAGAATGTTGTTAATAATAGTATTAGATATAAACACTTAATAATCTGTAATGAACACTGAAGATTAATGGTGACATTATTGTTTAAAAAAGAATCTAGTTATTAATAAAATTAAGTTTAATTGTAAGAGAGGGATACAATAGTATTTAAAAGTTAGAATCCCATGGAAGGTAAACAGTTAGTGTTACCATGGATAGAAGGTAGAGATTATTTAAGAAATAAGAAATCAAAAATGAAATCAATAAACACCCCAGGTTATAAGGGATAATCAATTAAGTAAGTTTAAATGGTGTGAGGATGTTTATCACCCAAAAAATAATAAAGAATGAAATGAATTGTAAGCAAACATTACCTAATAACTGTTAAAAAATTGTTTAATTAAATTTATGAATAGGATATGGGTGAAGGAATTGTACAGACCATAGGCCTAGATGTTATGTTTTATGTGATAAAGAATAGTAAGTAATAGCCATATTGTTAACAAGGGCAAAATAGATAAATAAGAAGGTGAATCAATAGAGATCTAATTACACTGGAAAATCAATTAGGAAATAATTAACAAGCCAGGATGTAGAAAATAATAGAAACCTACAAATAGTATAAAAACAGATCCAAAACACATCAACAAATAAACCAATCAATTATAATAACAAAACAAAACACATTAGAGTAAAATGAGATATAATTTGTATAAAATAAGTAAATGGCTACTTAGCCCGTATGAAGTGCCTAAATGTCAAAAACAAATAACTACAAATTGTAAAAAATCAACAAGGAAATTAACAAATCCAAGGCGAATAACTAGCCAAGGATAATTTGTGAATCATATTAAAAGAAAAATGTTAGAATAAGGACTTAAATTAAAAGAGAAATGTAATTAACAAATATTAACATAATTGTACAAACATTAATACTTTAGAGAACCCAACCTTATGGGATATCAAAATAATCTTTGAAAGGAAATACAAACAGTGGTGATAATAGTTAATACATAGGAAGGAAGACAGAAGAATAAAAGCAATCAGAAGATATACAGTAATTTTGAATAAAAATTCAAAATTGATAACAATGGTTATAAAGTCATGATCAACCAATCAGAATTTATTCGTAACCATGACAACAGACCGTTGGTTACGATTTTTCCGTTAAATCATAGTACTCAATAAGTGATGCTCATCCAGATTAGACGCCAGGTCCGTGAATGACCTAAATTTTAATTTAAAATGTGAAATAGTAATCAAAATTCAAAAAGATGAACAAGTAAGAAGTAGACGAGGAACAATAACATTTAACTGATGCCAAGGACCAATTTAAATAACATTTAAATGAAGAAATTACCACAACTAACATGAAAAAGATGCAAGAAGCCCCAGATCATTCAAAATTGATGACTATTCCATTTCACCTGAACAACGGTTTATCTCAATTCTACTGATTTGATAAGTATCATCAAATTACCCAAATTCTAGAAATAAACTCACTTTAAATATTTCTCACAGTCATCTGAACTCTCACTATAAACTGAATATAATTTCTTTCAAAGACCATAAAACATTGAAAATTTATTAACTAAGAAAATAACCTGTTGTTAAATTGCGAACTTTTGAACCACACTTTACTACACTGCAGGAACAAATTGTAGCTACACATTATATTATTTTATTATTTAAGTACAAATAATACTTATTATCTAGTAATGTACTTTTTATTGTAATCAATATTAATATTTTTCTTGTAATCTCAAGAATCCAGACTTTGAACGTAAATAACTGTAAACAGACAACACAGTCGCCATACTTAACTAAATCGTTCGTTCAAAATCGATCTTCACCAAAACCCTAGAGATACTAGACTCATGTTAATTGTTGGTGCAAAATTGTTGAATAACCAAGTATAATTTTAATGTCAAACTGAATAATTACCAATCAATAATTAAAGAAACTAGTACAGAGTGTAACCATTGTTTTTATTTCATAGGGAAGTGTATTGTAAAATTTGTGTATTTTAGCGAACAACTAGGATTGACGACCAGTGCTCACGCCGCAAACTCGACGAACTACCTGCTTGATTAAGAAGGTCGAACGAAGGGGAGAATAAATTTGAATGCTCCCGCCCGTCATAGTTTAGAACACTGTTTACCACACTATCTATTAATTTAATTGTTTTAAATAAACAATTTGGCGCCACCCGGGATTTACAAACCCCTATTGAACTACAGGTAAGGTTTCCACTCGCATTGTACTGGTAATTGAAGGATCGCTACGGAAATCGCTAGCGCAAAACATAGAAGTAACGACACCCGTGTGAGGCGAACACACAACTTATATACATCTTAAAGAACACGTACAGATCTTCGCGTTAAAGATTGGCTACCATCGCGGGGTTTAAACGAGACGGACGTCCTCAACTCGCGTTACAGATTGGCGTCCATCGTGGGGCTTAAACGAAAGACGGACGTCTTCAGTCGTTAAAGATTGGCGACCAACTGGTGAGGCTAGAAAAGAAGACTAGCGGCGATTACGGGAAAATATGCAACATTCTATGGTTACAAGATGTAAAGCTAAGCAGGGAACTGAAGTTAACAAGGGAGAAGAAATGGAAATGATGGAAGAAATAATCGGGGAAACGATCGAAGAGGATACCCAAGGGGACCAACCGGAAAACCCAACCCAACCAGAACCGGAAGTAGAAGTAGTAGTCGGGGACCAACCAGACAAACCAACCCAATCAATGGACGCACATTTCCAAGAAATGATGAGGATTATGGTGGAACAATTAAACAGAAACAAGGAGGAAATTAATGGAAAAATAGATAAAGGAAATGAAAAAATGGATAAAAAATAGACCAAATCCAGGAAGATAATAAGAAAATACATGAAAAATTGGACAGAAACAATGAAGAATTAAACGAAAAACTCGATGAAAAAAAAGACCAGATGGAGGAGAAAATAAGGGAAGATATAGAGACATTGAACAACAAAATTGAAGGAAATAATGAAACATTGAAGCAGCAGATAAATGAGAAAATGGAGGAACATAGTAATACCTTAAGGAAGAACCAAGAAGCTCTACAACAGCAATTGACGGAGGACATCCAAAAAAGTAATGAAGAACTGAAGGAAGAATTAAGATACGTACTAATAGGGCATCGTGAAGAAGTCAAGCAGACAAAAAAGGGGATGAATAAGAAATGGGAAGAAACAAATTATCCAGTAGATCAACTTAATGAAACAATAGATAGTGGTTTCACAAAATTCGATGAAACGCTAGACAACACTTCTAACGGTATCAATGAAGAAATAAAGAATGCAGAAGACAAAAGTGTAGTGTTACTTGAGAATAAAGATAACAACAACTAAAAGAAAATCAAGCACATAAAAACCAACCGTAGAAGAGTAAAGAAGAACCAAATGATTAAGAAGATTAAGAAAACAAAAGAAATAGGAAAAATATATAAAAAGAAACTGATAAAAACACGAGAAGAAGTGGAGATGATGAAGAAGGGACTAATTGATGTGTTCAATTTACCAATTACTGACCAAAGCAAATTAATGAAATATAAAGATTGTAGGAGGACCTTAAAAGAAATTATAGAGGGAATTCACAACAAACCAGCGAATAAAAACTTCAGCAAAACTACAATTAAATGAAAAATACCCAAATTTGAAAGGACTCTCAACAAAATAGTGTGTCACAAATTACGAAGGTCTCTAAAACACTTGAGTACACCAGAATTGGAAATACTGAATAAAAAATCAATGATAACATTAATGAGGGAAGTACAATTAACTTCTTTGATTAACAACAACATAATATAGTGCATGATGTAGGCATGGACACAAATAAACATATGATATTAGAAGAATTGTGGTACAAGATAGAGGAGACCTATGTCACACGGGCAGAAATAGTTCTACGCACCAAGGTTATCCGAACCACAAGTGCAGAGGAAATGATGGACCATGGGTAAACTAAGTGAAGATAAACACCGAGAAAAGGGACTGATTTTCGAATTACCGACCAGGCACACCAATGGAAAAGAAAGGAGAAGAAATTACCAAATTCAAAAGAAGTAAGATCAGCTTACAACAATATTTTGATGACATATGAGATATAATATAAAATATAAAATAAAGGAATAAGTTACAAAAATTCCTACAAAGTAAGATCACCTTACAATAATATATAAATAACATATAAAGTAAAGAAGAAAAAAAATATATATATAAGGAATAAGTTACAGAAAATTCCTATAAAGTAAGAACAACAAACTTACATAAATTATTCAGAATAATATTTAAAACAAAACAAAATAAACAAAAATAAAATCAAGAAAGAACTATTAAGACAAATACCTAACATTATAAAGAATAACGAGTATTCAAAGAAAAAAAAAATGAACTGGTATTAAAAAAAAAAGTGTATCAAGCAAAATATACAACAAATGGCTAAAGCAAAATAATGGTAATCAACCAAGAAAAAGAAAAAAGATGTCTAAGATATTTAAAATGATCACAAGAAGAAAAGAAAAACAAACTAATGAAAAGTTAGAAATGATGAAATTAACAACAAAATAAATTAAAAACAATAAACTGTATGAGTAAATAACAGTATATAGCATAGGTACAGCGGAAGGAAGAATGAGTAAAAGGTTAAAAATGATCCAAAAAACCATGAAGTTGACAATCCCAAAAAATATTATTATTAATGAAAGTCACAAGATGACAAAAAAGGTATTTCAGATTGACTGATAATAGATCCAGCAATCAAAATAACTGAGCAGAAATGATGTTCCTCTGGTTTCAGAAAAATGAGTAGTAATGGAAGAAACCAGCTACTAAAAGTTAGGGAAAAAATTATATAAAAGGGAGAACGAACTAATGGAAATAAGTAAAAACAGATCTAAATAAAAAGGAATGTAACAAGTAAGAATAGAAATAAGAAGGAAGAAATAAACAAGAAAGAAAAGGATAAAATTATATATAACTGATAATTTCATAAAAAACTATGCTAGTGTTTTACCAAAATGATCAATTTTGAAGGAGACGCATTATGTTACAACACATATAAGCCACCCCAATACCAGGGATAAAAAAGATGAATCAAGAATATAAAAAAGTAATTCGTATAAAATAAAATGTTTAAAATAATGAAAATAAAATGACAATGACACGACAAACGACGACATGACCTAACCCAAGTGATTGACCAAATAAAAAGAAACAAAAGGAGAAGGGAAAAACGAACCAAATAAGAATGAAACCTATTAAAGGAAGTGAATGACTCCATACAACCAAATGAAATAAAACCAAATGAGAAGGAGAAAACCAAAATAAAATGAAACAAAATAAGATGAAAGTGAAGAAGAAGGAAAATGAACATGAAACAAACCAAGTATAAAGGAAATAAAGTGAAACCAAATGAGAAAACACAGACAAATAATATAGAATATGAAAAGGAGAAGTGGTACACTCAAATGTAATATTGGAACCGAAACCAATAACTAACCAATGTAAAAAATAAGTATTATTATCGATTAAATGATAAATGTAAATGATATTTGATAAAACCCAATAAAGTACAGTAATGTGAAAAATAAAAGTACACTAACCCAAGAATTAGAGTTAGCTGTAATAAAGAACTTATTAATACTGTAGTATAAATAATATTTGTAAAGAGAGAGATAGTGAGATGGTGAGAAAATAAAATTAACTAAGTGACAAAGAGAAAGTAATTATAGGGATTACCCACTAATAAACACTTAATATAAACATTTAAGGAGTGCAAAAGTGAAAGTTTAAAACCCCCAAAATAATTAGAAAATCTAGTGATAGATAATAAACACTTAATAATCTGTAATAACACTAAATGATTAATGGTGAACCATATTAGTAATTAAGAATGTTGTTAATAATAGTATTAGATATAAACACTTAATAATCTGTAATGAACACTGAAGATTAATGGTGACATTATTGTTTAAAAAAGAATCTAGTTATTAATAAAATTAAGTTTAATTGTAAGAGAGGGATACAATAGTATTTAAAAGTTAGAATCCCATGGAAGGTAAACAGTTAGTGTTACCATGGATAGAAGGTAGAGATTATTTAAGAAATAAGAAATCAAAAATGAAATCAATAAACACCCCAGGTTATAAGGGATAATCAATTAAGTAAGTTTAAATGGTGTGAGGATGTTTATCACCCAAAAAATAATAAAGAATGAAATGAATTGTAAGCAAACATTACCTAATAACTGTTAAAAAATTGTTTAATTAAATTTATGAATAGGATATGGGTGAAGGAATTGTACAGACCATAGGCCTAGATGTTATGTTTTATGTGATAAAGAATAGTAAGTAATAGCCATATTGTTAACAAGGGCAAAATAGATAAATAAGAAGGTGAATCAATAGAGATCTAATTACACTGGAAAATCAATTAGGAAATAATTAACAAACCAGGATGTAGAAAATAATAGAAACCTACAAATAGTATAAAAACAGATCCAAAACACATCAACAAATAAACCAATCAATTATAATAACAAAACAAAACACATTAGAGTAAAATGAGATATAATTTGTATAAAATAAGTAAATGGCTACTTAGCCCGTATGAAGTGCCTAAATGTCAAAAACAAATAACTACAAATTGTAAAAAATCAACAAGGAAATTAACAAATCCAAGGCGAATAACTAGCCAAGGATAATTTGTGAATCATATTAAAAGAAAAATGTTAGAATAAGGACTTAAATTAAAAGAGAAATGTAATTAACAAATATTAACATAATTGTACAAACATTAATACTTTAGAGAACCCAACCTTATGGGATATCAAAATAATCTTTGAAAGGAAATACAAACAGTGGTGATAATAGTTAATACATAGGAAGGAAGACAGAAGAATAAAAGCAATCAGAAGATATACAGTAATTTTGAATAAAAATTCAAAATTGATAACAATGGTTATAAAGTCATGATCAACCAATCAGAATTTATTCGTAACCATGACAACAGACCGTTGGTTACGATTTTTCCGTTAAATCATTGTACTCAATAAGTGATGCTCATCCAGATTAGACGCTAGGTCGTGAATGACCTAAATTTTAATTTAAAATGTGAAATAGTAATCAAAATTCAAAAAGATGAACAAGTAAGAAGCAGATGAGGAACAATAACATTTAACTGATGCCAAGGACCAATTTAAATAAAATTTAAATGAAGAAATTACCACAACTAACATGAAAAAATGCAAGAAGCCCCAGATCATTCAAAATTGATGACTATTCCATTTCACCTGAACAACGGTTTATCTCAATTCTACTGATTTGATAAGTATCATCAAATTACCCAAATTCTAGAAATAAACTCACTTTAAATATTTCTCACAGTCATCTGAACTCTCACTATAAACTGAATATAATTTCTTTCAAAGACCATAAAACATTGAAAATTTATTAACTAAGAAAATAACCTGTTGTTAAATTGCGAACTTTTGAACCACACTTTACTACACTGCAGGAACAAATTGTAGCTACACATTATATTATTTTATTATTTAAGTACAAATAATACTTATTATCTAGTAATGTACTTTTTATTGTAATCAATATTAATATTTTTCTTGTAATCTCAAGAATCCAGACTTTGAACGTAAATAACTGTAAACAGACAACACAGTCGCCATACTTAACTAAATCGTTCGTTCAAAATCGATCTTCACCAAAACCCTAGAGATACTAGACTCATGTTAATTGTTGGTGCAAAATTGTTGAATAACCAAGTATAATTTTAATGTCAAACTGAATAATTACCAATCAATAATTAAAGAAACTAGTACAGAGTGTAACCATTGTTTTTATTTCATAGGGAAGTGTATTGTAAAATTTGTGTATTTTAGCGAACAACTAGGATTGACGACCAGTGCTCACGCCGCAAACTCGACGAACTACCTGCTTGATTAAGAAGGTCGAACGAAGGGGAGAATAAATTTGAATGCTCCCGCCCGTCATAGTTTAGAACACTGTTTACCACACTATCTATTAATTTAATTGTTTTAAATAAACAATTTGGCGCCACCCGGGATTTACAAACCCCTATTGAACTACAGGTAAGGTTTCCACTCGCATTGTACTGGTAATTGAAGGATCGCTACGGAAATCGCTAGCGCAAAACATAGAAGTAACGACACCCGTGTGAGGCGAACACACAACTTATATACATCTTAAAGAACACGTACAGATCTTCGCGTTAAAGATTGGCTACCATCGCGGGGTTTAAACGAGACGGACGTCCTCAACTCGCGTTACAGATTGGCGTCCATCGTGGGGCTTAAACGAAAGACGGACGTCTTCAGTCGTTAAAGATTGGCGACCAACTGGTGAGGCTAGAAAAGAAGACTAGCGGCGATTACGGGAAAATATGCAACATTCTATGGTTACAAGATGTAAAGCTAAGCAGGGAACTGAAGTTAACAAGGGAGAAGAAATGGAAATGATGGAAGAAATAATCGGGGAAACGATCGAAGAGGATACCCAAGGGGACCAACCGGAAAACCCAACCCAACCAGAACCGGAAGTAGAAGTAGTAGTCGGGGACCAACCAGACAAACCAACCCAATCAATGGACGCACATTTCCAAGAAATGATGAGGATTATGGTGGAACAATTAAACAGAAACAAGGAGGAAATTAATGGAAAAATAGATAAAGGAAATGAAAAAATGGATAAAAAATAGACCAAATCCAGGAAGATAATAAGAAAATACATGAAAAATTGGACAGAAACAATGAAGAATTAAACGAAAAACTCGATGAAAAAAAAGACCAGATGGAGGAGAAAATAAGGGAAGATATAGAGACATTGAACAACAAAATTGAAGGAAATAATGAAACATTGAAGCAGCAGATAAATGAGAAAATGGAGGAACATAGTAATACCTTAAGGAAGAACCAAGAAGCTCTACAACAGCAATTGACGGAGGACATCCAAAAAAGTAATGAAGAACTGAAGGAAGAATTAAGATACGTACTAATAGGGCATCGTGAAGAAGTCAAGCAGACAAAAAAGGGGATGAATAAGAAATGGGAAGAAACAAATTATCCAGTAGATCAACTTAATGAAACAATAGATAGTGGTTTCACAAAATTCGATGAAACGCTAGACAACACTTCTAACGGTATCAATGAAGAAATAAAGAATGCAGAAGACAAAAGTGTAGTGTTACTTGAGAATAAAGATAACAACAACTAAAAGAAAATCAAGCACATAAAAACCAACCGTAGAAGAGTAAAGAAGAACCAAATGATTAAGAAGATTAAGAAAACAAAAGAAATAGGAAAAATATATAAAAAGAAACTGATAAAAACACGAGAAGAAGTGGAGATGATGAAGAAGGGACTAATTGATGTGTTCAATTTACCAATTACTGACCAAAGCAAATTAATGAAATATAAAGATTGTAGGAGGACCTTAAAAGAAATTATAGAGGGAATTCACAACAAACCAGCGAATAAAAACTTCAGCAAAACTACAATTAAATGAAAAATACCCAAATTTGAAAGGACTCTCAACAAAATAGTGTGTCACAAATTACGAAGGTCTCTAAAACACTTGAGTACACCAGAATTGGAAATACTGAATAAAAAATCAATGATAACATTAATGAGGGAAGTACAATTAACTTCTTTGATTAACAACAACATAATATAGTGCATGATGTAGGCATGGACACAAATAAACATATGATATTAGAAGAATTGTGGTACAAGATAGAGGAGACCTATGTCACACGGGCAGAAATAGTTCTACGCACCAAGGTTATCCGAACCACAAGTGCAGAGGAAATGATGGACCATGGGTAAACTAAGTGAAGATAAACACCGAGAAAAGGGACTGATTTTCGAATTACCGACCAGGCACACCAATGGAAAAGAAAGGAGAAGAAATTACCAAATTCAAAAGAAGTAAGATCAGCTTACAACAATATTTTGATGACATATGAGATATAATATAAAATATAAAATAAAGGAATAAGTTACAAAAATTCCTACAAAGTAAGATCACCTTACAATAATATATAAATAACATATAAAGTAAAGAAGAAAAAAAATATATATATAAGGAATAAGTTACAGAAAATTCCTATAAAGTAAGAACAACAAACTTACATAAATTATTCAGAATAATATTTAAAACAAAACAAAATAAACAAAAATAAAATCAAGAAAGAACTATTAAGACAAATACCTAACATTATAAAGAATAACGAGTATTCAAAGAAAAAAAAAATGAACTGGTATTAAAAAAAAAAGTGTATCAAGCAAAATATACAACAAATGGCTAAAGCAAAATAATGGTAATCAACCAAGAAAAGGAAAAAAGATGTCTAAGATATTTAAAATGATCACAAGAAGAAAAGAAAAACAAACTAATGAAAAGTTAGAAATGATGAAATTAACAACAAAATAAATTAAAAACAATAAACTGTATGAGTAAATAACAGTATATAGCATAGGTACAGCGGAAGGAAGAATGAGTAAAAGGTTAAAAATGATCCAAAAAACCATGAAGTTGACAATCCCAAAAAATATTATTATTAATGAAAGTCACAAGATGACAAAAAAGGTATTTCAGATTGACTGATAATAGATCCAGCAATCAAAATAACTGAGCAGAAATGATGTTCCTCTGGTTTCAGAAAAATGAGTAGTAATGGAAGAAACCAGCTACTAAAAGTTAGGGAAAAAATTATATAAAAGGGAGAACGCACTAATGGAAATAAGTAAAAACAGATCTAAATAAAAAGGAATGTAACAAGTAAGAATAGAAATAAGAAGGAAGAAATAAACAAGAAAGAAAAGGATAAAATTATATATAACTGATAATTTCATAAAAAACTATGCTAGTGTTTTACCAAAATGATCAATTTTGAAGGAGACGCATTATGTTACAACACATATAAGCCACCCCAATACCAGGGATAAAAAAGATGAATCAAGAATATAAAAAAGTAATTCGTATAAAATAAAATGTTTAAAATAATGAAAATAAAATGACAATGACACGACAAACGACGACATGACCTAACCCAAGTGATTGACCAAATAAAAAGAAACAAAAGGAGAAGGGAAAAACCAAAACCAAATAAGAAAGTGATTGACCAAATAAAAAGAAACAAAAGGAGAAGGGAAAAACGAAATAAATAAGAATGAAACCTATTAAAGGAAGTGAATGACTCCATACAACCAAATGAAATAAAACCAAATGAGAAGGAGAAAACCAAAATAAAATGAAACAAAATAAGATGAAAGTGAAGAAGAAGGAAAATGAACATGAAACAAACCAAGTATAAAGGAAATAAAGTGAAACCAAATGAGAAAACACAGACAAATAATATAGAATATGAAAAGGAGAAGTGGTACACTCAAATGTAATATTGGAACCGAAACCAATAACTAACCAATGTAAAAAATAAGTATTATTATCGATTAAATGATAAATGTAAATGATATTTGATAAAACCCAATAAAGTACAGTAATGTGAAAAATAAAAGTACACTAACCCAAGAATTAGAGTTAGCTGTAATAAAGAACTTATTAATACTGTAGTATAAATAATATTTGTAAAGAGAGAGATAGTGAGATGGTGAGAAAATAAAATTAACTAAGTGACAAAGAGAAAGTAATTATAGGGATTACCCACTAATAAACACTTAATATAAACATTTAAGGAGTGCAAAAGTGAAAGTTTAAAACCCCCAAAATAATTAGAAAATCTAGTGATAGATAATAAACACTTAATAATCTGTAATAACACTAAATGATTAATGGTGAACCATATTAGTAATTAAGAATGTTGTTAATAATAGTATTAGATATAAACACTTAATAATCTGTAATGAACACTGAAGTTTAATGGTGACATTATTATTTAAAAAAGAATCTAGTTATTAATAAAATTAAGTTTAATTGTAAGAGAGGGATACAATAGTATTTAAAAGTTAGAATCCCATGGAAGGTAAACAGTTAGTGTTACCATGGATAGAAGGTAGAGATTATTTAAGAAATAAGAAATCAAAAATGAAATCAATAAACACCCCAGGTTATAAGGGATAATCAATTAAGTAAGTTTAAATGGTGTGAGGATGTTTATCACCCAAAAAATAATAAAGAATGAAATGAATTGTAAGCAAACATTACCTAATAACTGTTAAAAAATTGTTTAATTAAATTTATGAATAGGATATGGGTGAAGGAATTGTACAGACCATAGGCCTAGATGTTATGTTTTATGTGATAAAGAATAGTAAGTAATAGCCATATTGTTAACAAGGGCAAAATAGATAAATAAGAAGGTGAATCAATAGAGATCTAATTACACTGGAAAATCAATTAGGAAATAATTAACAAGCCAGGATGTAGAAAATAATAGAAACCTACAAGTAGTATAAAAACAGATCCAAAACACATCAACAAATAAACCAATCAATTATAATAACAAAACAAAACACATTAGAGTAAAATGAGATATAATTTGTATAAAATAAGTAAATGGCTACTTAGCCCGTATGAAATGCCTAAATGTCAAAAACAAATAACTACAAATTATAAAAAATCAACAAGGAAATTAACAAATCCAAGGCGAATAACTAGCCAAGGATAATTTGTGAATCATATTAAAAGAAAAATGTTAGAATAAGGACTTAAATTAAAAGAGAAATGTAATTAACAAATATTAACATAATTGTACAAACATTAATACTTTAGAGAACCCAACCTTATGGGATATCAAAATAATCTTTGAAAGGAAATACAAACAGTGGTGATAATAGTTAATACATAGGAAGGAAGACAGAAGAATAAAAGCAATCAGAAGATATACAGTAATTTTGAATAAAAATTCAAAATTGATAACAATGGTTATAAAGTCATGATCAACCAATCAGAATTTATTCGTAACCATGACAACAGACCGTTGGTTACGATTTTTCCGTTAAATCATAGTACTCAATAAGTGATGCTCATCCAGATTAGACGCTAGGTCGTGAATGACCTAAATTTTAATTTAAAATGTGAAATAGTAATCAAAATTCAAAAAGATGAACAAGTAAGAAGCAGATGAGGAACAATAACATTTAACTGATGCCAAGGACCAATTTAAATAAAATTTAAATGAAGAAATTACCACAACTAACATGAAAAAATGCAAGAAGCCCCAGATCATTCAAAATTGATGACTATTCCATTTCACCTGAACAACGGTTTATCTCAATTCTACTGATTTGATAAGTATCATCAAATTACCCAAATTCTAGAAATAAACTCACTTTAAATATTTCTCACAGTCATCTGAACTCTCACTATAAACTGAATATAATTTCTTTCAAAGACCATAAAACATTGAAAATTTATTAACTAAGAAAATAACCTGTTGTTAAATTGCGAACTTTTGAACCACACTTTACTACACTGCAGGAACAAATTGTAGCTACACATTATATTATTTTATTATTTAAGTACAAATAATACTTATTATCTAGTAATGTACTTTTTATTGTAATCAATATTAATATTTTTCTTGTAATCTCAAGAATCCAGACTTTGAACGTAAATAACTGTAAACAGACAACACAGTCGCCATACTTAACTAAATCGTTCGTTCAAAATCGATCTTCACCAAAACCCTAGAGATACTAGACTCATGTTAATTGTTGGTGCAAAATTGTTGAATAACCAAGTATAATTTAAATGTCAAACTGAATAATTACCAATCAATAATTAAAGAAACTAGTACAGAGTGTAACCATTGTTTTTATTTCATAGGGAAGTGTATTGTAAAATTTGTGTATTTTAGCGAACAACTAGGATTGACGACCAGTGCTCACGCCGCAAACTCGACGAACTACCTGCTTGATTAAGAAGGTCGAACGAAGGGGAGAATAAATTTGAATGCTCCCGCCCGTCATAGTTTAGAACACTGTTTACCACACTATCTATTAATTTAATTGTTTTAAATAAACAATTTGGCGCCACCCGGGATTTACAAACCACTATTGAACTACAGGTAAGGTTTCCACTCGCATTGTACTGGTAATTGAAGGATCGCTACGGAAATCGCTAGCGCAAAACATAGAAGTAACGACACCCGTGTGAGGCGAACACACAACTTATATACATCTTAAAGAACACGTACAGATCTTCGCGTTAAAGATTGGCTACCATCGCGGGGTTTAAACGAGACGGACGTCCTCAACTCGCGTTACAGATTGGCGTCCATCGTGGGGCTTAAACGAAAGACGGACGTCTTCAGTCGTTAAAGATTGGCGACCAACTGGTGAGGCTAGAAAAGAAGACTAGCGGCGATTACGGGAAAATATGCAACATTCTATGGTTACAAGATGTAAAGCTAAGCAGGGAACTGAAGTTAACAAGGGAGAAGAAATGGAAATGATGGAAGAAATAATCGGGGAAACGATCGAAGAGGATACCCAAGGGGACCAACCGGAAAACCCAACCCAACCAGAACCGGAAGTAGAAGTAGTAGTCGGGGACCAACCAGACAAACCAACCCAATCAATGGACGCACATTTCCAAGAAATGATGAGGATTATGGTGGAACAATTAAACAGAAACAAGGAGGAAATTAATGGAAAAATAGATAAAGGAAATGAAAAAATGGATAAAAAATATACCAAATCCAGGAAGATAATAAGAAAATACATGAAAAATTGGACAGAAACAATGAAGAATTAAACGAAAAACTCGATGAAAAAATAGACCAGATGGAGGAGAAAATAAGGGAAGATATAGAGACATTGAACAACAAAATTGAAGGAAATAATGAAACATTGAAGCAGCAGATAAATGAGAAAATGGAGGAACATAGTAATACCTTAAGGAAGAACCAAGAAGCTCTACAACAGCAATTGACGGAGGACATCCAAAAAAGTAATGAAGAACTGAAGGAAGAATTAAGATACGTACTAATAGGGCATCGTGAAGAAGTCAAGCAGACAAAAAAGGGGATGAATAAGAAATGGGAAGAAACAAATTATCCAGTAGATCAACTTAATGAAACAATAGATAGTGGTTTCACAAAATTCGATGAAACGCTAGACAACACTTCTAACGGTATCAATGAAGAAATAAAGAATGCAGAAGACAAAAGTGTAGTGTTACTTGAGAATAAAGATAACAACAACTAAAAGAAAATCAAGCACATAAAAACCAACCGTAGAAGAGTAAAGAAGAACCAAATGATTAAGAAGATTAAGAAAACAAAAGAAATAGGAAAAATATATAAAAAGAAACTGATAAAAACACGAGAAGAAGTGGAGATGATGAAGAAGGGACTAATTGATGTGTTCAATTTACCAATTACTGACCAAAGCAAATTAATGAAATATAAAGATTGTAGGAGGACCTTAAAAGAAATTATAGAGGGAATTCACAACAAACCAGCGAATAAAAACTTCAGCAAAACTACAATTAAATGAAAAATACCCAAATTTGAAAGGACTCTCAACAAAATAGTGTGTCACAAATTACGAAGGTCTCTAAAACACTTGAGTACACCAGAATTGGAAATACTGAATAAAAAATCAATGATAACATTAATGAGGGAAGTACAATTAACTTCTTTGATTAACAACAACATAATATAGTGCATGATGTAGGCATGGACACAAATAAACATATGATATTAGAAGAATTGTGGTACAAGATAGAGGAGACCTATGTCACACGGGCAGAAATAGTTCTACGCACCAAGGTTATCCGAACCACAAGTGCAGAGGAAATGATGGACCATGGGTAAACTAAGTGAAGATAAACACCGAGAAAAGGGACTGATTTTCGAATTACCGACCAGGCACACCAATGGAAAAGAAAGGAGAAGAAATTACCAAATTCAAAAGAAGTAAGATCAGCTTACAACAATATTTTGATGACATATGAGATATAATATAAAATATAAAATAAAGGAATAAGTTACAAAAATTCCTACAAAGTACGATCACCTTACAATAATATATAAATAACATATAAAGTAAAGAAGAAAAAAAATATATATATAAGGAATAAGTTACAGAAAATTCCTATAAAGTAAGAACAACAAACTTACATAAATTATTCAGAATAATATTTAAAACAAAACAAAATAAACAAAAATAAAATCAAGAAAGAACTATTAAGACAAATACCTAACATTATAAAGAATAACGAGTATTCAAAGAAAAAAAAAAGAACTGGTATTAAAAAAAAAAGTGTATCAAGCAAAATATACAACAAATGGCTAAAGCAAAATAATGGTAATCAACCAAGAAAAAGAAAAAAGATGTCTAAGATATTTAAAATGATCACAAGAAGAAAAGAAAAACAAACTAATGAAAAGTTAGAAATGATGAAATTAACAACAAAATAAATTAAAAACAATAAACTGTATGAGTAAATAACAGTATATAGCATAGGTACAGCGGAAGGAAGAATGAGTAAAAGGTTAAAAATGATCCAAAAAACCATGAAGTTGACAATCCCAAAAAATATTATTATTAATGAAAGTCACAAGATGACAAAAAAGGTATTTCAGATTGACTGATAATAGATCCAGCAATCAAAATAACTGAGCAGAAATGATGTTCCTCTGGTTTCAGAAAAATGAGTAGTAATGGAAGAAACCAGCTACTAAAAGTTAGGGAAAAAATTATATAAAAGGGAGAACGCACTAATGGAAATAAGTAAAAACAGATCTAAATAAAAAGGAATGTAACAAGTAAGAATAGAAATAAGAAGGAAGAAATAAACAAGAAAGAAAAGGATAAAATTATATATAACTGATAATTTCATAAAAAACTATGCTAGTGTTTTACCAAAATGATCAATTTTGAAGGAGACGCATTATGTTACAACACATATAAGCCACCCCAATACCAGGGATAAAAAAGATGAATCAAGAATATAAAAAAGTAATTCGTATAAAATAAAATGTTTAAAATAATGAAAATAAAATGACAATGACACGACAAACGACGACATGACCTAACCCAAGTGATTGACCAAATAAAAAGAAACAAAAGGAGAAGGGAAAAACCAAAACCAAATAAGAAAGTGATTGACCAAATAAAAAGAAACAAAAGGAGAAGGGAAAAACGAACCAAATAAGAATGAAACCTATTAAAGGAAGTGAATGACTCCATACAACCAAATGAAATAAAACCAAATGAGAAGGAGAAAACGAAAATAAAATGAAACAAAATAAGATGAAAGTGAAGAAGAAGGAAAATGAACATGAAACAAACCAAGTATAAAGGAAATAAAGTGAAACCAAATGAGAAAACACAGACAAATAATATAGAATATGAAAAGGAGAAGTGGTACACTCAAATGTAATATTGGAACCGAAACCAATAACTAACCAATGTAAAAAATAAGTATTATTATCGATTAAATGATAAATGTAAATGATATTTGATAAAACCCAATAAAGTACAGTAATGTGAAAAATAAAAGTACACTAACCCAAGAATTAGAGTTAGCTGTAATAAAGAACTTATTAATACTGTAGTATAAATAATATTTGTAAAGAGAGAGATAGTGAGATGGTGAGAAAATAAAATTAACTAAGTGACAAAGAGAAAGTAATTATAGGGATTACCCACTAATAAACACTTAATATAAACATTTAAGGAGTGCAAAAGTGAAAGTTTAAAACCCCCAAAATAATTAGAAAATCTAGTGATAGATAATAAACACTTAATAATCTGTAATAACACTAAATGATTAATGGTGAACCATATTAGTAATTAAGAATGTTGTTAATAATAGTATTAGATATAAACACTTAATAATCTGTAATGAACACTGAAGTTTAATGGTGACATTATTATTTAAAAAAGAATCTAGTTATTAATAAAATTAAGTTTAATTGTAAGAGAGGGATACAATAGTATTTAAAAGTTAGAATCCCATGGAAGGTAAACAGTTAGTGTTACCATGGATAGAAGGTAGAGATTATTTAAGAAATAAGAAATCAAAAATGAAATCAATAAACACCCCAGGTTATAAGGGATAATCAATTAAGTAAGTTTAAATGGTGTGAGGATGTTTATCACCCAAAAAATAATAAAGAATGAAATGAATTGTAAGCAAACATTACCTAATAACTGTTAAAAAATTGTTTAATTAAATTTATGAATAGGATATGGGTGAAGGAATTGTACAGACCATAGGCCTAGATGTTATGTTTTATGTGATAAAGAATAGTAAGTAATAGCCATATTGTTAACAAGGGCAAAATAGATAAATAAGAAGGTGAATCAATAGAGATCTAATTACACTGGAAAATCAATTAGGAAATAATTAACAAGCCAGGATGTAGAAAATAATAGAAACCTACAAATAGTATAAAAACAGATCCAAAACACATCAACAAATAAACCAATCAATTATAATAACAAAACAAAACACATTAGAGTAAAATGAGATATAATTTGTATAAAATAAGTAAATGGCTACTTAGCCCGTATGAAGTGCCTAAATGTCAAAAACAAATAACTACAAATTGTAAAAAATCAACAAGGAAATTAACAAATCCAAGGCGAATAACTAGCTAAGGATAATTTGTGAATCATATTAAAAGAAAAATGTTAGAATAAGGACTTTAATTAAAAGAGAAATGTAATTATCAAATATTAACATAATTCTACAAACATTAATACTTTAGAGAACCCAACCTTATGGGATATCAAAATAATCTTTGAAAGGAAATACAAACAGTGGTGATAATAGTTAATACATAGGAAGGAAGACAGAAGAATAAAAGCAATCAGAAGATATACAGTAATTTTGAATAAAAATTCAAAATTGATAACAATGGTTATAAAGTCATGATCAACCAATCAGAATTTATTTGTAACCATGACAACAGACCGTTGGTTACGATTTTTCCGTTAAATCATAGTACTCAATAAGTGATGCTCATCCAGATTAGACGCCAGGTCCGTGAATGACCTAAATTTTAATTTAAAATGTGAAATAGTAATCAAAATTCAAAAAGATGAACAAGTAAGAAGTAGACGAGGAACAATAACATTTAACTGATGCCAAGGACCAATTTAAATAACATTTAAATGAAGAAATTACCACAACTAACATGAAAAAGATGCAAGAAGCCCCAGATCATTCAAAATTGATGACTATTCCATTTCACCTGAACAACGGTTTATCTCAATTCTACTGATTTGATAAGTATCATCAAATTACCCAAATTCTAGAAATAAACTCACTTTAAATATTTCTCACAGTCATCTGAACTCTCACTATAAACTGAATATAATTTCTTTCAAAGACCATAAAACATTGAAAATTTATTAACTAAGAAAATAACCTGTTGTTAAATTGCGAACTTTTGAACCACACTTTACTACACTGCAGGAACAAATTGTAGCTACACATTATATTATTTAAGTACAAATAATACTTATTATCTAGTAGTGTACTTTTTATTGTAATCATTATTAATATTTTTCTTGTAATCACAAGAATCCAGACTTTGAATGAAAATAACTGTAAACAGACAACACAGTCGCCATACTTAACTAAATCGTTCGTTCAAAATCGATCTTCACCAAAACCCTAGAGATACTAGACTCATGTTAATTGTTGGTGCAAAAGTGTTGAATAACCAAGTATAATTTTATTGTCAAACTGAATAATTACCAATCAATAATTAAAGAAACTAGTACAGAGTGTAACCATTGTTTTTATTTCATAGGGAAGTGTATTGTATAATTTGTGCATTTTAGCGAACAACTAGGATTGACGGCCAGTGCTCACGCCACAAACTCGACGAACTACCTGCTTGATTAAGAAGGTCGAACGAAGGCGAGAATAAATTTGAATGCTCCCGCCCGTCATAGTTTAGAACACTGTTTACCACACTATCTATTAATTTAATTGTTTTAAATAAACAATTTGGCGCCACCCGGGATTTACAAACCCCTATTGAACTACAGGTAAGGTTTCCACTCGCATTGTACTGGTAATTGAAGGATCGCTATGGAAATCACTAGCGCAAAACATAGAAGTAACGACATCCGTGTGAGGCGAACACACAACTTATATACATCTTAAAGAACACGTACAGATCTTCGCGTTAAAGATTGGCTACCATCGCGGGGCTTAAACGAGACGGATGTCCTCAACTCGCATTACAGATTGGCGTCCATCATGGGGCTTAAACGAAAGACGGACGTCTTCAGTCGTTAAAGATTGGTGACCAACTGGTGAGGCTAGAAAAGAAGACTAGCGGCGATTACGGGAAAATATGCAACATTCTATGGTTACAAGATATAAAGCTAAGCAGGGAACTGAAAATAACAAGGGAGAAGAAATGGAAATGATGGAAGAAATAATCGGGGAAACGATCGAAGAGGATACCCAAGGGGACCAACCGGAAAACCCAACCCAACCAGAACCGGAAGTAGAAGTAGTAGTCGGGGACCAACCAGACAAATCAACCCAATCAATGGATGCACATTTCCAAGAAATGATGAGGATTATGGTGGAACAATTAAACAGAAACAAGGAGGAAATTAATGGAAAAATAGATAAAGGAAATGAAAAAATGGATAAAAAATAGACCAAATCCAGGAAGATAATAAGAAAATACATGAAAAATTGGACAGAAACAATGAAGAATTAAACGAAAAACTCGATGAAAAAATAGACCAGATGGAGGAGAAAATAAGGGAAGATATAGAGACATTGAACAACAAAATTGAAGGAAATAATGAAACATTGAAGCAGCAGATAAATGAGAAAATGGAGGAACACAGTAATACCTTAAGGAAGAACCAAGAAGCTCTACAACAGCAATTGATGGAGGACATCCAAAAAAGTAATGAAGAACTGAAGGAAGAATTAAGATACGTACTAATAGGGCATCGTGAAGAAGTCAAGCAGACAAAAAAGGGGATGAATAAGAAATGGGAAGAAACAAATTATCCAGTAGATCAACTTAATGAAACAATAGATAGTGGTTTCACAAAATTCGATGAAACGCTAGACAACACTTCTAACGGTATCAATGAAGAAATAAAGAATGCAGAAGACAAAAGTGTAGTGTTACTTGAGAATAAAGATAACAACAACTAAAAGAAAATCAAGCACATAAAAACCAACCGTAGAAGAGTAAAGAAGAACCAAATGATTAAGAAGATTAAGAAAACAAAAGAAATAGGAAAAATATATAAAAAGAAACTGATAAAAACACGAGAAGAAGTGGAGATGATGAAGAAGGGACTAATTGATGTGTTCAATTTACCAATTACTGACCAAAGCAAATTAATGAAATATAAAGATTGTAGGAGGACCTTAAAAGAAATTATAGAGGGAATTCACAACAAACCAGCGAATAAAAACTTCAGCAAAACTACAATTAAATGGAAAATACCCAAATTTGAAAGGACTCTCAACAAAATAGTGTGTCACAAATTAAGAAGGTCTCTAAAACACTTGAGTACACCAGAATTGGAAATACTGAATAAAAAATCAATGATAACATTAATGAGGGAAGTACAATTAACTTCTTTGATTAACAACAACATAATATAGTGCATGATGTAGGCATGGACACAAATAAACATATGATATTAGAAGAATTGTGGTACAAGATAGAGGAGACCTATGTCACACGGGCAGAAATAGTTCTACGCACCAAGGTTATCCGAACCACAAGTGCAGAGGAAATGATGGACCATGGGTAAACTAAGTGAAGATAAACACCGAGAAAAGGGACTGATTTTCGAATTACCGACCAGGCACACCAATGGAAAAGAAAGGAGAAGAAATTACCAAATTCAAAAGAAGTAAGATCAGCTTACAACAATATTTTGATGACATATGAGATATAATATAAAATATAAAATAAAGGAATAAGTTACAAAAATTCCTACAAAGTAAGATCACCTTACAATAATATATAAATAACATATAAAGTAAAGAAGAAAAAAAATATATATATAAGGAATAAGTTACAGAAAATTCCTATAAAGTAAGAACAACAAACTTACATAAATTATTCAGAATAATATTTAAAACAAAACAAAATAAACAAAAATAAAATCAAGAAAGAACTATTAACACAAATACCTAACATTATAAAGAATAACGAGTATTCAAAGAAAAAAAAAATGAACTGGTATTAAAAAAAAAAGTGTATCAAGCAAAATATACAACAAATGGCTAAAGCAAAATAATGGTAATCAACCAAGAAAAAGAAAAAAGATGTCTAAGATATTTAAAATGATCACAAGAAGAAAAGAAAAACAAACTAATGAAAAGTTAGAAATGATGAAATTAACAACAAAATAAATTAAAAACAATAAACTGTATGAGTAAATAACAGTATATAGCATAGGTACAGCGGAAGGAAGAATGAGTAAAAGGTTAAAAATGATCCAAAAAACCATGAAGTTGACAATCCCAAAAAATATTATTATTAATGAAAGTCACAAGATGACAAAAAAGGTATTTCAGATTGACTGATAATAGATCCAGCAATCAAAATAACTGAGCAGAAATGATGTTCCTCTGGTTTCAGAAAAATGAGTAGTAATGGAAGAAACCAGCTACTAAAAGTTAGGGAAAAAATTATATAAAAGGGAGAACGCACTAATGGAAATAAGTAAAAACAGATCTAAATAAAAAGGAATGTAACAAGTAAGAATAGAAATAAGAAGGAAGAAATAAACAAGAAAGAAAAGGATAAAATTATATATAACTGATAATTTCATAAAAAACTATGCTAGTGTTTTACCAAAATGATCAATTTTGAAGGAGACGCATTATGTTACAACACATATAAGCCACCCCAATACCAGGGATAAAAAAGATGAATCAAGAATATAAAAAAGTAATTCGTATAAAATAAAATGTTTAAAATAATGAAAATAAAATGACAATGACACGACAAACGACGACATGACCTAACCCAAGTGATTGACCAAATAAAAAGAAACAAAAGGAGAAGGGAAAAACCAAAACCAAATAAGAAAGTGATTGACCAAATAGAAAGAAACAAAAGGAGAAGGGAAAAACGAACCAAATAAGAATGAAACCTATTAAAGGAAGTGAATGACTCCATACAACCAAATGAAATAAAACCAAATGAGAAGGAGAAAACCAAAATAAAATGAAACAAAATAAGATGAAAGTGAAGAAGAAGGAAAATGAACATGAAACAAACCAAGTATAAAGGAAATAAAGTGAAACCAAATGAGAAAACACAGACAAATAATATAGAATATGAAAAGGAGAAGTCGTACACTCAAATGTAATATTGGAACCGAAACCAATAACTAACCAATGTAAAAAATAAGTATTATTATCGATTAAATGATAAATGTAAATGATATTTGATAAAACCCAATAAAGTACAGTAATGTGAAAAATAAAAGTACACTAACCCAAGAATTAGAGTTAGCTGTAATAAAGAACTTATTAATACTGTAGTATAAATAATATTTGTAAAGAGAGAGATAGTGAGATGGTGAGAAAATAAAATTAACTAAGTGACAAAGAGAAAGTAATTATAGGGATTACCCACTAATAAACACTTAATATAAACATTTAAGGAGTGCAAAAGTGAAAGTTTAAAACCCCCAAAATAATTAGAAAATCTAGTGATAGATAATAAACACTTAATAATCTGTAATAACACTAAATGATTAATGGTGAACCATATTAGTAATTAAGAATGTTGTTAATAATAGTATTAGATATAAACACTTAATAATCTGTAATGAACACTGAAGATTAATGGTGACATTATTGTTTAAAAAAGAATCTAGTTATTAATAAAATTAAGTTTAATTGTAAGAGAGGGATACAATAGTATTTAAAAGTTAGAATCCCATGGAAGGTAAACAGTTAGTGTTACCATGGATAGAAGGTAGAGATTATTTAAGAAATAAGAAATCAAAAATGAAATCAATAAACACCCCAGGTTATAAGGGATAATCAATTAAGTAAGTTTAAATGGTGTGAGGATGTTTATCACCCAAAAAATAATAAAGAATGAAATGAATTGTAAGCAAACATTACCTAATAACTGTTAAAAAATTGTTTAATTAAATTTATGAATAGGATATGGGTGAAGGAATTGTACAGACCATAGGCCTAGATGTTATGTTTTATGTGATAAAGAATAGTAAGTAATAGCCATATTGTTAACAAGGGCAAAATAGATAAATAAGAAGGTGAATCAATAGAGATCTAATTACACTGGAAAATCAATTAGGAAATAATTAACAAACCAGGATGTAGAAAATAATAGAAACCTACAAATAGTATAAAAACAGATCCAAAACACATCAACAAATAAACCAATCAATTATAATAACAAAACAAAACACATTAGAGTAAAATGAGATATAATTTGTATAAAATAAGTAAATGGCTACTTAGCCCGTATGAAGTGCCTAAATGTCAAAAACAAATAACTACAAATTGTAAAAAATCAACAAGGAAATTAACAAATCCAAGGCGAATAACTAGCCAAGGATAATTTGTGAATCATATTAAAAGAAAAATGTTAGAATAAGGACTTAAATTAAAAGAGAAATGTAATTAACAAATATTAACATAATTGTACAAACATTAATACTTTAGAGAACCCAACCTTATGGGATATCAAAATAATCTTTGAAAGGAAATACAAACAGTGGTGATAATAGTTAATACATAGGAAGGAAGACAGAAGAATAAAAGCAATCAGAAGATATACAGTAATTTTGAATAAAAATTCAAAATTGATAACAATGGTTATAAAGTCATGATCAACCAATCAGAATTTATTTGTAACCATGACAACAGACCGTTGGTTACGATTTTTCCGTTAAATCATAGTACTCAATAAGTGATGCTCATCCAGATTAGACGCCAGGTCCGTGAATGACCTAAATTTTAATTTAAAATGTGAAATAGTAATCAAAATTCAAAAAGATGAACAAGTAAGAAGTAGACGAGGAACAATAACATTTAACTGATGCCAAGGACCAATTTAAATAACATTTAAATGAAGAAATTACCACAACTAACATGAAAAAGATGCAAGAAGCCCCAGATCATTCAAAATTGATGACTATTCCATTTCACCTGAACAACGGTTTATCTCAATTCTACTGATTTGATAAGTATCATCAAATTACCCAAATTCTAGAAATAAACTCACTTTAAATATTTCTCACAGTCATCTGAACTCTCACTATAAACTGAATATAATTTCTTTCAAAGACCATAAAACATTGAAAATTTATTAACTAAGAAAATAACCTGTTGTTAAATTGCGAACTTTTGAACCACACTTTACTACACTGCAGGAACAAATTGTAGCTACACATTATATTATTTAAGTACAAATAATACTTATTATCTAGTAGTGTACTTTTTATTGTAATCATTATTAATATTTTTCTTGTAATCACAAGAATCCAGACTTTGAATGAAAATAACTGTAAACAGACAACACAGTCGCCATACTTAACTAAATCGTTCGTTCAAAATCGATCTTCACCAAAACCCTAGAGATACTAGACTCATGTTAATTGTTGGTGCAAAAGTGTTGAATAACCAAGTATAATTTTATTGTCAAACTGAATAATTACCAATCAATAATTAAAGAAACTAGTACAGAGTGTAACCATTGTTTTTATTTCATAGGGAAGTGTATTGTATAATTTGTGCATTTTAGCGAACAACTAGGATTGACGGCCAGTGCTCACGCCGCAAACTCGACGAACTACCTGCTTGATTAAGAAGGTCGAACGAAGGCGAGAATAAATTTGAATGCTCCCGCCCGTCATAGTTTAGAACACTGTTTACCACACTATCTATTAATTTAATTGTTTTAAATAAACAATTTGGCGCCACCCGGGATTTACAAACCCCTATTGAACTACAGGTAAGGTTTCCACTCGCATTGTACTGGTAATTGAAGGATCGCTATGGAAATCACTAGCGCAAAACATAGAAGTAACGACATCCGTGTGAGGCGAACACACAACTTATATACATCTTAAAGAACACGTACAGATCTTCGCGTTAAAGATTGGCTACCATCGCGGGGCTTAAACGAGACGGATGTCCTCAACTCGCGTTACAGATTGGCGTCCATCATGGGGCTTAAACGAAAGACGGACGTCTTCAGTCGTTAAAGATTGGCGACCAACTGGTGAGGCTAGAAAAGAAGACTAGCGGCGATTACGGGAAAATATGCAACATTCTATGGTTACAAGATATAAAGCTAAGCAGGGAACTGAAGATAACAAGGGAGAAGAAATGGAAATGATGGAAGAAATAATCGGGGAAACGATCGAAGAGGATACCCAAGGGGACCAACCGGAAAACCCAACCCAACCAGAACCGGAAGTAGAAGTAGTAGTCGGGGACCAACCAGACAAGCCAACCCAATCAATGGATGCACATTTCCAAGAAATGATGAGGATTATGGTGGAACAATTAAACAGAAACAAGGAGGAAATTAATGGAAAAATAGATAAAGGAAATGAAAAAATGGATAAAAAATAGACCAAATCCAGGAAGATAATAAGAAAATACATGAAAAATTGGACAGAAACAATGAAGAATTAAACGAAAAACTCGATGAAAAAATAGACCAGATGGAGGAGAAAATAAGGGAAGATATAGAGACATTGAACAACAAAATTGAAGGAAATAATGAAACATTGAAGCAGCAGATAAATGAGAAAATGGAGGAACATAGTAATACCTTAAGGAAGAACCAAGAAGCTCTACAACAGCAATTGACGGAGGACATCCAAAAAAGTAATGAAGAACTGAAGGAAGAATTAAGATACGTACTAATAGGGCATCGTGAAGAAGTCAAGCAGACAAAAAAGGGGATGAATAAGAAATGGGAAGAAACAAATTATCCAGTAGATCAACTTAATGAAACAATAGATAGTGGTTTCACAAAATTCGATGAAACGCTAGACAACACTTCTAACGGTATCAATGAAGAAATAAAGAATGCAGAAGACAAAAGTGTAGTGTTACTTGAGAATAAAGATAACAACAACTAAAAGAAAATCAAGCACATAAAAACCAACCGTAGAAGAGTAAAGAAGAACCAAATGATTAAGAAGATTAAGAAAACAAAAGAAATAGGAAAAATATATAAAAAGAAACTGATAAAAACACGAGAAGAAGTGGAGATGATGAAGAAGGGACTAATTGATGTGTTCAATTTACCAATTACTGACCAAAGCAAATTAATGAAATATAAAGATTGTAGGATGACCTTAAAAGAAATTATAGAGGGAATTCACAACAAACCAGCGAATAAAAACTTCAGCAAAACTACAATTAAATGGAAAATACCCAAATTTGAAAGGACTCTCAACAAAATAGTGTGTCACAAATTAAGAAGGTCTCTAAAACACTTGAGTACACCAGAATTGGAAATACTGAATAAAAAATCAATGATAACATTAATGAGGGAAGTACAATTAACTTCTTTGATTAACAACAACATAATATAGTGCATGATGTAGGCATGGACACAAATAAACATATGATATTAGAAGAATTGTGGTACAAGATAGAGGAGACCTATGTCACACGGGCAGAAATAGTTCTACGCACCAAGGTTATCCGAACCACAAGTGCAGAGGAAATGATGGACCATGGGTAAACTAAGTGAAGATAAACACCGAGAAAAGGGACTGATTTTCGAATTACCGACCAGGCACACCAATGGAAAAGAAAGGAGAAGAAATTACCAAATTCAAAAGAAGTAAGATCAGCTTACAACAATATTTTGATGACATATGAGATATAATATAAAATATAAAATAAAGGAATAAGTTACAAAAATTCCTACAAAGTAAGATCACCTTACAATAATATATAAATAACATATAAAGTAAAGAAGAAAAAAAATATATATATAAGGAATAAGTTACAGAAAATTCCTATAAAGTAAGAACAACAAACTTACATAAATTATTCAGAATAATATTTAAAACAAAACAAAATAAACAAAAATAAAATCAAGAAAGAACTATTAAGACAAATACCTAACATTATAAAGAATATCGAGTATTCAAAGAAAAAAAAAATGAACTGGTATTAAAAAAAAAAGTGTATCAAGCAAAATATACAACAAATGGCTAAAGCAAAATAATGGTAATCAACCAAGAAAAAGAAAAAAGATGTCTAAGATATTTAAAATGATCACAAGAAGAAAAGAAAAACAAACTAATGAAAAGTTAGAAATGATGAAATTAACAACAAAATAAATTAAAAACAATAAACTGTATGAGTAAATAACAGTATATAGCATAGGTACAGCGGAAGGAAGAATGAGTAAAAGGTTAAAAATGATCCAAAAAACCATGAAGTTGACAATCCCAAAAAATATTATTATTAATGAAAGTCACAAGATGACAAAAAAGGTATTTCAGATTGACTGATAATAGATCCAGCAATCAAAATAACTGAGCAGAAATGATGTTCCTCTGGTTTCAGAAAAATGAGTAGTAATGGAAGAAACCAGCTACTAAAAGTTAGGGAAAAAATTATATAAAAGGGAGAACGCACTAATGGAAATAAGTAAAAACAGATCTAAATAAAAAGGAATGTAACAAGTAAGAATAGAAATAAGAAGGAAGAAATAAACAAGAAAGAAAAGGATAAAATTATATATAACTGATAATTTCATAAAAAACTATGCTAGTGTTTTACCAAAATGATCAATTTTGAAGGAGACGCATTATGTTACAACACATATAAGCCACCCCAATACCAGGGATAAAAAAGATGAATCAAGAATATAAAAAAGTAATTCGTATAAAATAAAATGTTTAAAATAATGAAAATAAAATGACAATGACACGACAAACGACGACATGACCTAACCCAAGTGATTGACCAAATAAAAAGAAACAAAAGGAGAAGGGAAAAACCAAAACCAAATAAGAAAGTGATTGACCAAATAAAAAGAAACAAAAGGAGAAGGGAAAAACGAACCAAATAAGAATGAAACCTATTAAAGGAAGTGAATGACTCCATACAACCAAATGAAATAAAACCAAATGAGAAGGAGAAAACCAAAATAAAATGAAACAAAATAAGATGAAAGTGAAGAAGAAGGAAAATGAACATGAAACAAACCAAGTATAAAGGAAATAAAGTGAAACCAAATGAGAAAACACAGACAAATAATATAGAATATGAAAAGGAGAAGTCGTACACTCAAATGTAATATTGGAACCGAAACCAATAACTAACCAATGTAAAAAATAAGTATTATTATCGATTAAATGATAAATGTAAATGATATTTGATAAAACCCAATAAAGTACAGTAATGTGAAAAATAAAAGTACACTAACCCAAGAATTAGAGTTAGCTGTAATAAAGAACTTATTAATACTGTAGTATAAATAATATTTGTAAAGAGAGAGATAGTGAGATGGTGAGAAAATAAAATTAACTAAGTGACAAAGAGAAAGTAATTATAGGGATTACCCACTAATAAACACTTAATATAAACATTTAAGGAGTGCAAAAGTGAAAGTTTAAAACCCCCAAAATAATTAGAAAATCTAGTGATAGATAATAAACACTTAATAATCTGTAATAACACTAAATGATTAATGGTGAACCATATTAGTAATTAAGAATGTTGTTAATAATAGTATTAGATATAAACACTTAATAATCTGTAATGAACACTGAAGTTTAATGGTGACATTATTATTTAAAAAAGAATCTAGTTATTAATAAAATTAAGTTTAATTGTAAGAGAGGGATACAATAGTATTTAAAAGTTAGAATCCCATGGAAGGTAAACAGTTAGTGTTACCATGGATAGAAGGTAGAGATTATTTAAGAAATAAGAAATCAAAAATGAAATCAATAAACACCCCGGTTATAAGGGATAATCAATTAAGTAAGTTTAAATGGTGTGAGGATGTTTATCACCCAAAAAATAATAAAGAATGAAATGAATTGTAAGCAAACATTACCTAATAACTGTTAAAAAATTGTTTAATTAAATTTATGAATAGGATATGGGTGAAGGAATTGTACAGACCATAGGCCTAGATGTTATGTTTTATGTGATAAAGAATAGTAAGTAATAGCCATATTGTTAACAAGGGCAAAATAGATAAATAAGAAGGTGAATCAATAGAGATCTAATTACACTGGAAAATCAATTAGGAAATAATTAACAAGCCAGGATGTAGAAAATAATAGAAACCTACAAATAGTATAAAAACAGATCCAAAACACATCAACAAATAAACCAATCAATTATAATAACAAAACAAAACACATTAGAGTAAAATGAGATATAATTTGTATAAAATAAGTAAATGGCTACTTAGCCCGTATGAAATGCCTAAATGTCAAAAACAAATAACTACAAATTATAAAAAATCAACAAGGAAATTAACAAATCCAAGGCGAATAACTAGCCAAGGATAATTTGTGAATCACATTAAAAGAAAAATGTTAGAATAAGGACTTAAATTAAAAGAGAAATGTAATTAACAAATATTAACATAATTGTACAAACATTAATACTTTAGAGAACCCAACCTTATGGGATATCAAAATAATCTTTGAAAGGAAATACAAACAGTGGTGATAATAGTTAATACATAGGAAGGAAGACAGAAGAATAAAAGCAATCAGAAGATATACAGTAATTTTGAATAAAAATTCAAAATTGATAACAATGGTTATAAAGTCATGATCAACCATCAGAATTTATTCGTAACCATGACAACAGACCGTTGGTTACGATTTTTCCGTTAAATCATAGTACTCAATAAGTGATGCTCATCCAGATTAGACGCTAGGTCGTGAATGACCTAAATTTTAATTTAAAATGTGAAATAGTAATCAAAATTCAAAAAGATGAACAAGTAAGAAGCAGATGAGGAACAATAACATTTAACTGATGCCAAGGACCAATTTAAATAAAATTTAAATGAAGAAATTACCACAACTAACATGAAAAAATGCAAGAAGCCCCAGATCATTCAAAATTGATGACTATTCCATTTCACCTGAACAACGGTTTATCTCAATTCTACTGATTTGATAAGTATCATCAAATTACCCAAATTCTAGAAATAAACTCACTTTAAATATTTCTCACAGTCATCTGAAATCTCACTATAAACTGAATATAATTTCTTTCAAAGACCATAAAACATTGAAAATTTATTACCTAAGAAAATAACCTGTTGTTAAATTGCGAACTTTTGAACCACACTTTACTACACTGCAGGAACAAATTGTAGCTACACATTATATTATTTTATTATTTAAGTACAAATAATACTTATTATCTAGTAATGTACTTTTTATTGTAATCAATATTAATATTTTTCTTGTAATCTCAAGAATCCAGACTTTGAACGTAAATAACTGTAAACAGACAACACAGTCGCCATACTTAACTAAATCGTTCGTTCAAAATCGATCTTCACCAAAACCCTAGAGATACTAGACTCATGTTAATTGTTGGTGCAAAATTGTTGAATAACCAAGTATAATTTTAATGTCAAACTGAATAATTACCAATCAATAATTAAAGAAACTAGTACAGAGTGTAACCATTGTTTTTATTTCATAGGGAAGTGTATTGTAAAATTTGTGTATTTTAGCGAACAACTAGGATTGACGACCAGTGCTCACGCCGCAAACTCGACGAACTACCTGCTTGATTAAGAAGGTCGAACGAAGGGGAGAATAAATTTGAATGCTCCCGCCCGTCATAGTTTAGAACACTGTTTACCACACTATCTATTAATTTAATTGTTTTAAATAAACAATTTGGCGCCACCCGGGATTTACAAACCCCTATTGAACTACAGGTAAGGTTTCCACTCGCATTGTACTGGTAATTGAAGGATCGCTACGGAAATCGCTAGCGCAAAACATAGAAGTAACGACACCCGTGTGAGGCGAACACACAACTTATATACATCTTAAAGAACACGTACAGATCTTCGCGTTAAAGATTGGCTACCATCGCGGGGTTTAAACGAGACGGACGTCCTCAACTCGCGTTACAGATTGGCGTCCATCGTGGGGCTTAAACGAAAGACGGACGTCTTCAGTCGTTAAAGATTGGCGACCAACTGGTGAGGCTAGAAAAGAAGACTAGCGGCGATTACGGGAAAATATGCAACATTCTATGGTTACAAGATGTAAAGCTAAGCAGGGAACTGAAGTTAACAAGGGAGAAGAAATGGAAATGATGGAAGAAATAATCGGGGAAACGATCGAAGAGGATACCCAAGGGGACCAACCGGAAAACCCAACCCAACCAGAACCGGAAGTAGAAGTAGTAGTCGGGGACCAACCAGACAAACCAACCCAATCAATGGACGCACATTTCCAAGAAATGATGAGGATTATGGTGGAACAATTAAACAGAAACAAGGAGGAAATTAATGGAAAAATAGATAAAGGAAATGAAAAAATGGATAAAAAATAGACCAAATCCAGGAAGATAATAAGAAAATACATGAAAAATTGGACAGAAACAATGAAGAATTAAACGAAAAACTCGATGAAAAAATAGACCAGATGGAGGAGAAAATAAGGGAAGATATAGAGACATTGAACAACAAAATTGAAGGAAATAATGAAACATTGAAGCAGCAGATAAATGAGAAAATGGAGGAACATAGTAATACCTTAAGGAAGAACCAAGAAGCTCTACAACAGCAATTGACGGAGGACATCCAAAAAAGTAATGAAGAACTGAAGGAAGAATTAAGATACGTACTAATAGGGCATCGTGAAGAAGTCAAGCAGACAAAAAAGGGGATGAATAAGAAATGGGAAGAAACAAATTATCCAGTAGATCAACTTAATGAAACAATAGATAGTGGTTTCACAAAATTCGATGAAACGCTAGACAACACTTCTAACGGTATCAATGAAGAAATAAAGAATGCAGAAGACAAAAGTGTAGTGTTACTTGAGAATAAAGATAACAACAACTAAAAGAAAATCAAGCACATAAAAACCAACCGTAGAAGAGTAAAGAAGAACCAAATGATTAAGAAGATTAAGAAAACAAAAGAAATAGGAAAAATATATAAAAAGAAACTGATAAAAACACGAGAAGAAGTGGAGATGATGAAGAAGGGACTAATTGATGTGTTCAATTTACCAATTACTGACCAAAGCAAATTAATGAAATATAAAGATTGTAGGAGGACCTTAAAAGAAATTATAGAGGGAATTCACAACAAACCAGCGAATAAAAACTTCAGCAAAACTACAATTAAATGAAAAATACCCAAATTTGAAAGGACTCTCAACAAAATAGTGTGTCACAAATTACGAAGGTCTCTAAAACACTTGAGTACACCAGAATTGAAAATACTGAATAAAAAATCAATGATAACATTAATGAGGGAAGTACAATTAACTTCTTTGATTAACAACAACATAATATAGTGCATGATGTAGGCATGGACACAAATAAACATATGATATTAGAAGAATTGTGGTACAAGATAGAGGAGACCTATGTCACACGGGCAGAAATAGTTCTACGCACCAAGGTTATCCGAACCACAAGTGCAGAGGAAATGATGGACCATGGGTAAACTAAGTGAAGATAAACACCGAGAAAAGGGACTGATTTTCGAATTACCGACCAGGCACACCAATGGAAAAGAAAGGAGAAGAAATTACCAAATTCAAAAGAAGTAAGATCAGCTTACAACAATATTTTGATGACATATGAGATATAATATAAAATATAAAATAAAGGAATAAGTTACAAAAATTCCTACAAAGTAAGATCACCTTACAATAATATATAAATAACATATAAAGTAAAGAAGAAAAAAAAAATATATATATATAAGGAATAAGTTACAGAAAATTCCTATAAAGTAAGAACAACAAACTTACATAAATTATTCAGAATAATATTTAAAACAAAACAAAATAAACAAAAATAAAATCAAGAAAGAACTGTTAAGACAAATACCTAACTTTATAAAGAATATCGAGTGTTCAAAGAAAAAAAATGAACTGGTATAAAAAAAAAGTGTATCAAGCAAATATACAACAAATGGCTAAAGCAAAATAATGGTAATCAACCAAGAAAAAGAAAAAAGATGTCTAAGATATTTAAAATGATCACAAGAAGAAAAGAAAAACAAACTAATGAAAAGTTAGAAATGATGAAATTAAGAACAAAATAAATTAAAAACAATAAACTGTATGAGTAAATAACAGTATATAGCATAGGTACAGTGGAAGGTGTAACAGGGCAAAAGGGAGGGGTTTTATTTTATTAAATATTTGATACAATTTATTTCATATGCATGGCCAGTCACCTGTTGAATCTACATCGTACCGAACCAAGAACTCATAAGGCGAAGTTAATACAATGGAATGCGTCAACGTGCAATACCCTTCTTAGAATTTTGAGACTGTGTGACACATATCCACAGACGCGCAAGCACCAGCGGGTGCGCATACGACACCAAGAAGTTTAAAACAACATGGCCTGAAGATGAATTTTTCCAACATGTGCTTTCAACATGCCGGAAACGAAATTAAGTCACGCCTACTACAGTGACGTAAACCACTGGACAACGAATATCGTCAACGTCCAACACACGAAAATACAGTGTGTCGTTTGTGCAACTAATGAGACTTTGACAACGAAGGCTGTGTGCAGCGACGAAATTTGTTCTCAGGCAAAGCAGTGATGTCCGCCCGCATGTAGAAGCAGTCAAGATACAGTAGCGGCATCGCCCGGACGCTCGTTTCGACTCAGTGGTCCCAAGTAAATTATTTAAAAATGTAAAAGTTATAAACCGGCATAAATAAGTGGAACAATATCCCGAAATGTAATAAGTGAAGTGCAGAAGGAAGAACATTCATAGTGTACGGGTCTGATAAACATTCGGATGCATCTGGAGTAGCACGCGGCGATTGGAACCCCGACCGTTACGTAACCAACTATCATTATTCAATTTTCAATCATTCAGTATTTTAAGTCTCGAGCAAAATAAAAAGGGGATATAAAAATGTATGTGTGTGTGGATGGCAAACTGGGTTCGTCTTTTTTAGATTAAGGGTTAGACTAAGAATACGTAAAGAAAAATATTAAGTGAAAGTTTTGTTTTATTACTGTTTTATTTTGTTTTTTATAATTAAAAATGAGGTTTTGGGGAGAATAAATTAAAAGGTTCGTTGGTATATAAATATGTGTTAGTGTAGTTTTATTTCGTCATTACCACTTCCTAACTTTCTGTGCTGAAGGATTCGTCTAACGTTCCGGGTTCTTCTGAATTATTATTGGGGAGGTAGTCAGATTGCAAAATTGTCCCAATTTTATTAAGGTAAAGTGTAAAGGTTTCGATATATAACCAAAAATATCGTGGCGACTCTGGGCTTCTGATTGAAATTTATGCAAGGTAAGTAAGCAAAGAAAGATCGCAGGTAAGTTTCCGGCAGTATTTTTATTTTAATTTATTTAGATTAAGTTTGTTTCTCAACAATTGGCGACCAAGCTGCCAGGATCCTGATATAATTTTATACGAGGTAGACCTATTTTAAAGCACAGAAAGTAGGATTTGGTAACGGCGTATTTGTAAAAAATTATCATATATAATTACGTTAAATTAGGTTATGTTTGGGTAGTGTACGTTTGATTACGAGTTTATGTGTGGGTATTTTGATTTAAACTGAATAATTAGTGTGTGTTAGAAGGGTATAGTGGGCGCTATATAAAGGGTATATTATAAATAATTTTGTTTAAACATGGCTGAGGTAAACGAAACCGCAGAAAAAGAGCGTTCAGGGGATGATGTAATGAATCTTTTGAAAACAATATATGATAATATGAATAAGGGTTTTGATGAACTAAGGGGTGTTATAAACAAGGGTTTTGATAGGATGGATAAACACTTTGACGAGATAAACACAAAGATGAATAAACGGGACGAGAAATGGGAAGGAGATAGATGTGAATTAAAGGAGAATACAGAAGTTGAATCAAAACAGGTAAGTGTTTGTGGTGGTAGTAATATAACGAAAAATAATGAAGGAATAGTAGACAAGGTAAGTGGCGGTGGTAAAATAAGTAATTATAATGGTGAAATAACGTTAAATAAGAATAATGATGATGTAGCTGAAAATGGGGTATCAAAAAGTGATACAGTAGACAATAGTGAAAATGAGAGTAGAATGGGAGTTGAGGTTGATCAGGGATTGCTAGTTAGTGCTTATGATTTAGAAAGGGAGTATAGTGATAGTTTAAATGTAGAAGGTGAACAGGGGGAAAAATTTTATGGGATTAAATGTGAAGCAGAGACTTCACAAGTGTTGATGGAGGACAAGAGTTCCTCAATAGTTTTTGTAGAAGACAAAAGGTCTTCAGAATGTCATATAAGTTTTTTGTGTTTATCTGGTAGTGCCAGATGGTGTTTAAGGAATTTTGTGGTATTGCCCTCTGCATGGAGTGAGAGAGAGAATGTGAAAGGGTGTAGTGATGAAAGTGATTATGAGAGAGAGAAAGAGTTAGAGTGGTTCAAGCTAAATAGAGGTTATGGAGAGTTGATAGAGAAGATGAATATTAAGAGAATTAGGATAAATAATGTAGACATACCTTGTGCAGTAGTAGACAATGATTATATTGATGATAAATATGTACCTGTAGGAAGAATTAGTGTACTGGTAGTGGAGGAATATGATGAGAAAATAACTTATCTGGGTGTAACAACAAATACTTACGGAGACTGGATAAAAATAAATAATAGTGACAAGTTTTATGAAATAATAAAAGGGAAGATGAATGACATAGAGGTAATGGTTTATAATAAGAATAATAATAATAAATTGGATGTAAATAAAAATGGTTTATGCTATAAATATGTTAGGTATCTACACTACGATGGAGGTTGAACATACACGTAATAAATGGACATTCTAAATAGTTTAAGTTGTAGTTATGACCTGGCTGATTTTGGAAATGAAGTGTAGTAAAATTGAATAAAAATGACGAATAATTTGTAAATAATTGATAGTGAAATTGATTGTGTGTAGTGTAAAATATTTTATGTAAATAATGTGTATGTAATAGAAATTGATTTTAATAGTAATAATATTTTGAGCAGTTTAAATAAATAGAAAAAATAATTTTGAAGACAGTAATTAGCGAATTGTAATTGTTTTGATAATAATTGAAAAATGTTGTGTTTTCCATAATTGATTTAATTAAAATAATTTGAAATGTTTAAATATTTTTGATTGATTTAAATGTTATATAATTGAATTTTTCTAATGGATTTAAATTATTTTATGAGATATGAAATTGACAATAATTAATAAATAAATAAATGATAAATTGTTTAGTGTGGAATAACAGTGTTGTTAAAATGTTGCAGAAGGTACAGGGCATTGTTGATATGTATGTTTGTGTGCTTATGACAGGGCATAAGCGATGTACTGTAAGTATAAATTTTATAATACAATCTATGTAAAGTAAAACTTTGTATAATTTTGAAATATGTTAGTGGAAAGGTCATTCACCCGACCTAGAGGATCAGCTGATGGCTGGAGTTAGATGTGTAAAATGTCACTTATAAATTGTTTGCAAATTTCCAATGTAACTAATGTTTGAATATAATGATTTTAATGTGTTAAAAGATTTTAATTTAAATGATGGAAGCAATTTGATATAGTTAAGATTTCTAAATGGTTTGTAAAAGATGGTAAATATTGGGAATTGGGTGATTAATATTTTGTTAGGACATGTAGATCAGTCCATGTTGAATTTAAAGGGGTACCAGAGAGAATAATATTGTTGTGAATAAAGGTAAGGTAGAATTTGAATATTGATAGTGACACAGTAGCTATGGGGAAAATATGTAGAGTACTGATTGATATATTTATGTAATAAGTAAATGGAGATATTTTGTTGTAGTTGAAGTGATGTATTGGGAGAGTAATTAGAGTTGATGGGAATTTTGTAAGGGGGGGTGGTGTGATGAGGAGTCCGCAACGAAAGGTGTTGGGACGGGAAGGGACCGTTTAGCGCCGGAAAGGGTTGCCTAGGAAAGTCCAGGGACCAGATAAGGGAATGAGCTTTTGGGGGGGGACACACATCCTGAGTACAAAAGGGGTAGAGAGTATTTTTTTTATATAAGGGTAGAATGATGCGAATTGAGTTGAGTAGTAAGTTGGGTTTAGAGAATGTTTGATAGATGTTTTGATAGAGATGGGTGTCATATTAGTTAAAGCTGTTAATGAGTGTTAAAGTCACGAGGGGATTAAGAGTATATATACATGCCAAGTGGTAAATCAAGTTATTGTGAATAATTAAATCACCCAAATTTATTGAGAATGTTAAAGAAAGAGAGTCATAGTAAAAATATAAACTTAATGGAAACAAGTGACAGATTTTAATAGAAGTTGAAACTAATTAGAGCAATAAATATGTAATTTTTAATTAATTTAAATGTCAATTTTACTGTTAATTGTAATAATAAACATGTTAATTTTGAATGTCTTATTATATTATGTTTGAAGCTAAAAATTTTAAAGATGTTTTATGTACTTCATGATGCAGATCTATGTATAACCTATGTAGGTCAAGGTTATGGACTTGACCCAGTTTGATCAGCTGATGGTTGATGTTATAAACTAGACCAGTTTTGGCAATGAAGTGATGCAAATTTTGTTGTTTAATTGATTTAAATAATTTAAAAATTTTCTGAATATTAAGAAAGGTATATTTTAATTAAAAAAAATTTTTTTTGAAAAAAAAAATTTAATTTTTATGTGCCTGCCATCTAATTGATGTTTTGAGCTTTAAGTGTATTATTGTTCATGTGTATCACTAGTGTTATTGAATTATATTGTTTAGAATATATGTGTAAACAAATGTTAGAATACGTGACTTCATGTTTAATAAGATGTTCAGTTTGTTTTTATTTTTCTTTGTGATTGTTGTAGTGGAGAAAATTTTTAGAGTTACTAGAGTCATGTAAAAGATTTTATTTTTTGATTTTGAAGAAAGTAATGGAGATAGAGCAGTTTGATTTCAACTTAAATAAACTTTTTGAATGTAAGAATAAATTTTTGTTAGGATGTAGTAATAAGTGTGTGTACAAGCCCAGTAACTGCTAAAGGCAGCCCAGTGTGCATGGTAAGGGGGAACATATCGGTTGAGGATCTGGCATGGAGTAAGGCCAGGGGTTTGGATTTTGGGGTGGAATGTTAGAAGGTTAGGTGCGCTGTGGTGCGTGTCTGTTTGATTTTATGGTGTTGGGATCTCGAATAGAGAAGTCCAGTAATCTCGTTCAGGTGCGGCCATAGTCTCCAAGCCAGGGGGGTAGTTTACCCATGATGTATAAGAACTAATGGGGGGGTTGTTGGCACCATATCCTCACCGATCCTCTTATGGGTTTAGCAATGAGATTTCTTCTGTTTCGGCAGAAGATCTCTTATTGGGGGGGGGTATTGTAACGGGGCAAAAGGGAGGGGTTTTATTTTATTAAATATTTGATACAATTTATTTCATATGCATGGCCAGTCACCTGTTGAATCTACATCGTAGCGAACCAAGAACTCATAAGGCGAAGTTAATACAATGGAATGCGTCAACGTGCAATACCCTTCTTAGAATTTTGAGACTGTGTGACACATATCCACAGACGCGCAAGCACCAGCGGGTGCGCATACGACACCAAGAAGTTTAAAACAACATGGCCTGAAGATGAATTTTTCCAACATGTGCTTTCAACATGCCGGAAACGAAATTAAGTCACGCCTACTACAGTGACGTAAACCACTGGACAACGAATATCGTCAACGTCCAACACACGAAAATACAGTGTGTCGTGTGTGCAACTAATGAGACTTTGACAACGAAGGCTGTGTGCAGCGACGAAATTTGTTCTCAGGCAAAGCAGTGATGTCCGCCCGCATGTAGAAGCAGTCAAGATACAGTAGCGGCATCGCCCGGACGCTCGTTTCGACTCAGTGGTCCCAAGTAAATTATTTAAAAATGTAAAAGTTATAAACTGGCATAAATAAGTGGAACAATATCCCGAAATGTAATAAGTGAAGTGCAGAAGGAAGAACATTAATAGTGTACGGGACTGATAAACATTCGGATGCATCTAGAGTAGCACGCGGTGATTGGAACCCCGACCGTTACGTAACCAACTATCATTATTCAATTTTCAATCATTCAGTATTTTAAGTCTCGAGCAAAATAAAAAGGGGATATAAAAATGTATGTGTGTGTGGATGGCAAACTGGGTTCGTCTTTTTTAGATTAAGGGTTAGACTAAGAATACGTAAAGAAAAATATTAAGTGAAAGTTTTGTTTTATTACTGTTTTATTTTGTTTTTTATAATTAAAAATGAGGTTTTGGGGAGAATAAATTAAAAGGTTCGTTGGTATATAAATATGTGTTAGTGTAGTTTTATTTCGTCATTACCACTTCCTAACTTTCTGTGCTGAAGGATTCGTCTAACGTTCCGGGTTCTTCTGAATTATTATTGGGGAGGTAGTCAGATTGCAAAATTGTCCCAATTTTATTAAGGTAAAGTGTAAAGGTTTCGATATATAACCAAAAATATCGTGGCGACTCTGGGCTTCTGATTGAAATTTATGCAAGGTAAGTAAGCAAAGAAAGATCGCAGGTAAGTTTCCGGCAGTATTTTTATTTTAATTTATTTAGATTAAGTTTGTTTCTCAACAAAGGAAGAATGAGTAAAAGGTTAAAAATGATCCAAAAAACCATGAAGTGGACAATCCCAAAAAATATTATTATTAATGAAAGTCACAAGATGACAAAAAAGGTATTTCAGATTGACTGATAATAGATCCAGCAATCAAAATAACAGCAGAGATGATGTTCCTCTGGTTTCAGAAAAATAAGTAGTAATGGAAGAAACCAGCTACTAAAAGTTAGGGAAAAAATTATATAAAATGGAGAACGCACTAATGGAAATAAGTAAAAACAGATCTAAATAAAAAGGAATGTAACAAGTAAGAATAGAAATAATAAGGAAGAAATAAACAAGAAAGAAAAGGAAAAAATTATATATAACTGATAATTTCATAAAAAACTATGCTAGTGTTTTACCAAAATGATCAATTTTGAAGGAGAGGCATTATGTTACAACACAAATAAGCCAGGGATAAAAGAGATGAATCAAGAATATAAAAAAGTAATTCGTATAAAATAAAATGTTTAAAATAATGAAAATAAAATGACAATGACACGACAAACGACGACATGACCTAACCCAAGTGATTGACCAAATAAAAAGAAACAAAAGGAGAAGGGAAAAAACCGAAACCAAATAAGAAAGTGATTGACCAAATAAAAAGAAACAAAAGGAGAAGGGAAAAACCGAAACAAAATAAGAAAGTGATTGACCGAATAAAAAGAAACAAAAGGAGAAGGGAAAAACAAAACCAAATAAGAATGAAACCTATTGAAGGAAGTGAATGACTCCATATAACCAAATGAAATAAAACCAAATGAGAAGGGGAAAACCAAAATAAAATGAAACAAAATAAGATGAAAGTGAAGAAGAAGGAAAATGAACATGAAACAAACCAAGTATAAAGGAAATAAAGTGAAACCGAATGAGAAAACACCGACAAATAATATAGAATATGAAAAGGAGAAGTGGTACACTCAAATGTAATATTGGAACCGAAACCAATAACTAACCAATGTAAAAAATAAGTATTATTATCGATTAAATGATAAATGTAAATGATATTTGATAAAACCCAATAAAGTACAGTAATGTGAAAAATAAAAGTACACTAACCCAAGAATTAGAGTTAGATGTAATAAAGAACTCTATAAAGATATAACTTATTAATACTGTAGTATAAATAATATTTGTAAAGAGAGAGATAGTGAGATGGTGAGAAAGTAAAATTAACTAAGTGACAAAGAGAAAGTAATTATAGGGATTACCCACTAATAAACACTTAATATAAACATTTAAGGAGTGCAAAAGTGAAAGTGTAAAAACCCCCAAAATAATTAGAAAATCTAGTGATAGATAATAAACACTTAATAATCTGTAATAAACACTAAATGATTAATGGTGAACCATATTAGTAATTAAGAATGTTGTTAATAGTAGTATTAGATATAAACACTTAATAATCTGTAATGAACACTGAAGATTAATGGTGACATTATTATTTAAAAAAGAATCTAGTTATTAATAAAATTAAGTTTAATTGTAAGAGAGGGATACAATAGTATTTAAAAGTTAGAATCCCATGGAAGGTAAACAGTTAGTGTTACCATGGATAGAAGGTAGAGATTATTTAAGAAATAAGAAATCAAAAATGAATTCAATAAACACCTGAGGTTATAAGGGATAATCAGTTAAGTAAGTTTAAATGGTGTGAGGATGTTTATCACCCAAAAAATAATAAAGAATGAAATGAATTGTAAGCAAACATTACCTAATAACTGTTAAAAAATTGTTTAATTAAATTTATGAATAGGATATGGGTGAAGGAATTGTACAGACCATAGGCCTAGATGTTATGTTTTATGTGATAAAGAATAGTAAGTAATAGCCATATTGTTAACAAGGGCAAAATAGATAAATAAGAAGGTGAATCAATAGAGATCTAATTACACTGGAAAATCAATTAGGAAATAATTAACAAGCCAGGATGTAGAAAATAATAGAAACCTACAAATAGTATAAAAACAGATCCAAAACACATCAACAAATAAACCAATCAATTATAATAACAAAACAAAACACATTAGAGTAAAATGAGATATAATTTGTATAAAATAAGTAAATGGCTACTTAGCCCGTATGAAATGCCTAACTGTCAAAAACAAATAACTACAAATTGTAAAAAATCAACAAGGAAATTAACAAATCCAAGGCGAATAACTAGCCAAGGATAATTTGTGAATCATATTAAAAGAAAAATATTAGAATAAGGACTTAAATTAAAAGAGAAATGTAATTAACAAATATTAACATAATTGTACAAACATTAATACTTTAGAGAACCCAACCTTATGGGATATCAAAATAATCTTTGAAAGGAAATACAAACAGAGGTGATAATAATTAATACATAGGAAGGAAGACAGAAGAATAAAAGCAATCAGAAGAAATTCAAAATTAAAAGATTGAAATAAAAATTCAAAATTGATAACAATGGTTATAAAGTCATGATCAACCAATCAGAATTTATTCGTAACCATGACAACAGACCGTTGGTTACGATTTTTCCGTTAAATCATAGTACTCAATAAGTGATGCTCATCCAGATTAGACGCCAGGTCGTGAATGACCTAAATTTTAATTTAAAATGTGAAAAAGTAATCAAAATTCAAAAAAGATGAACAAGTAAGAAGCAGACGAGGAACAATAACATTTAACTGATGCCAAGGACCAATTTAAATAAAATGTAAATGAAGAAATTACCACAACTAACATGAAAAAGACGCAAGAAGCCCCAGAACATTCAAAATTGATGACTATTCCATTTCACCTGAACAACGGTTTATCTCAAGTCTACTGATTTGATAAGTATCATCAAATTACCCAAATTCTAGAAATAAACTCACTTTAAATATTTCTCACAGTCATCTGAACTCTCACTATAAACTGAATATAATTTCTTTCAAAGATTAATTAAAACCATAAAACACTGAAAATTTATTAACTAAGAAAATAACCTGTTGTTAAATTGTGAACTTTTGAACCACACTTTACTACACTGCAGGAACAAATTGTAGCTACACATTATATTATTTAAGTACAAATAATACTTATTATCTAGTAGTGTACTTTTTATTGTAATCATTATTAATATTTTTCTTGTAATCACAAGAATCCAGACTTTGAACGAAAATAACTGTAAACAGACAACACAGTCGCCATACTTAACTAAATCGTTCGTTCAAAATCGATCTTCACCAAAACCCTAGAGATACTAGACTCATGTTAATTGTTGGTGCAAAATTGTTGAATAACCAAGTATAATTTTATTGTCAAACTGAATAATTACCAATCAATAATTAAAGAAACTAGTATAGAGTGTAACAATTGTTTTTATTTTATAGGGAAGTGTATTGTATAATTTGTGCATTTTAGCGAACAACTAGGATTGACGGCCAGCGCTCACACCACAAACTCGATGAACTACCTGCTTGATTAAGAAGGTCGAACGAAGGCGAGAATAAATTTGAATGCTCCCGCCCGTCATAGTTTAGAACAGTTTACCACACTATCTATTAATTTAATTGTTTTAAATACACAATTTGGCGCCACCCGGGATTTACAAACCCCTATTGAACTACAGGTAAGGTTTCCACTCGCGTTGTACTGGTAATTGAAGGATCGTTACGGAAATCGCTAGCGCAAAACATAGAAGTAACGACACCCGTGTGAGGCGAACACAACTTATATACATCTTAAAGAACACGTACAGATCTTCGCGTTACAGATTGGCTTCCATCGCGGGGCTTATATAAGACGGACTCCACACATAGTCGTTACAATATAAATATATATATATACACATAACTTCTAATAGCGATGACTGTCATATGCAGAGCAATACATTTTGGTGATTAAAAATTCTTGCATACATTCACGTGATGCTTAGGGCTTGATCAAGGATATACATATATATTTGTATTTTAATAGTACCCAGTGGCATTTATAAAATTGTACTTCACTGACGCTTATTATATTATGTACAGACTGGACATCAAATAAATATAAATTTGTTACTGTTAATAGAGTTGCTTATTTGCATGTCCTGTCATCCAACCAGTGGACATGTCTGAAATTGTGACTTGGGTCTTGGCACACTTTAGGCTTCCTCTAGGTCCATTACCTAGTTTTGAATATTATGTCTCTCCCCTTTACAAAAAAAAAAAACAAAAAAAAAATAAAAAAATTCATAAAACACTTAATAAAATAAAAGGGGGGTTTCAAATGGTAGCTGAGCGTGGTTATGATTCAATGGGTTTATATAATCATATGCATTCAGAATATGTAGTAAATTGCATTTCAGAACTTAATTCATTGAATTTTGGAAGTTATAGAATCTGTGGGGACTTGCATTTATTGATGTTACTTGAAAACTTAGTGTACCTGCAGGCATGTCAGCTGGCATTGGGACTTGCAAATATTGAACCTGAAAAATGATTTTTGATCTGAGTCAAAGGTATTTGAAAAAGTTCATTGAAATTTTGAACAGTTTGATTAATTAATAGAATTTTGATGGCATGCTATTTTGTATGAAATGAATAGAGATGGATTAAATTTAATATGTGTTAGTATTTAAGCATGATTATTTTGTGATAGAGAGTGTAAGGTATGTGGTGTAAGAGGTTATAGTTGTGAGGTTAATGGTATATTGAGTAGGAAATTGATTTAATTGAAATTATTCCGACATATATTTGGATCTTAGAAAATTTTGAACATGATCGGATGCCGTCAGTACTTGTCTGTTTTTGGTTAGGACTTGTTCAGTTGTAGTGGGAACTTGTCTTTATGGCAAGCCCAGTTATGTAGTGACTTGTTGGTTTCTTTTGGTTATTGAGAACATTCTATTTGGGGTAAATTATGAAGCGAGATGCTCATGTAAAGGTGCGATGCAACTTATGGTATTTTGGGTCATTTTAATTTATTAATGCGGTTATCGTCCGGCCAGACGTCGTGATGCTGTGATGTGTCATTGTGACATACCGATTTTCGACATGAATCTAATTAGTTGAATTAGCTGAACAGCATTGTTGTTATTTATTTAGATGTTATGTGTACTTCTTGTGGATTTGTGTATTGTAAGTTAGATGTGTAGTCTTGTGTTGTTGTGTTCTCTTCAGGGCATTTCGAGTAGCTCTCTCTCTGTGCCTTCATTATACACCCATCTCGTCGCATCGCTAGAGCATTCTGGAGCCACTTGAATCATCAAGTTCTTCCTGTTTCCTTGCTATGTTGTGTTATTGTCATCATATTGTTTGTGTTTTTTTTTGCAATTATGGAAAGTTGATGGCCAACACAATAATTAGATTTGGGTGGTATCATACGGAGCGTCGGTCAAAGATGTTCATTGGTAGTAGTTATTCATTTGAAAACGATTTGGCAAATTTGCTCGGATGGAAAGTATTTAAAGTCGTTTGTCGGGTGCTGTGTTGACTTTCCTTTTCTTGAACAGTCTGGTTTGTTGTGGCAAATAAGTGATGGTGTTATCCATGATAAGTTTGGTCCGATACAGGGTCTCCTGTTGCAGTGAGGTTGGGCGATTCTAGCTGTCCTGTAAAGAAGCTTACCCCCCCTTACTCACGTATTGAGCTTAACTTATGGTTAATGTGATTCAGAGTGATGTTTGCGTGCCCTCGGTCGATCTTCCGCTGCTTACTTTGTCGGGGCCGGCCTTCCTAGAGTAGGGTTGTTGTCCACTCATATATCAAGGTTAGAGTTGCCTTGTTTTATAGTATATGAGTGGTCGGTCCAAAAGGTGGACAGTGATTGAGAAGGTAAGCACTCACATATCAAGGTTGTAATACCTTGTTGGCCTTCGGGCATGAATATGTGAGTGGCAGTAGGTGGTGTCACCAGTGAGAGTGACGTTTGGGGCGGCCCCGTGATACAAGTGGTGGTGGAAGAGTCGTAAAAGGGGTTTAACGGTTATTGGTTCCTGAGTCTCAGTTGTTGAGTTTAGGGGGCCTTGGTGGTCAGTACACAGAGCAGGTATCTGCGATTCTTGTCTTTCTCCTTTTCTTTTGTGTTTCTTATCTCTGTATGTGGACCAGGGCCCAGCGAGCATGCAGGACGCACACTTACACTTACTCATTCTGGCACACACACAGGTATAACTTACACTCTTTCCTTCTGCTTCTTTCGTTTCCCTGAGACACTGAACCCACCAAGAGCGCATAGATGTCTGAGGTTTCCCAGGAGTCCCACAACAATCGTGGTAGATACTATGTTTAGATTTTTTGGGGGGCAACCATGTTGCCCTTTTGGGGTGAGGGTGTGCTGTACTTCGTTCAGTGCTCCGTTGTTAAAATGCTAAGTTCGGCGGTATGCGCGTATATCATTCCATTTTAAAAACTCGCACGTTCTCCCCGTCACACACTGCCATATAGGGTGCATCGTCGCCGTGTGTAGCGGGCTACATCTGATTGCAGCGACGAAAATTATGTCAGCCATGGGCCAGCTGTTGTTGCCATAACCTGAAAATGAAAGCGAAGTCTCGTGGGTGCAATTTGCCATAGATTCTGTCTCATTTCTCTGCCGAGCTTCTCAGAGAAGTCTTCATTGGTTATGACTGACGGCGCCTGAATCATTCTGCCGGTTGAAGCCTTTTACTATGGAAAAATAATTTAAAGCTAGCTCCAGGTGCTCGGCCAATGGCGAGATGGGTGTCGGGGTTGGCCTAAGATCTGCCAACCCCTGGTGCAGAGAAACTACATAAGCCTTGAGATGCCGTCAGTCGGGACAGAGATGCAAACTCTTAGAGAAATTCTGCCCCCAGAAATCATCCGTTTCAACTACTGCTCAACCTAGACTTGGCCACCTACTGCATTGGACAATTCAGGTGTGATCCATCTTAATTTAATTTAACACCATCATCTACCACAACACGGTGCATCTGCAGACACTCTTAAAAACAGACTTATAAAATCCGCTCAGAACTTGTTTAAAATCTGCAAACACGTTTGGTTTCGTGCCTGCATGCTCGGACACTGTACACAGATAAATACCTTATGTATATTTAAGACAATCTTATACTATGTAAGGGATTACACATATACATGCACTTAGATGAACAGCTCTGAGTTTCCTTGTTTCTCATGTTCAATGTATTAGAGGGCTGGTTGTTCCCTGCTTAATCATGTACTTCCATGTGGGCATAATGCAGGACTGTGGTGTTTGAATTTCATGCCATTATTGAGGCCTTAACAGTAATTATGGCTATTTCCCTGAGTTGTTAATCCAGACTGCATGAATCCTGTATTAAATTACAAATTTAAGTTATCTTGTAATGTGGGGGCAAATCAGTTGCTTTGGGTTGTATGAATTTTCATCTTTATGGTGACACAAGTTTCTGAATTGTAAGTTGGGTATAGTTGTAAAGTTTCTATTATATGATGGGTTATAGCGAGAAGGTTAATGCAGGAATTGGGGTGTGTGTTATATGTGTGTGTAGTACGTGTTTATGTGTATTTCTTAATATAAAAAAAAAGAGAATATAACATGATGTTAATGATGCATAGCACATGTGCTATCAGGACTGTCGACAGAAATAGTAAATCTAGGTTACCTTGCCATCAGATACTATATATTGAATCAAATAGCATGTATCAGATATCAAATATCCATTGTTATATATTAACTATCATATATTGAATTTCATATATCAAATACCGTATATCAATTATCAAATATCGAATATTAGATGTTAATATGAAATATCAATCCTTGAGTTGCATTTATTTTTTTACTAGCCACTGCATTAAGCATTCATGCCTAAAACTATGGTGTTTTACAATAGTTGTACATGCATAATGATTTTATATATATATATATATATATATATATATATATATACATAACTTCTAATAGTGATGACTGTCATATGCAGAGCAATACATTTTGGTGATTAAAAATTCTTGCATACATTCACGTGATCAAGGATATACATATATATTTGTATTTTAATAGTACCCAGTGGCATTTATATAATTGTACTTCACTCACGCTTATTATATTATGTACAGACTGGACATCAAATAAATATAAATTTGTTACTGTTAACAGAGTTGCTTATTTGCAGGTCCTGTCATCCAACCAGTGGACATGTCTGAAATTGTGGCTTGGGTCTTGGCACACTTTAGGCTTCCTCTAGGTTCATTACCTAGTTTTAAATATTATGTCTCTCCCCTTTCCAAAAAAAAAAAAATAAAAAAATAATAAAATAAAAAAAAAATTCATAAAATACTTGATAAAATAAAAGGGGGCTTTCAAATCTGTATACATATTTACAAACAAAATTATTTTCCAAACTTTCTAATACAACATTACATAATTGTCTCTTTTTCTATTTAAACATAGTTTTATCTGTTACATTCAGCACTTTTTGTTTTCCTTAGGTAAGTTTACAACTATTATAATAATAATTATTTTGTTTTGTTTACATTTTTCCTTACGCACTTCTCAATTCTTTATGTAGGTTCAATATATCGCTTTATTAAACAAACAAACACAACACACTCTGTAATTTATAATTGAGAATGTGCAACTCTAACACCCAGTTTTACGTAGACTGCTTTAACATTCATTCCGTCTGGCGAAGTTACCTCTGGAACTTCCTCTGCTGCTTCTTGTGTTGCCTCAGCACTCGATGTCGTTGCTGGTATGAGAGTAGAAGTTAGACATTTGGAGACTGACTTGGTTCGGTAGACGAGATATAGTAGCAATGCTGCTCCAATAATTATGACGGTAAAGCCACCGGCATAGCGAATAGATTGTTCGTTTTGTGATTGTTGCTTTTCTCGCTGTATCTCTTGGATATCATTAATAAGTCGGTTCAGTGAAACGTCATCGAAGTCGTTGTGTATCCCATGCAGTACTTTGTCGATATTCAATTCTGTAACATCTGAAATCTTTATGTGATTGACATTACTTGTTAAAATTTTAGCTTTGAATGGACTAATCAAAGAGGATATTGGTGGTTCAATCATGATAGGCTTAGTAAGGTTTTATATATACTTTGTACATAGGTATGTGGTAATAAGGTAAAATATTTGGAATATATATGACAATGGTAAGAATTAAGAAGAAATTCTCTCTCCTTAAGAATCTCGGTCTTAGTGTCTTGATCGCATCTCCAGGTAACTCGTATGGGTTCTGGTGCACTATATATTGTACTGTTATTTATTTGCAGATATTGTATTTAAGATATGTTCCATGTTGGTTGTGTCATTTTGGTGTACTGATATTTTTGCAAGTCTTGTAATTATTATATGCCACACGTTGGTTGCATCATTTTATTTGTGCTGTTATTTTTTACAAGTATTGTAACTAAAATATTTAATTACAGATATTACTTTTTTTCTATCTGCTCATGAAAAGAAAACTCTATCTCAGGGTTAACAATTAGTAAGTTAATTTATAATATTTAATACTGTGTATGATTTATTCTTTTCTTTAATCCGTACCAAATAAGGTTAGGGTATAAATTTTTTTAATAAATAACAAGGTAAGAATATCTACCATATAAATGTAAATAGCTTGAATCTGAATTCTTCACAACTGCAACGGGTTCAATTCTAGTTGATGTTTATCATCTTAAAGGTAATGCTAGGCTTTGTGATCTGTTCCTTCTCTGGGATTTCTTATTAGATCAAATGTTGAATTATATTTTCTTCTATGATTACTAAATTGATACTTCTTCGGAATATCGAACTTTATTGTATTGACATTCAAACTATCTTCCAGTACAGGCTTCTTTTTTTAGTTCGGCAGTCTCTAAATGATATACTCAGACTTCTTGAAATATTGTTGTTTATTAAGTTGTATACAAATTATGATTCTTTCAATGTTATAGATTTATACTCTCGTATGTTTATTAAATTCAATATCAATATTAACTCCCTTCCTTCAAAGGTTTCCTTTATTAAATACAAAATTAAACTCTTTTATAAAAATTAAACTCTTTTAATGTGTATCTTATTACATATAAAATTAGACTTTTTGATGTGGCTCTTCTTAAATATAAAATTAGACTAAACAAATTTTCTTCTATTTGAATACAATTCAAATCTAACAATTTACAATTTGCCATTTAGATACCTAACTACATTCGTCACATCTTTCCATCATATGACTCTTAACAACATATATAATTCTATTAATAATTATTAATTACATTTCTTTGCTTTTTTGCATTATCCCTATAATTAATATATTTTAGATTACTATTCCATTAATCTTTCATTTTATTTGAATGTTTATTTCCAATTTAATATAATAATTGTCAACACATATTTCTTAATGCTGTTCTATATAATATTGGAGTCTACCTCTATGTTGGTCGTGACTAACACTCAATTTTTTTTGTTTACAATCCTAACATATGTTCATAATACTATTAATTTTATACATTGGTTTCTTCTAAAATTATTATTTTACTCTTATGTACTATGGTGTATTTTAACAGCAGTACATGATACCTTCCCTTATTTCTTAATCTCAGATATAATTTGATATGAGTTTTGAAATAATTAATTTCTTATCACCACGACGGTCTAACATTAATATTGACAACATTTGATTAATTCGCTAATTGTATATCACAAAGTTCTTTTCATAAATTGGTTTTTTTATTAACATAACAAATATGGTTCATCACTATCACGAATCACCGTATCTTACACACTCATTTATGAATTAAAATAACATTAGTCAAACCAACTGGTTTTACATAAATATAATAAGTATGATTTAACAATTGTGCCTACTTTCATGGCTAAAAAAATCAAAGACATGAATACAAACATTATTTTCTTTTCTTTTAAATTTCACCTTCCCAATCCTGTTTATAAAGTTCATGTGTGATTTATTTTCGAATTATTTCTCTTTTAATGATTACTTTATTTATACTGGCGAAGCTGATTAATATTTTGTCTCTTTAACCTTTCCATCTTGGTATTTAATTACTATAAATCCACACAATTTAATTCTACTGGCTATGAAATTATTTAACTTGAGTGTCATTCTATTTTTCCCCAATCTGGTAAGTACCCTCTTAATTCTATTACAATATTCTTCCCAACTGTTTGGTGCACTTACTAACTCATCGACATAAACCATAATAACTTCTAAAATCTCCTTGCCCCATACTCAGTCGAATCATTCTATAAATATGGCCACATTATGGACCAGCCCAAATGGTGTTCTCTTGAAATGATAACTTATACCATTCACATATTCTATACTTTCTGGATGCAATTATATTTGCCAATATCCAGGTATAGCATTACAATTTTTAAAAAATGACGTTATTAAAACGTTTTAAAACTATTCTTATATTCTTTGGTGACGCCTTATCAGGAATTATCATCTGATTAATTTGACGCTCATCCAAACACAATATTAAGGACTTATCCTTATATGGGAATTACTACTAACGGGCTCGTGTTTTTTGACTGACTTATTTCACTTATATTTTTACTAATCCTTTGTCGATTTCTTCTTTTATTTGCTCTCTTACTTTGTAGGGTATTGGGTATAACTTCTTATTTAAATTCATCTTCTTTCTTATAGGTCACTTGTATTGCACTCCTATTATCTTGCCAAGTTTATCTTCCATTGCTTCATTCAGTAACTGATGGTCCATTTCCTTACGCCTTTGCAATATTAATTTTATTTCAACCTCCTGCTGGTCTAATTTATTATTCACAACATTTATTTGTTTTTGATTGGTTTCTTTTAACTTGGTGTTCTGTTGATCCATTTCATCTTAATTCATAGAATAAAATTTTTTTTTTTAGTAATATCTTTCATATTACGTCGTCTGTATTAATAATTAATCTAATCTTTGTTCAATTAGTTTGCTTTGGTCAATACCCAGAAAATCAGTCCCTTCTTTCCATATTTTTCATATTTAGTTCATCCGTTGTCAAATACATAAGTTATCCTTGTTGCACGGATTATTATTGTGTCCATAATGATTTCTGTTTTTGTTAAATATCTCTCTGTAACCCTGTACTGCAAGTTTTCTTGTATAAAGTTTGCAATAGTATCAAAGTTTAGATCACTCACTTTATCGTCTGGTTTATTATACAGATGTGCTAATGGTACATTATTTATCGGTGAAGTCACTGACTTTTTGTTAAGTTTTTCTTGATCTGTTATTTTTAATTTAAATATTAATTTCCTTAAGTTTTTACTATGATTTTTTAACTCAGTTATTTCCCTGTAATTAATGATTGTGAGATTAAATACATTAATTAAACCACTCCTAATCATATCTAATTCTTCCTGTGTATTTTTCTGTTTCTTGGGATGTCTTTTACCTATTTTCTTCGTCTTCTTTTCCACATACTTATTTTGTTTTAATACGATTTCATAATCTTTCTTGTCTTCTCGGGTAACACATGTTTGATTACCATTCTGTTCTATCTCATTTACCCTTAATACTAATTGTACCATTCTATCCTCTATTTTGGTATTTTTGTTGTCCAACTGATGTTCCATGGATTGAATATTACTGGTTACCTCCTGTTTGTGTTTTGTCAATTCTCTCGTTATCTGTTCCATAACTTCCTGTTTATTTTCTCCTAATTTCTCTTCTACTGCTTCATTCAATGACTGTTGTCCCATTCCCATTCTGTCTAACCTGTTTTCCGTTGTTTCTATAGTCAATTTTCCTTCTGCGAATTGCCTGACGTTCCTTTCCTCATAATTTTCCAATATTAACTTGATTTCAGCCTTCTGCTGGTCTAATTTATCATTCACTCCATTTATTTGTTGTCGAATGGTCTCCTTTAATTCAGTGTTCTGTTTATCCACTTTATCCGTAACTTCAGCTCTAAATTGGTCTAATTTATCATTTTGCCTGTCTAATCTATCATTTTGCTGGTCAAATTTATCATTTAATTGGTTAGAATTACCGGTTATTTCCGCATTTTGTTGGTCAAATTTACTGGTCATTTCAGCCTTTATCTGGTTAGAACTATCGGTAATTTCATTCCTAAGTTGGTCAAATTTAGCATTTTGCTGGTCTAAACTGACCCTTATTGCATCCATAATTGCCCTCACATCTAGTTGTTCAACTTCCCTATGGGGTTGCTCCATTTCATCTTCCTCCTCTTCAGCACTAATACTTCTTAATTCATATCTTTTATCCTGTTTATTAGCCATGTTACAATATTTAAATTAATTTAACTACAAGTCAATTTTTTATTCTAATTAAATTTAACAAAATTATTTTGTTGTAATTTAATTAATTCAGTTCACACTATTGCCTATTATTTAATTTATGTTATTTGGTGCTGGCTTAAAGAAAATCTTTGCTTTCACGTGTGGGTGCCATTAAATGTACTGTTATTTATTTGCAGATATTGTATTTAAGATAAGTTCCACGTTGGTTGTGTCATTTTGGTGTACTGATATTTTTGCAAGTCTTGTAATTATTATATGCCACACGTTGGTTGCGTCATTTTATTTGTGCTGTTATTTTTTACAAGTATTGTAATTAAAATATTTAATTACAGATATTACTTTTTTCTATCTGCACATGAAAAGAAAACTCTATCTCAGGGTTAACAATTATTAAGTTGATTTATAATATTTAATACTGTGTATGATTTATTCTTTTCTTTAATCCGTACCAAATAACATTAGGGTATAAATTTTTTAATAAATAACAAGGTAAGAATATCTACCATATAAATGTAAATAGCTTGAATCTGAATTCTTCACAACTGCAACGGGTTCAATTCTAGTTGATGTTTATCATCTTAAAGGTAATGCTAGGCTTCGTAATCTGTTCCTTCTCTGGGATTTCTTATTAGATCAAATGTTGAATTATATTTTCTTCTATGATTACTAAATTGATACTTCTTCGGAATATTGAACTTTATTGTATTGACATTCAAACTATCTTCCAGTACAGGCTTCTTCTTTTAGTTCGGCGTTCTCTAAATGATATACTCAGACTTCTTGAAATATTGTTGTTTATTAAGTTGTATACAAATTATGATTCTTTCAATGTTATAGATTTATACTCTCGTATGTTCATTAAATTCAATATCAATATTAACTCCCTTCCTTTAAAGGTTTCTTTTATTAAATACAAAATTAAACTCTTTTAATGTGTATCTTATTACATATAAAATTAGACTTTTTGATGTGGCTCTTCTTAAAATTTTCTTCTATTTGAATACAATTCAAATCTAACAATTTACAATTTGCCATTTAGATACCTAACTACATTCGTCACATCTTTCCATAATATGACTCTTAACAACATATATAATTCTATTAATAATTATTAATTACATTTCTTTGCTCATTTGCATTATCCCTATAATTAGTATATTTTAGATTACTATTCCATTAATCTTTCATTTTATTTGAATGTTTATTTCCAATTTAATATAATAATTGTCAACACATATTTCTTAATGCTGTTCTATATAATATTGGAGTCTACCTCTATGTTGGTCGTGACTAACACTCAGTTTTTTTTGTTTACAATCCTAACATATGTTCATAATACTATTAATTTTATACATTGGTTTCTTCTAAAATTATTATTTTACTCTTATATACTATGGTGTATTTTAACAGCAGTACAATATCCACGCATCCTTGTTCGGCATCTGATTAGAATTGATCGGCTGAAATTCTGTATAACCTTCTTCTCACATTGAACACGAGCACTGCTGGTCTGTCCAACAAATAATGCGTAGATACAACTGTCGTTATGGTACGAATACATAGGTATATTGGCTGGACACACACTATAGTGGGAACCTCTGCACGGAATTACATCTTGGTGTGTAAGTTCGACATACTCTTGTCGCGTTTTAGTTAATGCTAATACTCAGTATTGCTCTTTACATATATAAACTTATTTATAGAAGGTTCTCTATATGGCAAGGACTTTACAGAATACAAGTCTAGTAATCTGTTTTCTGTTTTTAAAGGAATTTATATAATCAGTTAGAAATATATTCAGTTGATTTCTTTATTGTTATGCAAAATATCACTCTGTATTTTTTCCAATTCACTGATCTTCGAACTAAACGTCTCAAGATCATCATTATCCATAGTACCAAATAATATTTTCATAGCTGAGCCAATAGCATTTATTGCTCCACGCTTCTTATGTGTTTCAGGTAACATAGATTTTAGACTACTTATTTCTATATATAACATATTTGTGACAGTACGCAAGCGACTGACTTCGAGTTAATGGAGTCCTTGGCTCACTAAAGGAATAATCGCAATTGTATGAAAGACAATAGTAATTACATACGTGGTAATCTAGGTCAAAGGTTGTAAGATGAAGATGGAGATTTAGACAAGGATATTGGTTGATTAGGATGCCATTCAGGATCGTTAGGTGTAGGTGGAGATAGTGCTAAACTATCTTCAAATTCAATAGGCGTAATATCTAAAATAGGTTCATCTTCTTCTTCAATCGTTACTATAGGCATATGTCTCCCCACTTGTCCTTCGGTTAAAACATTTGTATCGCAAGCTTCAATGTCATCAAACCCTGACCCTGTACTTGATTTGTTTTCACTATGTTCAAATGTAACAGCTGTTTTTCTTGCGTGCTGCCGACTCCGTGGTTTCTTATCTCCTGCCGTAGTTGATTTCTTTAATCTATTCATGTGAACAATTTCTTCGTTATTTTGTTTGAGTAATTTATAATTTAAATCATTTAATTTTTCTGTAATTTTGTAAGGACCTACCCATGGCTGAAATTTGGCAAGCTAACTATTAACTGATGTCGTACATTTCCCCTTTTGTTATACTATTTAATGCTCTATAATTAACACAAAACCTGTACTTAGGTATACCATGTGGACTCGTTTCGGAACTATCACAACTGGACTACTCCACGGTGAGTTTGAAGGTTTTATTACATCTTTCTCTAACATCTCGGTTATATGACTCTGTATCACACTCTTCATAGACTCAGGAAGTCTGTAAAGTTTCTTTTTAATCGGTAAACTATTACCAGTATGTATTTTGTGCTTTATATCTACAAGACACCCTCTATGCTCCGGATCCTCACGGAACAAATTCTATATTTTAATAACACTGGTTTCAAAACTTCACTGTCACTCTCAGACAAGTGCTTTAATTTCCCTAATATTAATTCATCAATATTCTCATTACTACCAAAATTATCATCATTATTATGTTTCTCATGTTCTAGAACATCAACAACTCTTACACTTCCATAAACTTCAGGCTGGTATTTCTCTGCCAGACCTAATATTGATAACCCTTTTGAATTACAAGTGGTTCTCCACTACAATTAACAACTTTAACAACTACATTGTTATCGGTGTCTACAGTACTCAGTACACGGGCAACTCTTATACCCTGCACATCTAATTCTCGTGGTTCTACTAAAACCTCTCGTGGCACTGGAATGTCACGTAGACCGAATATTCGGCAATTTACTAATACCTCACTTAAGGGTGGTAACTCTTGCTCGGAAGCATTCATGACACGCAAAAATTCTGCATCATTCCCGACAAAATTACAACGAGTTATAGGTTGATCAGGCCCACAACCATTAGTAATACCAGTGGAGACTACCCCGCAATCCTCTACATAGGAGTCGAGTGATATGACTACCGAGTTATTATTCAAACTCAGGCGTCGTGATGGCAAGTCTATTATTGCACCCAGTGACTTTAGTAAATCGAGGCCTAGTATACCGTCGTAAACATGAAAAAAACTATCATCCCTTGGTACTACAAGAAAAGTGTGTACAACTTCAACGCTTCCCAGGCGTAACCACAAATTTTGTGTCCCTTTTATGAATAAGTTACTCCCGGTAACTCCTTTAGCATTTATAACAGTTTTATGTGTGGCACATCTACTGATACCTTCCTTAATTAAAGAAATACTAGATCCAGTGTCTATTATAAATTTACATAATTTCATTTCAATTTCACCTATAATTACAAAATCATTAAAACCGTTAGAAGAGATTGTAGGTATCAAATAACTCGTCCGTTCGACCTTGCCGTGCCCTAACAAGTCAAACTGCTGGCGTTTGGGTGTGTATTTTGCTTACTATTGCAGTTACGAACGTAATGCCCCTTAGCATGACAATTATAAGATTCTATGTCTTTCAAAGCCTTTTTTTGTGCATTGTTATTATTTTTATTATTACGGTTCTGATTATAACTGGTACTGCGACCATTATGTGGCTTTAAGTTCCCTTGATAACTTTTTAAAACAATTCTTAGCTAAGTGACCTACCTTGTTACATTGATAACAGGTGACGCTAGTCATGAAGACATGTCCACCGGCGTTATTTCTCTTACCATGTCCCCATGATGTATGCTGCTGTTGTCGATCAGCTGAAGCCACAGTATTAGCGATCTGAATTGCCTCCTACATAGTGTTAGGTAATTGGTATCGTACTTGCTGTCCCACAACACCTTGTAGGCCATTTATGTATGCAGCTAAAAGTCGACGCTCCGCCTCTTTCTCGATGACTTTCTGCTCCATAGGATCAGCAACCTGTCTAATAGTCTTTGAACATAAAATTCGGCAACGATCAGCAAAAGATTCTGGGGTTTCATCCCTACGCTGTGTCGCTGACTGAAGTGCTGTATAATGATACTGATCTAACTGCTTAACTTTAAATCATTCAATAAAACACTGTGTTAAAACATCAGGTGCTTTCAGTAACAGCGGACAACTGTTATAATACAATGCTGCAGGTCCCCTTAATTTTAACGAAACGATGCGAACCTTTTCAGAATCGTTCCAATTGCCTATTGTCGCGGCATCGTCAATCTTTGTAAAGAAAGCATGAACAGGAATACCCGTACCATCGCCCCTCCAATTTTCAATTAAGTTTGCTATAGTCCGATCCTTGGTGACAGTAGCAGCGACAGGTGCAGTACCTGTTGTCTGCATACGCTCTTGTAACTCGGCTATGATACGTTTTAATTCAGCTACCTCAGACATTTTAGGCATTTGTAATCAAACTCTTAATAGTTTTATTTAAATAATTAGTTTCTATGATTCTTTGTAATTAACTTCGAAAGAGAGTCTCGCACCCCTCCAAATAGTATTAGGATCTTGGATTGGACTGGTGTGTTATAAACAGGTAAAGTGACAGAAGTACTACTGTGGGTATAATAAGCTGTTATAACCCCAACACGCGTACCAACCCGCACAAAAAGTTCGAACACGCCCCAAAAGCGATCAATATAGGACCTTTGAGCCATTAACGAATCATCACTTAATTTTTTCTTTAACTTCTTACTACTATTGCCCATCAATAAAGAGCCACTTCAGTGAGAGAAATGTTTAATTAATGTAAGTAAATTAACATTCCCAAATTCTGACACCAAATTTGTTGTAACGCCCAGAGCTGGGGCCTCACAAATTCAAAGCTCCAGTCGTGCGGACAGGATAGCTGTGGGAGTAGCTCGTTATTAAATAAGGCATCTACTTAGATTAACAATATTTCTTTAATTCGTTAGAGTAACTATGTTCGTTAACAAGTTTTATCTTGATGAACAAATGACAATACAAATGAACAAAATAACAATAATTGAAGTGACATACTCTCGTCACAATAATTCTATTTCTTACTTGAGTGTTATCATTAAGACATAATATTATTAAAAAAACATTCTTTATATACTGACTATTCTTATTAAAACATTATAAAAGCTTTACTAACTATATTTCTGAATTTGGTACGTTACCATTTTAAATTAGGCATAAATGATTAAGATGTCAATTATACATATTACTTAACAAACTTAGAACACTACTGAGCACTTCTTAGTATAAATAATTCATTATCCAAAATCGATTAATGGTTTAAGTTTGAACAAAGTAAAACAAAACAAAGTTGTAATTACGTTTTTGATGTGGCTCCATCGTAGACAGAAGATGTACGGATAGTGCACAAGGAAGCAAAAAAGTGAACAAGTGAGAAAAGAGTGAGTGTACTTCCCAGTACTCTCATCAGTTTTATACCCTGCATGACGCAAAAAGTCTCTATGAGTTAACGCCCAAAATTCAGCCAATCAGAACTGGACTCTGCACGTGTCTCGAAACTTATCAGGTCACATGAGAGGACAATTTGACATTGATTTTTGTGAACCAAAGTGGAACTTGTTCGTGAACACTGACAAGTAGACTATTTTTAGCTTCCCTGGTTGATAACTCACTACACGTGCCACGATAAAAATGGGCAGCACACTTCCTCACAATCGCTCAGTTTGTGCCTTAAAATAATTCTTAAGATAAAATTAAATAATACATTGAGTAGTTTGAGTATGAGTAGAATCCACATTTACAATTATATATATATATATATATATATATATATATATAATCATAACGTGGACTGTGCTGTGCTGGGCACAACAGCTTGCTTGTAAAGTAAGAAAAATCATAATTGACGAAGTAAAACGAGCTAAGTACTACTCCATAATAGTAGACTCAACACCCGATGTAAGTCACACTGATCAATTATCCTTTGTCTTAAGATATGTAGAAGAAAAAGGGAATCCCATTGAACGTTATCTTTTATTTTTGCTTCATCCCGGGCATAAATCAGAGAATTTAGCTAATGCTGTGATGACTGTAGAGGACAATCGTATGTTAATACCACCAATATGTCAGGAGTATATAGTGGCTTGCAAGCGTGCATCAAGGCTGAAAATCCGAAAGCACTTTTCATACCTTGTTCACCACACTCTCTTAATCTAGTAGGCACTTGTGCTGCAAGTTGTTGTCCAGAAGCATGTGCATTTTTTAACTTAACTCAAAATGTGTGTAACATTTTCACTGCATCTACCAAGACATAGGAAACTTTAATAACTTTTAGTCAACCTAAAAGTAAAACACTCAAGAGTTTGTCTGATATACCTGTTGGAGCGCTAGAGAAGAGGCCTGGAAGAGCCTGTGCAGGAATTTCTTACAGAGTAGTAATTCTGGCTCTGAAGCATTGCCATGATACTATTGAGAATCTGTTAGTAAGGAGTGAAGCATTGGAATTATTGAAGTCTTTGAACAGACTTGAAACAATGAACTGTGGTGTGACATTTTGGACAGATTTGAGAAAGTGAGTCAAACATCCAAAAAGTTGATACTTCACTTGAAAAAGTAGTAATACTGTATGAGTCTTTAATCACGTTTATTGCTTCCCTGCGGGAAATGTTTGATGAATATGAAAAACGAGCAAAAGGAACGTTATGAGATGGACTATGAGCAGTGGCGGCGATAAGGCCCCCGCAGACCCCGCGGCGTAGGGGGGGCCCCGACCCTCATGGGGGGCCCCAGTTGGCCCAGTCATGGGACATAACTTGTAACATGAAAAATAAGCGTAAACGAGTTGTAAAACGCTTCTTTGTTCAATTATCAGTTGACCATAGAATTGACGACCCAGTGAAATCATTTGAAGTAAAAGTTTTCAATGCAACACTAGATATTGTAATAGCTCAGCTACAAATGAGATTCGAAGGATTGCGTTGCATTGATGATAGGTTTTCATTCCTGACGCCTCAGAATTTAGTAAACTTCTCACAAGAGATAATAGTGGAGAAAAGTAAGGCTCTGGTAAATGTGTATCCTGGTGACCTTTCCACATCACTGCCTGACCAAGTAATATCCTTCAAAGCTCTGATGGCCAAAGAAATTGTACACAAGAAAAGAATTCGAGAAATGATGAATTTACTGGTTGAAGAAAACAGCTGCCTTATGAGTTGCCTCCCAGACTTAACTACAGCTTTGCAGCTTTATTTAACCATACCTGTCACAACAGCTACAGCGGAAAGAAGCTTTTCAAAACTTAAATTAATTAAATTATGTCATACTTAAGAAGTACCATGGCCCAAACTCGGTTGAGTGACTTGGCACTGTTAAGCATTGAGCATGAAGAGACACAGAAAACTAATATCAACGAAGTGGTAGAAAAGTTCTTAGCTATTAAAAAAAGAAGACTAGGCTTAGGAAAACAGTGAACTTTGGTTGATCCTCATCTGTAAATATTGTACATTACTTGAGTTCGAGTGTTATTGAATTGGATTAGACTTAAGGAGAACTTGTATATATTCAAGAGTTTTACAAATTCATTTACAAACTAATTTAAATGTTTGAAAAAAGCTAGAATGTTACTTTGATATTCGTTTTTAAATAATAAATTTTTAACACTCTGTGTGCGGTACTGTTTCATAGTCTGAATTTAGATCTTTGACGTAAAAATAAATCATTATTTTTATTTCGGTTTTTTTATAGTTTGTATAGAACTTTGTCTATTTAGCAACAATGAATTTTAACAGTTTGTACACGTGTAAAACGTCCTTTGCAAATTGCAAACGCTTTGTGATAGACGAGAAAGTATTCACAAACCATTGTTGTGAAAAACACGTAAATAGAAACTCATTTGAGTGTTTTCCCCTATTACGTATACAAAATTTAACCATTTTTATAGGGCCCCCTAATTAGTTTAGCGGGGGGCCCCCGTTTCGTTAGCGCCGCCAATGACTATGAGCCATGTAACAAATGCCAAAGAAAAAGAAAACACCAGGCTGATAAGAACAATGAGTCTGAAGTTATTCTTCATGGGAGAAAAAAGATCAAGGTGGACACGTTTTATACAGTGCTTGACCGATTAAAATCTGAGTTGCATAGAAGGAAAAATGCCTATGATTCAATAGCAGAAAATTTTGTAGTTTTTAAGGAACTGTCTACCATGCCATCTGCAACTGTCATTGAACGTGCTAATAAACTTCGATCTTTGTACAAGAATTATCTTGAAGAGTCATTTGATAACGAATGTGTCCATTTTGCTGGACTAATAAGAAATGCTGATATTAAGAACACCCCACTGCATATGATGTTATTCATGCGACAAGAGCAACTTCAATCAACATTTCCAAATATTGCAAAAGCTCTTTGTATGTATTTGTGTACAGCTATCTCTAATTGTTCGGCAGAACATACGTTTTCTTTTTTAAAAAGAATTAAATCTTGTGTTAGATCCACAATGAATGAGGAAAAACTCAACTCACTCTCAATCCTGCATGTTGTGGTAGAAATTGTAAACAGTGAACAAATGAACTTTGAAGGCCTTATTGAAGAATTTTCATTGATCAAAGCAAGACGAAAGCCATATAAAATCAAGCCATTTGTGTAATTCTGGATCGTATTCAATCACTCTTAAATTATTTGTTCCATTTATCCAATTTACATTACTTTCATTGATTTTACTATGTTAGATGATAAAACCAAACCATGTAGGTTTATAAATAAACCTATAAAAAGAAACCTACCTATATTACTTGTTATAAAACTAATCTATGTGTTACTAAAGTGTTCACATAAATAAATATTAATAAAAGTTAAAAAAATGTAGTCTTTTTCACAATTCCATCACATTTCCCTTTTAGATTTAAGATCAAACGAGATATTTGCAATAGAGATAGTTGAAATGACTATTTTCAGCAACTTTTTTCAGCAGTCAAGGAGAATTACTTGTTCGAATTCAATAGAAGTTACTTGATGGTGGGGGGGGGCTAACAATAGTGCCTAGGGGTGGCAGGACACCTAAATCCGGGCCTGACTGCGACCTCCAGAGCACTTCAAGTTACTGCCCCACACATTGAGCCTTGGACCTTTACGTTTTGTTACACTCTAGTAATATGTTGGGTCAGGTTTGATGGTAGGAGTGCCCATCCCTTCTCAGAAAAATCCTAGATCCGAAGGTATGTGAACTTAGCCAAAAGTTCAGTGTATTTTGCACTTTGCAGAAAAATGGCAAAATACGTGTAACGTTGGATCAGTACATGAAAAGGATGTGATTGCATACTCTGTTTACATTATTCTGAAAACTACATTTTTTCATCGTTATCTTACATATTCAATTCCACGTCCAAATTCAAAGTAAGGCTCCGATCAGATTTTAGCAGGCCTACCAAATAATCAGTCCAAATCATGAATGTTTATATTTTATATACTAACTGGATGCCCGACTGCCAACCCTGTATGGTTGCGAGAGCTGAAGCAAGTGTGACGTCACGCTGCCATCTTTAACCCGGGCAAGAGATCTCGAGCCCACAGTTCTACCTATACAACTGGTACATAATTGTGCCATTAATTATGTGACAATTAATTATTTTTTGATGATAAATACATGCTACGGTACGTCCTGAATAATACGATTTTTTGTCAAGCCCATCAGCCCGAATGGTTATTCTCACTTACCTGTTAAATCTTTTTCTATTTCCACTCGTAATCAAAGAATTTATTAGCCGACACCGTGGGATCATAGTGTTATGGGAACGTAAAATAAAATTTAAAAACAAAAGTTTTTTCAACGAAGAATTAGAAATAAAAGGCTGTATTTCCAACTTTCATTATTATTACGGCTATTTATCTGTATGAAAAGGTACCGGTACTCACCAGGAACTCGCGAGTTCAAATCCGGGGGAGGTAGATCGATGTAAAAGTTTGGAAAATTCTATAGAGATAAATGAAATTATAAATCTTGAGAAATTTATAAATATAAATCTTGGGCTTAAAAATGTGCCAGTACTGCATACCACCAGAAAAAGCCATTATTAACTGATGTTGTTGTTGTTATTATTAATTATTATTATCATCAATCTATATAAAATAAGCTGCTTTCTTCCTTTCAAAAATGATATTCAAAATAAAACAAGAAAAACACACAGAATCTAACCCAGTATGCTAGTATCCTTACTTTGTTCTCAGAAATGTGGCCAACCCAGTAAAATGGTTATTAATAGTTTTACAGGTTTTTGATTATTCCTTCACAACTGGTGTTTTTTAATAATGGCTTTTAGAAGAGAGTACATAATGATGATAAACAGAATGAATGTGTAAACTTATTGACAATGAATTAAGTGTTAGCCATAATTACCATAAAACTTAGGCATTAGGTTTTGCTGGCCAATATGGTGATTTGTAAAAAATTAAAAATTCCACTACTGGTTAAAATTAATTAGAACTCTGTGATTTTCAAAATTCGTCAAAAATCAATGGAAACGCGATTATAACTAAACTTATTTAATTACATATTTGGTTGTATTCTGTGACTAAATAAATCTTGTTTGCATTATAAGCCATTTCGCTCGACTTTGATTTCATGCGTTTGCTAAACATTTTGCGTCTGGGAGAAATGGGACTATACCTTATGTTTGTGTACACCTTGTTGTTATATGCAGTGAGATGTAACAATTTTATACTGTAACGCAGAAGCAATTAGACGACTGTTTAGCTAGATCTGACTGTAGACATTGTTCGGTTATTTATTCATATAACACGTGTCAGATTATGATGAAAGACTTTTAGTTTCTATGTTGGAAGATATGTTGTTTGTATGTTAGTTTCGTATTCTTTTCTAAGTCATAAGTCAAGCAAGCATTAAATCAATTTACGCTCCCAAAGGTCCGCACAAATCAACCTAACTCCACGTCTGTTTACCTTTTTTTGCGCGCTTTAAATATGGCTGCCGTGATTGATCCCAGTACGAATATATAGAGAGAGCGCCCTACCGGGCATCCAGTTATATTAACATCCATGGTTCAAATACTTTGATTTTTTGCGAGAGTTACAAAATGTGCCAGGAAAACGATTACTTATGGCAAGTTATAAGGCAACTTATATAAAAAAAAAGAAAATGAAAAGAATAATTTACAAAACTTTTCACGAAAGGAAAAATGATATCTACTTAAGGAAAATTGTTGTCCCATTTTTAGAGAAAATTGTAGTTTACATAAAAACAACACAAAAAAACACAAGTTTATGAAAGTTCCAACTAACCTGTTTTCTACGTACAAAGGAATCCAAAATTTTTCGTAACGATTAAGAAGCTGATCAATTATTTCCAAGTTCACTTTGTTTGCTATTACACAGGAAAAGTGCAAACAATACAGTTATATACTAAAATTTTGATTCATTCTCATGTGTATTTTATTTTTTATTACGTTGGTACCTAACGTTGATTTCTTATTCTTCTGGATATAAGTGTTACGGTGTTGTAGAACTGATTGTTAAGTTTATTAGAATTTTTCTGTTACTTGTTTTCCAGTTTCACAATGTCAACGTACAGGGTAAGAAATATTATAAATAGTAGTACTTTACGAATACTGAAACATTGGAAGCATTTCGCAATTATTTGTTTATGGAAATAGTTTTTAATTAAATAGGTTATGTTTAAGAAAGCTTCGTAAATTTGATAGAAAGAGACTACAAAAAGCGTCTTTATTGGCTTTGTATGTTTACTAACACACATTTTTTACAAACATTTATATTTTACAAATATACATTATTTCTAAGGAAAAAACTCCACTAAATAGTACCTTTATTAAACGTATGCAGTAGGAATATTAAGTGCCAAATGCTACACGTGCCAATAAAAACAGTTGAATTTTTTCATTTTGTAACGAATATACCTATTGTGAGTATGGCTGAAAATAGTTATACTAGCAGTAGATTAAGTGTCACTAAGATTAATCTAAAAATATACGTAATTGCCTTCAAACATTGATAAAATTGGAAATAAAACCTTACCAATTTGGACTATTCGGGGGGGGGGGATTTTTGTTATTCATTTTTTATGATTTATGAGTCAACAAGATCTTAAAATTAGATGTTATTTTTTCATAAACAGTAGTATATTATAATATAAAATTTATTAAAAGTATGAAATCAAGTATTCCATGAGTAGGCTTAACACAAAAACAGTACAAAAATGATTACACTAAATTTTTAAAATGAGTTTATGATTGAAATAGTAGGCTTGCTATATAATTATGATAAAATTTGAAACAAGTAAACAGACATATGGTACTGAAGTCGACAGCTGATAGGGTGTAAGAAGAGAATTGAAACTCGATTGAGAAAAGAATTAGGTAGGCCTAGTGTTTTTATCTCGTAAAATTCATCATTGTGAAGATTACAAAAACAAATTCTAATAACATGAGTAATATGTGTTTGTCATGTCCGTGGAACTATAGACAATCAAGACATACAGTTGAGATGAATAATTTCAGTACTCAATCACACTGTAGCATACAATTTTTTAAGCATAGCTAATGATAATTCCCATTTGCCACTAAAGTAGAGTGAAAATATTAACTGTTTATAGAACGCAAACTCACAGCCGGAGTTCTCACAGCTGTATGAGATGATAACTGGGCTATTAGGCTATGGTCCAGTATTCAAATTTTCTGAAATACCAGACATTTCTGCCACACCAACAGCAGCCTTCTTCAATGTAACAGGAAGGAGGTAGTACTGCCTGTTAAAGGGAAACTGAGATTAAAGTTTCTGGCTTTTACCTCAATCTCAGATTTTTAAGTAGCAGACAGTAGGTACTACCTTGTTCCCACTATGTTGAAGATGGTTGGCATTGGTGGGGCTGAAACGTCTGAAATTTCAGAAAATCTGAATACTGGGGCTCAGTTAACATGTTGTACACCTACGTTTGTAGAACATTTTTCTTAAATAATTAATATTCTAGACGTTTGACTAAGCCAGACGCGTAGTCTGAATTAATGGGGTGGACTTTAATACGAAATAGTGAGAATTTCAGAATTAGCGATGTCTTGAATTAATGAGATTTTTCTGTTTAATTTTATAGAATGTAAAATTTTAAGAGAACTGTGAATTTAGAAGCCATTTTATGTAGGTACTTTATGAGACATCCTCTAAAATGGTTGTTGATTTTCTAATAAGGTTTTTTTTCTTTTTGTTGTTATAATAAATGTTTTTTCATTTTTCAACAACCATTACTTACAAAAAAATGTAAATGATAATCGTATAATGCAAATTTATGTTATTACTGTGGGAGGTCACAGCCAGCGGATGTTATTATCAAGCATTTGTATTATCTGCTGTTTATACTAGTTATATAGACTGTTATCAGCATTTAATGTATTTGAGGCTTTATTTTTCTCGTTTGTGGCAGTTTATGATTGTATACTCTCAAATAAGATAAGGAATAATACTAATATCAGAAGTCTATAGAGGTAGGAGCACGATACAGCCGGTGTTTTAATGGATGGACAATTCTCAGCAAGCTATTTGTAATATGTTTCTCAAGAAACAGTTCACTGCTTATTTGTACAACCAAAATAAGTAGTACAACTACAATTAGTGTACTCATTTCACCTCACTAACTTCAAAAAACGTAAACTTATGCCCCTATATGATATAGGCTATATATATATAGGCTATATCAGATAACACTCTCAGATTATGGCCATCCCACACTCTGTCAGATTTATCAAGAAGCTAATCAATAATGATTTTAACATGAATGTAACAGAAACCAATTAACAAACAATGCAAAAATGTAACACTGAAAATTAATTGTAAATGACATATCTGTACGAAAGAAAAGTATCAAATCAGTCCTCAGAGATACCAACTTATCACGATATTGATTAAAGATTTGTTGGGCACTTGATGAAACATATTACAAAGGTTTCAAAAACACACAAACACTTGGTAGTTTTACAGTTTATTCATAACCTCTGACAATTGTTTCAACCTATTAGGGTATTCTCAAAGAGCTGCTAAGAACAACTAAATACAAAGAATGTGTAGGGTGGTGAACATGTGTTAAGGGTGTGTATACAGAGATGTGTGTGGGGTGTGTATGGTCGAGGGGGTAGAGGAGCTAGTATAGAGAAGGTCAAGTGACTGTAAAAGCTAAGTATAATAGGAAAACAAATTCTAAAAATTAACTAAACTAAATAACAGCTTTTAATAAAGGATATACAAAGAATTGTGTCTGTTCGTTTGTTAAATTTTTATTATTTTTAATTGTTTTTCTAATTTATAAAATTTCCAATAAATAATAAATCCGTCTTTTTACCTTTTTGTATGTTGTACAGTAGTATTATGTTTTTGTGTCTATAAAGTTGTTATGTTTTAAGATCTGTGAAACCTATATTCGCTGTAGTAACTGTACAAAATTTAATTGTAATCTTCATGCTTTGTTTGAGAATCTATACATTTTTAATTATTTGACCATATCTATTTGTGTGGAAGTCTTTTTCAGGAGGGGCAACACTCGATGAAATCAAACTGTTAGAGCAATGGGGACTTGCACATTTCTGTTACATAAATAAAAACTTGTGTTATTGATTTTCTAGGTGTGACTAGATTGATGCCATTCTTGTTTCTTCCTCTTGACAAATAAGATTTCTGTGGATTCAGTCTATGCTGTCCTCTGATTTACAGTTTGTTTTAAAATATTGTTTTGTATTTTCTTGTTTGGCTATCATATGGAGAGTAAGTTTTTCTACAATTTCTCTCCCAATAATTGTATTCAGAGTTGATTTGTATCGGAAGATACTCATTTTATTCTTTTATAAACTGAGAAAACATACTGTTTTTTATAGCTCACAGATATTTTTCTGATTTTATTTTTAAGTAAATTATAATTTAAAACATTTTTATTATGAGATAGAATATGTTATCTAATATTTGAAATAACACCAAAACATTGTGGAAAGTTATAGGATACTGTGGCATGCTTAACGCTCTCGAAATTTTCTTGAGTTAGTGTTGCAAGCTTAAGGAAGCTGGTAGGAAGTCAGAAAAGTGTTTTGAATTAATTAGTGGACTGTAAATTTAGATTAAGTAACGTTTATTTGAATATCATTCAGAAGCGCAGGCCCACGCAATTACGTCAGACGTTCATAGCCAAAATACAAGATGTGGCATAAGTTGTCAGGCTACATAATGTGTAGCATTGAAAAGAGATCAAATAAGAAGGACATAGTAAATTTAGGTTGCCGCAGCTAGCGAGAAAGTAAGGGTGCAAACGCACAGTTCAAAGATTGAGTGATGACTGAATAAACGTAGCTGTGAGGCCACACGTGGAGCACCACTACGGTGACGTAAGTGCGCTGGGCAGATTGCGCGTGAGCAAGTACAAGGTACAATGTATTAACATCCTGCCCGCCTCAAAATCGGCGATTTTGACATAGTTTGCAGTAAAAAAAAAGAACAAGTTATTTAGCACATACAAGTATACATGAATAAGTTGCACATCTAAGAGATGCGACAATACATGGTACACGAATGTTGGCAAAAATACAAATATAATATAAACAAGTACATCTTTAATATAATTAAATACATCATTAATCAATGCTCCATAAGTAATATGTAACAATAGTCCAAAGGCTTGAATATGCGATAAACCATAATAAGAATGATAACAATAATACATGGCAATAAGGACATCGTAGGTGGCATTGCACAATCATTAAAGAAATACAACCAATTTAAAAATAACAGCGTGACACTTAGCGTATAATAAGCAGTATTACACAACAATACAAGGCAACATACCTGAAAAATTCACTATAATAATATACGATAGGAATATACCACAAATTTAATATAATAATATGTAATAGAAAAATACCCAAAAATTGCTATAATCATATACAACAAAAATATGCCCAAAAAATTTCCATAATGATATACAATAGAAATACCCAAACAATTTGTATAATAATATACACTGCACCACACAGTACACCATAATTGACATCACACTAAGAAGAAGAAAAACGTTTAAATGTTCACCAATGCACCGCTACATGGCGTCCATTAAATGATACAATAAATACAAGTGCATAAATGGTATACATTACATAAGTAACATAAGTTACATAACATAAGCGACATTGTAGTCAGTAAAATGTGCATGGTAGAGCATGTGCTTGACCGGCAATGTCCCGGGCATGAAACACCGAGACGCCAATCAGTCTGATGCCACTGGAAGTGGGCACAGCTTATGAATAGGTCTACGCAGAATGCCGTTAGCAGTACGGACGTCCGCGACATGTACTAACGAATCCTGCCCTAGATATGTCTGAGTGACAATACTGTATTTCCACAGCAACGGTGGAGTATTGTCATCCAAGATAAGGACTAATTGTCCTACCGATAAATTTTTAGACTGCTTTTTCCACTTGTTTCTCTGCTGCAGCTGGTGCAGATAGTCTCTGGACCAACTCTTCCAAATGGAATGAGTAAAACATTGCAAAAGCTGCCATCTCCCCAAGCGACCCATATTTGTATCCGAATAATCGGGTTCCGGAAGCGCGGTAAGGGGGGAGCCAACCAAAAAGTGAGCTGGAGTCAACGGCTCGGGATCCCCGGCGTCATTTGAAATGGAGAACAAGGGACCGGCTTGACTTGGCTTGGCTTGACTTAGTCCCACGTGGACTGGCGAAGTCTTGAGCGGATTTTTGGAATTCGTCCTGCTGAACGAGTTTGCAGATGATTTGGACCGCTGCCCGCCCTGACGTAGAAACACAGGACCGGCATAGTCGACAGCGCATTTTGAAAATGGCTTGGAGGGAGTGACCGTGGGGGCAGGTAATTGACCTAAAGGTTGGCGTGAACCAGTAAGGACCACGCCACCGTTGCTGGGATAGGTTGTCCGCGGGATTGTAATGCGAGGCGACGTGATACCAATTGCCCTTTGGAGAGAGCTGCTGTATCTCCGAGACGCGGTTGGCGCGTGGTAATTAATGCGAATATCATTAATGTCGTCACGAGCCATGAACGAGGAGACCGGTTTGGTCATGTCCACGTTGAAGGGTAGATTCCCGGCGAGTATAAACCCTAGCTTTGTTTCCTGGATTGTTGGAAAATGTGGACTTCGAACGAATTTAGTCGGCTCAATTAACTGCAAAAAGTATTGTGCCCCAAGTAATATGTCAATTTGTGACGAATTATTAAATTGTGGGTAGGCTAAAAATATCCCCGTAGGAATTTTCAAGGAGGCAATGACAAAGGATTCTGTTGGAAGATTGTTTGTGATTCGGGGCAGAACAGCGCAGTGGACATTTAAGGTGAAGTCCTTATAACGTGAGTTTAAGCGCACGCGCGTGCTAAAATTGGCCTGACATGATGAGTTGTTTATACCCGTGATAGGCAGCTCGGATTTGTTTAGTTATAGGCCCATGCAGCGGGCGAAACCCATAGTATAAAAATTAGCTTGCGACCCTGAATCCAGCAGGATTCTTACCGGGTGCCTTTTACCGTGGTGATCGGTAGTAGTGCATACGGCGGTGGACAATAAAATTGATTTATTCGTCTGTAGCTTCAGAGAACATTGCTTATTGTTCCTGTTGCTCGACTGATTTATCGAGGCATGGAGCATAGTGTGGTGCCTTTTCGAGCATGCCTTGCATGAAAATTTAGAAGGGCAACGCGAGCTGTCATGGCCCGACCGTGTACAATTCAGGCAGAGTTTATTATGTATTAACACTTCCCTACGTGGTATAGGTTGTAGGGCGATAAATTGCGGGCATTAAAATAGTTTGTGATTACCACGACACAGCTGACAAGATTTATTGTTTGGTTGAGTGTGCACTAGTGACCCAGTGAACTCCGCGCGCTTAGTTGATTTGCGATAAGAAGCATTATCGCTAACCTGTCTGAAGCCAGACGAACCAGTCGGTGCATTTATGTTTTGTAACAGCTGATGTCTTGAATTTAAAAACTTAATAAAATTATCATAAATCGGCAGCTGTTTTTCGCCTAAGGTTTCCTTCCACAACCTGCACATATGCTCGTCAAGTTTTTGGGCGAGAAAATGCACAAAAATAAGCTCAAACATATTTACTGAAAGTTTCAATGAGTTCAGCGCATTTATGTTGGCGGTGAGCTCATCTATAAATTTAGAAATGCTGAGCACGGACTCACGTTGAATGTGTCTCATGCCCAGGACGTTTGGTGCGTGATAAGTGGTTACAATTAATTTACTGTCATAGCGGGCCTTTAACAAATCAATGGCCACCGTGTAATTCTCGTGCGTGATAGGAAGCGATTTTATGACATTCAGCGCCTCGTCTTTTAATGATAAGTGCAAATAGTGTAGCTTTTGGATGCCAGTCAGGCCCGTTCAGACATGAACTAACTCCAAAAACATGTTGTAAAAGTGTTGCCACTCGATTATATCACCTGCGAAACAGGGTAGCTTAATCGGTTGCAACTGAATGGGAGGCGTGCTGAATGTAACTACCTCAGATGGACTTGCTGCCTTCCTGCTCATTTCCTCGGCATGGTCTATTAAATTTTGCAGCTTACATTCTATGCTGCATAAGTCGTCTTCGGTCTGAACCCTATCACTCGCGGAAGCAAAATCGGAGTCCTCAGACTCGATTTGTGTTTGGATCTCATCATATTTGGCTGATAGCTCCATAAGGTGGCGAAGCTTTATTTTTAGTGCATGATGGTCATGCGTATCATGATCGAAATTGTCTGCATATGTATTTATGCGCGATATAGAGGCCTTGATCGTGCCACGTTTCTTGATCAGAGTCTTCATATCCGCCATGATTGGGTATGAAATAAAAAAGAAAAAAAATTTAAATGATGATACAAAGACCAAGTTAATGCAACGGGATGAGCTAGACCAGGCAGGAAGTCCAAATTATAAAGTCACGCAATGATACGGTAATACTTACTTAACACATCTTAAACTAAATTTATGTGACAATAAAATTCTGAATTAGGCATTACAAACAATATAGCAGTAATCATTAATGACATGAGTGCTATTTGAAAGATACGACTTACAAGATAAGAAAATATTAGTTGAGTTCGCAAAAAAATTATAAGTTCATATTCAAATTATTGAAAAATATTTTAAATTATTTTAAATTATTAAGTCATATTATTATTTCAATACTGCTTTGTTTAATTTAATGGCATTGAGAAAAAAAATATGCGAATTATGCAAGTTGAAACTAATATAAAACATGAGTTCATAGTCAGTTGAAATGGTACTTATCGGCATGTTCTAGAAGGCATCGAAAGCTTGTCGGAACATTCGTAGTCGTGTCAGGTACCCAAGAATGGATGATGTAGACATGGTCGCTGCCTGTCCGGTGATGTCCAATGCGGTGGAATCCTGTCTAGATAGGCTGCTCTGGATTTTCCCACATGCTGAATGCCACGTGCTAGATGCTCATATGCTGCAATGATGATTCCAATGTTCCGGTTGGCGAGATATGACGTCCCCAAGTAGTGTGATACGATTCCCAGATGTAGGTGAAATTAACGAGTTGTTGAAGTTAAATTATGACGAAAAAGAAATGCTGATAAGCCTGCTTTATGCACTAAACCATGAGACGAATTGTCCATGGATTTAGTCACGTCCGTGAAATACATATCCGGGGTCAGAGGACCATATGTTGTCGCTGGACGAGAATGCTGTCGCTGGACAAAAGTGCGGTCGCTCGCGAGCCGAAAATGTTGTCCCTTGTGGACAGAGAATGGCGGTCGCTTGTGGACCAAGAAATGCGGTCGCGTTGGACCAAAAATGTTGCCTGTAAGGCTGAAATAAAATCCGGTTGCGGAGGATCATATGTGGCATGCTTAACGCTCTCGAAATTTTCTTGAGTTAGTGTTGCAAGCTTAAGGAAGCTGGTAGGAAGTCAGAAAAGTGTTTTGAATTAATTAGTGGACTGTAAATTTAGATTAAGTAACGTTTATTTGAATATCATTCAGAAGCGCAGGCCCACGCAATTACATCAGACGTTCATAGCCAAAATACAAGATGTGGCGTAAGTTGTCAGGCTACATAATGTGTAGCATTGAAAAGAGATCAAATAAGAAGGACATAGTAAATTTAGGTTGTCGCAGCTAGCGAGAAAGTAAGGGTGCAAACGCACAGTTAAAAGATTGAGTGATGACTGAATAAACGTAGCTGTGAGGCCACACGTGGAGCACCGCTACGGTGACGTAAGTGCGCTGGGCAGATTGCGCGTGAGCAAGTACAAGGTACAATGTATTAACAGATACTGATTAACCTATATTCCTCAATATCCATAATTATTATATATTATTATTGTAATCTTTAAAATATTTTTTGTAAATACTGCTCAATTTTATGAAGTAAGTGATCAAGGTACAGGGATGATTGTTGTCATGTTGGTAGGTTTAATTCATCCCTCAGCTATTTCAGTGTCACCTAACACTCAGCATTTATAGTTCTGTCTTTCTGTTTCACATTTGGAATTGAACCAGTCGTTTTATAAATTTAATTTATGCTGATAAGAAGAAATTTATATATGAATTATATAATGCTGAAATGTAACTATTATATTGTATACCTCCAGTAGGATATGTTGCACCATTACAATTTATATATTATGTATTTGAAGAGTACTCAACGTAACTATCGAATAACCTACCAGCTAGGTCATGGGATTTCTGTGTTCATTACGTTAAGTTCCTTTTGTTGCACAATAAATTTTATGTGAGAAGAGAGGAAAAAGATTTTGTGGTGTGGAATAAATGCTAATAAAACATTGATTTGTAAAAAAAACAAATTCTTTAAAAATTAAAAAGAATTATATATTAAAAGTCACCTTTTAAAACAAGCTGTTTTTACAAGCATTAGTTGTAGTATACAAATTATAAATTATACATAACTAATATGCAAACAACTAAAATAAATCACATATAAACTCTGTAAAATGAACGGTGGCAGTTGGGACAGGCCAGACCGAATTTCCCTCACTAACACACACACAGCGGATTATACCTGGCCCTTAGTGGCCGCTGTGACTCACATACTGGACATTTCTAAACGCACGAGCATTTTTTTATCGTGCTAAAAAATTGCAAAACCGTTATTGTTTTTGAATTCTGCGCAAAAGTCTAAGAAAAATGATACCAAACAACAACTATCAAAAAGCAATCACTGTCCTTTACAGTCATAATAAGGTCATTATGCTGTTATGAATCTCTGTTGTAATCACATGTCGTCTGTTGTAGAGATTTGTCGCAATTAGTTGTGTTGACACTCATTTTTCATAAAATTTCTTGGAGGTTACAAAAATGGTAATTTCGTTTGGCATTAAAATCAAATTTTAAAAGTTGTAATTATGTACTGGACGGCACACTTTGCAAATCATACCTGTGGCATGTGGGCCGGCTGTGAGTGTCGTGGATCAGTGAGGGCACCTCAGGCAGTCTGGCCGGTCCCAACCGCCACCGTTCATTTTACTGACTGTAAATATAAAAACAATTTTAAAATTGTTTCAATTACATGGGTGTCTGACATTAAAATATGGAATTAAAGTAATTATTTTCAGTGTTGCAAATCATATAGCACTTAAATATTTATTACAAAAACATGAAAAGTTGATTTGTAGTATTTTAATCAAAAATAATATTTACTTTATTTCAACAAATATTAATTATTGTGGATCCATTTTAACTAACTAGAAAAATTACTAGAAAACATGTTAAAATTACATGCTTAAATTATACAGTGAAAACTGCTTAAGCCAGAATCTGGAAAAGACGGAAACCTTATTAAGCCGGAAAATTTCCGTGGTCCCTTTGATTTCTCATAGTTAATACAATGGACATACGTTAAAAACAACTCGTATAAAACGGAAACTGACTAACGCGGAAACGGATAGAATTTTTCTGTTCCAACGATACTAGTTGCCTGTATAAAACGGGAAATTTCTGTTGAGAAATCCACAATTAGTTTCAAATTCATTCATTCTTTGACTACCGTCATACCTATCAGTTATGTACGTACGTCACGATGTAAGCGGATTATAAGTAAGAGAAGACACGGATGGGGCAACTACAGGTGAAATTGTAGAATGTACAATTAGTTCATTGGTTTTCCCCACTGACACAATACTGTACCTAAGTCTCCACTGATTCTAAATTTACAACACCAATTCAGAGGTCTTGGGTAAACATTCTGTATGGTACGGTATATCCGCCATCAGCAAAATGGATAAATTGAAAAACAACACGTTGTCTTTGAAGTTGAAAATAGACCTTACTAAGTGTTATAAAGAAAACAGAGTTCTAAACAATTAGTGCAAAAGTTTAAATGTGGAAAAACTCAAGAGTATGAAATTATGAAAAACAAGGACAAAATAAAAAGTGAGTGGCTGAATAACGAACGAAGCGGTGATTCGAAGAGGACGCTAAGAAAAACCGGAAATGAGGACATAAATGTGACAATGTATGACTTGTTTTTGGATGCAAGATCGCGAAATTTGCCCATATCTGGACCTTTTCTACAGGCTCGAGCAAAACTGGTGGCGGAGAGACTAAACAAAGAAGATTTTAAAACATCCAATGGATGGTCGGAGAGTTTTCGTATCAGACATGAAATAACGTTTGGACAAATCAGCGGAGAAGCAAATGATGTTGATATGGATGTTCTCAATGATTGGAAAGTTAAAATCGAAAGTTTAATTGCGGACTACCAGCCAGAAAACTTGCAAACTGTGATGAAACGGGTTTGTTTTTTCGCGCTTTGTCAAATAAAACACTAAAACTGAAGAGCGAAAGATGCATCGGTGGAAAACAATCGAAGGAGAGATTGATCATTTTGATGTGCGGATTTGCAGACGGAAAACTTGAAAAACCATTACTGATTGGAAAAGCTCGTAAGCTAAGATGCTTCAAAAATGTTCGCGTTCTAACAGAAAAGCGTGGATAAATTCAGAAATAATGGAGGAATGGTTGAAGACACTGAATCAGAAAATTAAGATGCAAAAACGGCACATCTGTTGTTCTTAGACATGCAACGTATCATCCCGATCTAAAGTTGTTAAATATAAAACTCTGTTTCCTACCGGCGAGTACAACTAGCGTTACTTAACCAATGGATCAAGGTGTGATTAAAAATGTTTAAGTGCACTACCGAAAATACGTTCTGCAGTCGGTTGTCACGAACATGCAACAGTGTCAGTCTGTGGATGAATTAGCGAAGAAAATATCTGTTTTCGATGCCGTAAGATAGATTTGCAGTGCCTTTAATGATAGGCCTATTAGCCGGACATGTATAAAGAAATGCTTTTGAAAAATTTGCGTTAAAAGCAACACAGAAGAAGAAAATTTGTGACCGGAAGAAGAAAATCCCCAGCTCTAGCTTACGCGCCTTAATTACTGATGGAACCGAACCACAGGATTACGGCAATATCGACGAGAATGTACCAACTGAAGCCAGATTTCAGACCTTGGACGAAATTATTGAAGTGAGAATAAATGCAGCCGAAAGGAGGCTTTGGCAATGAAGAAGAAGAAGAAGACGAAAGTGCAGGAATTGGTAAGTTTGAAACAGTTGTAGTTATACAGTAATTGTTAATACAGTACAGTGTAATCAAGATGATAAAATTTTATTTTTCTGTTATTGCATAGCTGTTGAACTTCACTTAAAAATTCAAGACTGCAGAGAGATGCATTACAGAAACTGATGGCATTTGAAGAATTCGCGGAAAAGTCAAACTGTAAAGAAATGATGAAACCGATCTTCGAACTACGAACTTTGATTGAAAAACAGTTGTAAAACTAAAGCAAAAAACTCTTTTAGATTTGTGGAAAAAGTAAAAGTAGAATAATCTAAGAGCGTCATAATATTGTGTAATACAGTAATTAATTTTAAAATGTTAGTTTAAATCCTTTATTTACCTGGTTTATATAAGATAACCTATACAGTGTACATAAAAAAATTACATAGTACTGCAGTTAAATTTGTGTTCGTGTTTATTTGAACCTGTCCAACACGGAAACCTTTACAAACCAGAAGAAATCTACGTACCCGTAAGATTCCGGCTTACACAGTTTTCACTGTATTACTTATTAAAATGTTTGTAATTACACTATGTACAGTTATTTATGTGTTCTTTTTTTATATCTTGATTAAACTTGTTTACTGAGTTTGTTTATAAAAAAAATTTGTTCATTTTTCACCCGTTTTTCACATTGAGTTACCGTAGCATGTGTGTTGTTCCTTGATGGTGATGTGATGATGTTGGTGACGAAGTTGAGGATGCTGAAGTCTGTTGTTGGTTGTCCATTGGACAGAGCGTCTCCCATCTAGAATGAGTGGCATCAGTTTTATGTCACCGAGCAAACTTGAGCAGATTATTAGCGTCTGTCCCATCATTCAGAGTTGTCCGGGGTTTTATACTCAAGGCACGCAGACAGGTTGAAGATTGTTTAACATGCTATCTCAAACATGTATATTTTGGTCAGCGCGTTGGTTTTCACATATCACTTTTTTCATATTTTACACTCATAATTAGTGTTCATGTGGGAACTAATAGAATCATGAGATTCATAATACTCTTGTCTTTGTTTACGTATTAATTAATTGCTTGTTAATATTAATTAACTGAGAAATTAATTATTTTGTTTGTAGTTCAGTTATAATTTTACCTTTCACCTTTAAATTGTATCTACACATGTGTCATTTTGCACGTCTTAAAATTATATATGCATCAAGAAATAGACTGTAGCAAAATGTGTTTGAATATATATATTTATTTATTGTGTATTGTGTGTGTGCATGTGGATGAATGTTTACTGTTTGGTTATTAAAATACATGAAGATGAATTTATTTTTTTCAGCCTATTGATTCAAAGAGAGAGGAATTTAGAAAGTATCTAGAGAAAGCTGGAGCTTTAGATGCACTCACCAAAGTTCTAGTTATGCTGTACGAAGAAACAGAAAAACCTGCAGATGCTTTAGAGTATCCTTTATCAAAGACTTTCATAATTTTCAATAATTAATTAGTTGTTTCTAAATGGCCAACAGAAATAATTCTCTTAATATAGTATATACATTTTGTTTTGAAACTATGTACCTATTGTTTATTTGGATAATGAAGCTTGGTGTATTTTGAAGATAAGAAGTAATTATGTATGCTAATGTTTTGCGTGAAACAACATTTCTTTAGTTTTTCATAAAATCCCTATTTACCTGATGTTAATTGTCTATATGCTACTATATGCACCGCTTAAAAGTGAAATAAGTATTTACAATATTTTATAAATATTTAGTGTATATTATGTCTTACAATAGTGTCGCTTTGAGCACAAAGTCTTGCTGTAGGATAGTCAGAGATCATAGAACCGTTAGAGTGACCCAAAGGTAGGTATTAAACCACTGCCCACTAATTAAATATTTTGATTCTCCTTAATTTCTTAACTATTCAAAAAAATAAATGTTTATTCTTTGACTTTAATTAAGTTCATACAACCAAAATCTCATGTTCTTATATAAAATGTAATATTAAAATTTTTAGATTAGATGTATCAACATAATGTAATGGTTTAGGGTTTTGTTACTGGTAATTTAGTTTCAAGACAAGAAGCAGTATGGTTTTTATATTGTAAGACAAGATAGTCCTAATTTGTTGTAACTATTATTGATATTACTGATGCCACTCTCATGTTTTCATTATTTAACTGCTTGTGATATATTCTTAACAAACATGTAGATATGTACGTAAACATCTTGGTGATAACAGGCCAGATGTAGCTGAATTAGAAGCACTGCGTAGTGAATTAGATGAAGCCAATTTACGTATTCGTTCTCTTGAAGATGAGAAACATGTCTTACAGGAACGGTTATCAAAATATGAGCCAGTAGAAGAAGTGAATGAAACTGCGACAGAACATGAAACAGAAATTACTGAGGGAGTAGTGCCAGAAGGTACAGCACCAGTTGAAGAGGCAGCACCTCCAAAAGTTCAAGAAAATGCAGAATTATAACTCTCCATTGTATGTGTGTATTTGTTTTGTGTTAAATTTATATAAACACAGTGCTGTGATAAAAGTGTAACCAACATATTCCTTGCCGTGTAGAGTGTATGCGTACATGATATACAAAACGTCCATTTGAGGAGAAAATATTTTTATTATAAAGTAATATGAAACATTTTTCATGGTTATCACTGTAGATCAAAATTTCTATCTAATCTTATATGTATCACTGGATACAGTACCTATGATAATAGCTGCGGTTGGAATAAGTTTTTCTTTATGTTCATACTGCTAATATATGCTGGTACATGTATAATGAAGCATTCTGCTCTCATGTAAGTCAGTATTGTGAGTCATAAATAATGAATTTTTGTATTTTGTAAGTGCCATTAGTGCAAATGAGAAGTCAAAACCGTGTTCTGTATAATAATAATAATAATAATAATAACTTATTTGTTTGTTTATTAAAAGATAAATTTTGAGTTTACATAATAATGTGGTTAGTTCCTTGGTAATTGATGTCTCAGGCTAAAGAAAAATTTAGTAAATGTCTGTTTACTAGTAAATAGTATATCTTTATAACTGTAGACAGTGTTGTGGGTCAGACTGCAAATAGTAAATATTTTCAAGTTTTGACTAAATCACAATTTTACATAAAAGATACAGTATCTAGTGAAACCATGTTCACATCACTAGAAGAAATAAATATTACTTTATTAATACCATTGCTAAAGCAAAGAACTGGTGTCACATATTTTGCTAAAAAAATTCTTAGTTTTTACTTTTATATGTATTTTGGAAGCAGATCTACATTTTGTTTTAATTTATAGCATCCGGTTTTCACGTTTCGTTATACCAATCAAAATTTCTTGTTTCCTGAGTTAGTAAGTCAATTAATTTTTTTGTTCAGGTAATAGTTTGTGTTTGGTTTTAAGACTGAAAATGTTTATCACAATTTTATAAGAAGTATTTGAGTTTTAGTTGAGTTTGTTAATGTATTCATTTAATATATATTAAATTTATTTATTTAATATACATTATTCGTAACACATTGTACGAAGAAAAGACTGTTTTTATTTGCAATAGAATATATTGCTATTATCATTATTATTTGTGTAATCAATATTGGTAATTGTTTATTTAGGTTTTAATTATGTTTTGCTCAAATTACCAAATTCGTACAAAAATTAACATACTTTTTTGTATGTAAATACAGTTAATGATTTATAATAATTTTTTAATTGTAAATTACAAATCATATGACAGTGTGTTGCCATACATATAGTGTGTAATGTTTCAGTAAAAATGTTTTAAAATTTATGTAAATTATTTTTATTGAGTTTATCCCAATGGTTAATGGCACATCATTTTTTAAGATACATTTTTTTAAGCTTCTTGACTCTTTCAGGTCTGGAGCCATCACTGTACATATTGTTGTTGTCTTGATCAGACATTCATCTTTATGTAGAGCATTCTTCATAATTTGTTTTAGTGTCGTAAACACATGTATATAATATGTTTTCCAGTTCATGTAACAACATGCTATGATGCCAAGTATTGAACTTCTAGTGACTTATGTAAGTATCGTGGACCATGTTGTGCCACTCCATGGTCCTGTGGTGTGCACCATATGTTGAACACTATTTTGTTGGCAAATTAAAATTCATTTCTGTTACGTACAAGACCTCAATCCTTCTGTCATCATACCCAACATTTTGATCCACATAATATTATAACCTTAACTTTTAATGGGATCAGTGAGGAATTTTTTCTAATGTTTGAGAAAGTGTACATGTGTGGTCATGCATTTATTTACTTATATGTCAGATGACAACCTGTTAATCTCTAATACCTATTATAGCACTTTTTATTATCAATAACAGTCATAGACAGTAGTGACTAGATACATTTGCCATTGTCTTTTGGTGTGCTAAAATCTCATACTGATCAGCAAACTGTAACTGTAACTGTAACAACTCATATCTGCTTTCTATCGGATGTGTAGAGCCAGGAACATAGCCAGAGGGGAGGTCCAAGGGGTCCCCTTTAGAAACCAAAAAATTCCTAAAGCTGTTATAACACGGCCAAACAGTCACTATCATTTATAGAAAGATGGAATTCAGGAATCACACTTACAATATGTACATTTTTATGTTATTTCACAATAGGCCTGCAGGGTGCTATGCTAATTAGCACGGATGAAAATGTGGAATTACGACCTTTAAGAAGTATGTTACTTTTATTTGAAAAAAATCTTTACATCCCTGAGGCCTGACTTTTTTCCTTCCCCTCTTAAAGGGGTGAAAAATAAGTTTTTCTGCATTTTCACTATTTCCCTTCATGTGTCCATTAAATGTTTAAAATAAAAAGTTTAGCTGATAAAATTCTCCGTATTTTTTTTATTTTTTTTTATTTTTTTATGACCAAAATTTGCTGAGTTATCAAGGTTTAAAGGTGTCATATTTTTAGGACATTTGCTCGTCTGGGAAATTTGGGCGTAGTTTTTTGAGATTTTCAGTGTTGAGATAAAAGTTGTAGCTTATTTAATTCTCTACAAAATGAGCAAATAACAATGTCAATATGTTTATTAGTTAATTAACAAATTAAAATTATTCCATTAATTGTCTTTTTGCTCTGTCACTTAATGCTGGAGAAGTGTTATACATTTCTTCTTAATAATACGTTAATTTGAAATTGCTAGAAATGGTCTTTCGACATTTTATAAAAATCACTTATTAAAAATATATTTGTCCCAGCAACTACTGGACAAATATTAATACAAACTAAAATACAATCTTATTAGAAAATCTGTCTTACTAGAAATATATTAATTTCATTCATGTTAAATAATTTTTAATTTTGATAACATACAATTTTAAATGTCTTGTAAAATAAAAGCACTTCCTTACTGAATTCCAGAAACCAAAATTCCAGAAAACTGTTTTGGAATAACACTCAATCAAACGTTTTGTATTGTACACTAAACTTAAATATATTTATATCTTTTATATTATTTCAGTTAATTTTACATAAATCTGTATACACAATAGTGAAGACTCCGAAATGATTGTTGGTACTCAAATGCACAAAACAACGGAGCAGCCAGTTTGTTGAACTGCGAAGAAAGTGGTCTGCGCATGCACCAACTCTGAAGCTCTTAGAGGTCCCGGCAGCGAGATCCCAGTGGTGGCAGATCTAGTGCGTACAACTTTTTTTATCCCTTCGTATTTTATACAGAAATGCTCAGGTAACAATTCCTTTTGGACGTTTACATAAGTGTACATAAGAGAATCATTTCCCAAAGTTTTAAACCGAATTATTAAAACAGTAATGCATGAGTTGATTTACTGTAATAAACAAAAATTCCTAGAACAAAATTTCCACAACTTTTCATAATACATAAAGAATAAAGATTTTTTTAAAACATTGTTTTTTATATATATTTTCATTGTGAAAAGTTTGGTTCGTGCTAAATTTTTTGCAAGATGAAATCATAGAACGATTGGTCTGAAGTACAATTTAGAAAAATAAGGTCATTTTAATTTTTTTTATTTTAAATGACAAAAAAAATAATCATATTTAATACAGCGACATGCTTTATCAGACTTTTATAGAAGGAATTGTGTAGTAGATTATAGAAGCTGAATAAGTGAAATTCAAATGTTAATATTCACATTTATTTATTCAATTCTGAAAAAAAACTGTAAATGTTTCTTTTATTTTGTTATTTTCTGTTTCTTTAATTCGAGAATTTCAGACTGTCTTAAAACCCCACTTTAGGGTCCTCATTTCTATCTTGCTCTGAGGGAAAATCTGGTCCCCATTTTTCTGGAAACAAACGTCCAGAATCATAATTTTTTACTCCACTCCTTCAATGCCCCCCCCTCCGAAACAAAATTTTGGCTACATTTCTGTATAGAGCCTTGAAATATAACCCAGAAATCCTTAAATTAAATTATATTTAGTATGTCCGAGTGTTAACTTTATGGATTTGGAGTTAGAACTTATTTACTATTCTGGAGTTTGTATGTGTGTGTGTGTGTGTGTGTGTTATTATAATACAGTGGAACTTGGTTATTACGGCCTCGGCTGTTACGTCAACTCGGGTGTAGCGTTATTTTGTCATAAGTCTGGTCAAACTGATATCTTTAACATTATAAAAATTCCCGGTTTTAACGTCACTAAATATTGTACTACTCTGTTATAGCATCAAAAATTTCTCAGATATTTTACTCTAAATTTTTTATAAACGTATATATGTGCGCACGCGCTACGCCCATGGCTACAGACATACATTGTATGCAAGCGATAAGCACTGTAACAGGACTGGCGGGGCCAGCGCCAGATGGAGAAAAAATTAAAAAAATTAGGAAATGCGAACATGGTGATGTGGATGCAGCATTATTGAAATGGTTCAAACAGTGTCGATGTTCAGATATTCCTGTGAGTGGACCAATTCTGAAAGAGAAAGCTACAGAATTCGGAAAATTGTTTGGTATTGATTTTACATGCTCCAATGGATGGCTAGATCGATTTAAGGCCCGACACTCGATTTCCTTTGTAAAAATCTGTGGTGAGGCAAAATGCGTAGATCTGAACGTTACAGGCGATTGGGTGCGTAACACTTGGCCACAAATTAGACGATCATGTAAAGATGACGACATCTTTAATGGAGATGAAGCCGGAATTTTTTATAAATTAACTCCAGATAAGACTTTCAAATTTAAAAATGAAAAGTGCGTTGGTGGGAAGCTCTCTAAACAAAGAGTTACAGTTTTTGTTTGTGCGAACATGACGGGAACCGAAAAAAGGAAACTTTTAGTTATCGGGAAAATTTTGCATCCTAGATGTTTTAAAAACATCAAAAAACTTCCTGTAAGTTACACTGCCAACAAGAAAGCGTGAATGTCTTCTAGTATTTTTGAAGATGAACTAAGAAAGTGGGATAAAGAACTGTCATCGAAAAACAGAAAAATTCTACTTCTAGTTGACAACTGTGCAGCCCATCCAAAGTTAAATTTGACAAACATTAATCTTACTGGCCAACTGTACGAGTGTCCTGCAACCTATGGACCAAGGCGTCATTAGATACCTAAAGTGTCCCTACAGCAAACAACTTAAAAAAAAAATTATTTTCTGTATGGACACGGCGCAACCTGCCACAATTTCACTCTTAGATGCAATACAATTCCTAGACGACTCTTGGAAGAGTGTAACACAGAAGACGATAGCAAAATGCTTTAGTAAAGCACAACTCGTACATGAAAATTTACCCGATGATGACGAAGACGACGACTTGCCGCTCTCGGAGTGGATTAAGAAATTCGACGTAAATGAATTTGGAAATGAACTTGATTCCTATGCATCAGTGGATGACCAAGTAGAAAAATTCCAAGTGTTGAGTGACGCAGAAATTATCGCGGAAGTAAAAAACATAGAAGCAGAAGATAGTGTTGAAGAAGATGCTGAGCAAGAGGAGGATGCCGACGTCGTTTGTCCGACAGTACAGGAAGCAATGAGAGCCGCCGAAACTCTTTCACGATTTTACTGGTTTAGAGAGACGTCTGACACAGCACAACAGAAAGAATTTATTTTTCAGAAAGGAGCGTTCAAAAGAAAATTTCGGATTACTTTCGACAGTATGCCTAAATGTAAGTTACATGTACTTTCTTTTTGATCTTTTAAAATATTCTTCATGCTGTTTGTATAAATGAAATGCAGTTTGTAAACTTTAGAATAAATATCACGAATAGTGTTAATAATGCAAAGATCTTTTTTTTATTTCTCCTTCCTTACTAGTGATCAAAAAGGGTCTTTTATAACGTCACTCGGACATAACGTCATTATTTTTTTGGTCCCTTCAATGACGTTATAACCAAGTTCCACTGTATACAATTGTCTTATCGTTCCTTTGAATCTTGAACACTTTTTAGTGTCTGTGTTTGTTTAATGACACTGACTTTCAAAGTGTTTGATAGATGTTACCTTTTCAGCGTAATTTTGGAAGAGTCAGTGTTATTCTGAAGGGTGTACTTGAGGAGGTAGAATATAGTTTTTGAAGCACATGACCTGTGACAGCACACGTGGGCTCTATTGTGGCCAGATGGGAAGTGTTTATTGAGTAGCTGGACAGAGGCACATACTTACAGTACACAGTAGATATTGTTGCACAGTAGCAAGCTGCATCAGTGACATCACAGGCGCAACTGTCGGCCATTGATTGCTGCTTCGTATATAGTGTTTTCAGCATGTGTTTTAGTTTATCTTCTGTTTTTTTAAAATCTTTATTTCATCACAGTTTACAAATACAATATTGCAACAACACACAGGGCCGTAACAAGGTACTCCTGCACCCTTGGCAATTTTGACAAAGCTGCGCCCCCAATACCAATACCGAGGGGTCTGGAATACACCCACCAGTGTAGCGGGGGTCCGGGGTTCCTCCCCCGGAAAATTTTTAAAATTAAAGTGCAAAAATGGTAGTTTTTTAAGCTTTTTGAGCCAAGTTTTTGCCTCTTTTCAAGGTAACTTTTTGGTCGAATTTCTGTAAAATTCTATATTATCTGAATATAAAAGCATTACTATTGTAAGAGAAAGACTGAACTAAAAACTATTTTTAAAAACTAACTGAAAGTGGTGGAATCTGTAGGAGGTATAAAACCTAATTTGCAGGTGATTGAACTATGTAAAAAGTAACTAAACAAAAAAAAAACGTAGTTACCAAAGTACAGTTCATGGTAAGCCCTACTAAAACTTAATATTTACACTACATTAAGGTAGGTAATATACAATTACAAACTTTTTTAGAATAAAAACTAAACTTCTAGTAACAGTATTTAAGTAAACTATAGCAGCTTCTGCAACCTGCAATATGAGAAAATGAGAAAAAAAATGCTAAATATTTTTATTGATAGTTACATCAATTTACAGTAGGCCTTCTTTAGTTAACAGTTAGATTATATCACACTACTGTAACTGATGAGGTATTGATTATAACAAAAACTACCAGAGAAATAATTCATAACTTTAGTCGGTGCTTTAGTTCTATAATTTATCTTGATTTTTTTTACACAGGACTTCAGGACTTGCACTTACAACATTCTGTTGTAACTGCAGGTACCATTTTTTTGGGTCTGGGGGCTGTAAATAACAAATTGAAACTCTTCAGTAAACAAATATATTGCGTTTACAAATTGTTACATTCAGTATACAGCAGAAAAGCCATGGAACTAAAACTTTACCTTTCTTGCTTTCAGCAAGGCAAACTCACTAATTATTTCACTAAAATCAAGTTTTGAAGCAATCTCATATTCTATGGACAGGATAGCTAAGTTTGTCAATCTGTTTTCACACATACTTGACTGTAAGTAGTTTTTGATTATCTTCAACTTGCTGAAAGTACGCTCGCAAGACGCGACACTGATGGGCATTGTCAAAAATATCCTCAATGCTATTTCGATGTTTGGATAAGCATCTCTTAATCCATAGTTTGAAACAACTTACAGAATATCCAAATGGGAAGCCTTGTAAATGTTCTTCACTAACTCTTTTGCGTGAAACTTGAAAGCAGCTACTTCGTTAACTAGCTCAACTCTATCAATGTCTCTGCTATATATCGCACCAAGATCAGCTGCACACTTTTCAAGAAAAGAAACAGAGCATTCACTTAAGGACTTTCCTGACACAAAACTGAAGTCTGATGAAACTGTGTGGTAAATGTGTGCCCTTTTTTCCATTTCACTTACAATTCTATCAAATACAGTGTAACATTCTATCTCAAATGATTTATCAGAACTCAACAAGTGTGCTTCGTCTTCAGCCGTCTCCCCAGCCATCCTCTTGACTTTTCGCAGCCTCTTAACAGCAAAACTGCTTTGGATGGCCATGGAATCACAAATAGCTTTGGCTTTTTCTGTGTATTTTTTAATTCCTTCTTTACGTAGGTCTTCAACTTTTTTTGCCAAACCTGACAGTAAACTTGATGCTACGTCAAGAGTTGTGCTCTTTCCTTGCAGTGACTTGTTGGTGCAGTCCAAACTTATCAAAACATCAGACCACATCTCTAAAAGGCACACAAATTCGTAATCAATTTGTCTAAGAAGTTTCATAGCACCAGACAGTGTGTCAGTGTTCCAGTCGTTGTCTGTATCATCAGCCATGTTTTGTAAAACTTTGTGTACAGATGATAAGTTCTTCTTAAGAGCTATCACAGCTTGACGCCTGGAAGACAATCTTGTATCACAATGTCTCTTAAGGGTAGTTTTGAGACAACCAATCAAAGCCTCCCACCTTAAAGTAGAGCTACTAAAGAAGTTGAAAAGCTCCAACACTTTTCCAAAAAAACTTGTCATCATAATTGACACTTCCGCGGCGTGCACGCCAACGAGGTTAAGACTATGTGCTGCACAAGGCACAAATTTAGCAAGGTCGTTTAGTTGGGATATGTGCGCTTGAACGCCTTCATATTTTCCTGCCATGTTTGAGCCATTGTCAAAGCCTTGACCACGACAGTTCTGAATATCCAAGCCGTCATTGTTTAGCTTTTGCAATATTTCTTGTGATAACCCTCTTCCTTTTTTCTGGTGACTTATGATGAAGTCCACAAAACTTTCTTCAACTGAGCATTTCCCATCCTTAATGTTAACATACCTTATTATTTCACTCATTTGTTCTAAATGTGCTATGTCCGGGGTGCAGTCAAACATAATAGAGAAATACTTGGCACTTTTTACATTCTTCAGTATTTCAGATCGAACCTTATTTCCCAAAATGTCTATGACCTCATTTTGAATTAGAGGTGAAAAATAGCTTGTGACATGTTTTCCACTTTTAACATTTTCTATGTGCTTAGATAGTTGAGGATTGTAGTGACTAATAAGTTCTAATGTACTCAGAAATACACCACAGTTGCTGTCACTGATAGAATCGGAACCTCCTCTTAAAGGTAAGTTATTCCTGGCACAATGGAGAATTACATCCACAATACATTTGAGAACATTGCACCACTTTTCTGCTTCAGCTTGTATCAATGTTTGATGTTCTGCATCAACAGATCTACTAGTTTTCAGTCCAATTTCTAATTCTTTCCAATCGACATAAGAATGTCGGTGAGGTATCGACCTTTCGTGATTGACAATAAATGGGTTCAAGTGTCTCGAATCATTGAATCCCTCATCAATATTAGAGAAAGCAGATTTGTCCTTTTTGTCGTCTTTTGAAAAGAGAAGGCAAGGGAAACAAAACAGTGCGTCCTTAGACTGGCTGTACAATAACCATTGCCTGTTTACTTTTTCCCCGTTTGGTAGACTTTTATAAACCCATTTCTGAGAAAAGTGTCTTCCATCATCTGCACGGGGGAATTTGTAGCTATCTAAGTCAATTGTTTGTGGGCCTCGTTCAACAAGTTTACAACGAACTGTGTGTGATCGAAAATTTGCTGGCCATTTTTTGGGATCCTCATAGATAATTTCTATTCCCACATCAGTAGTATTTAATGCATCATTTTCATTATAATTAGATGTGCAAGATGTGCTGGGTTTTTCAAGATCAGTAGATTGCCTGCCCATGGTGGAATGACTTGGCTCAGGATCACTTCCTTCTTCAAAATCAATGACGTTTGTCATGAACTCCATTGGAGTGATCTGGCTGTGGTTGTCTTCTGAAACAGTCTCAGTCTTGCTATCTTCTTTTTCATTTTCTCCTTCCTTTTCTTCTTGGTCGTCTTCTTTTTCTTCTTCTTCTTCTTCTTCTTCTTCTTCTTCTTCTTCTTGAAGTGTATTACTATTACTGGCACTATCACTTTCACCTACTTCTTTCTCTTCATTTCACAGCCAATTTCCAGGTGCCGATGCTAATTTTTCGTTGTCTTCTTCTTTTCTTTTTTTGATTTTTTTAAATTCACTTCCAGAAGGTTTTTTTGGCCCCATTTCTGAAACAAACCCTTCCCATTTAATTTACATTGTATTACAGTTGTAAATGGCTGCCATTTAAAAACTACTCGACCGATCTCAAACATTAACGAAATCCGCCAAGATATTGTGCCCACTGCCCAAGGACCTGTGTGCCAAGTTTGGTCGTAATCAGTAAATTTGTTTGGGCGCTGCCGCTGTCATTGTCATTGTTACAGACACACAGACGGCCAAAAGGTTTTTTTGAATCCTGAGTAATAGGATTACACGGAAAACCCGAAGCACTGTAAATACAAGTGAGCCTCTCGCGGTAATAAAAAAGAAACGATGTCTGCGACACATAAGCCATGCGTTTATGTTCAGTGCCGACAGTTGCGTTCACCGAAAAATTCGGTGATAGCGTTAAAACCTCGCAGACATCGTTTCTTTTTTCTTACCGCGAGAGGCTCACTTGTATTTACAGTGCTTCGGGTTTTCCGTGTACGCGATCGCTCATCCAATTATAAAAATAAAATTGATACCATATTCATGAAACTTGTGATTGAAATATTTACGTAAACTAATTTTGAAATCGGGACTATTTTAGTCAGCAGACTTGCGCAACAAAATCAGCTGACACTTGCTGAAAATTGGACATTTTCAACCATGACCACTTCCGCTAAAAATGAACCAATAGGAATATAAGTTATACCAATGGAACGGGCCTGTTCTTCTTCTTTCTTCCGGTATTTTTTTTATTTTCTGTAGGTCTAGAAAATGAAACGGCGAACACAGTGATATTAGTTAGGCCTATTTGGCTTTGTCAGTCTGGCAGTAAAGACAGAACGAATGTTGGGAAATTATTTCTGACAGCTGGAGTCAAGTTTCGCACAGTAACCTCCATTGATTGTTTGATTCACTGACATTTTCGTGATGTTGAAGAGTAAATAGTATAATTAATGTACTGTTTTGCAATAATACCGTGTTATAATAATAATAATATGTAGTGTTTTCAAAAACTGTACAAAAAGGGAAAAAATAGGCCGCCACCACGGGGAATAACATGCGCCAATTCTAGGGTTAATGTAGACTAAGCTATGGTACATTTTATTGAAATCATTCTTACCCATACAACAGAAGCAACGTCAACATCAACAAGTAACAACACAAACACTATAAGTGTCGTCTAATCGCTGAGTGTGAAAATTACTTAGTTCACAAATTATAATAGAAAATAATACCAGCGACTGTAATTATACTGAGTCTCAACAAAACCAACAGAACAAACTAGAATAGAGCAATAGACTGACGTGGCCGTGGCAGAATGCGGGGGGAGGTGTATGAGTATGAGTACTATTCAAGTTATGACAAGCTTGCTAAAACCAACGAATATAGACGTTACTAGAAGCACACTTCTGGGTTATTAAAAGCGTAGTTGAAACACTGCTACTACTTTTTGTATAAAAGAGTGGTAGATGAAAAAAATGTTTGTAATAAGAAGACGCATGTTTTTGTATGTTTTAAAATTCTTTTGCGCACTGCATAATACAGAATGCATCAAAAGTGCATTTTTTGAGTAGGCTGCATTTATTTGATTCATTCCTTCGTACCCAGTGTGTCAAACAAATGTGAAAAAATTTTGGAGGTTGTGTCTAGTCTAACCCCTACAAACATTTTTTCATCTACCACTTTTTATCTGATAAGTTGTAGCTTTTTCCAATTATATATTAACGAAAATGTTTGAAATTTACTAAATTTCGCGGTATAATACAAAAAATTACTTGGAAACGCCAGCGCCATCTAGTTGCCGGGGTGATGAACTACGGTTTATCACCCCAGAAAGCTGACACCACTCGCTCCATAAGAAGTGTTCTTCTAGTTACGTCTATATTCGTTGCTAAAACTAAGAAGGCGCAGGTGCAGTGCAGTGACCCAGTGACTGACTCATCATGGGAGGGGCGGAGGGGAAGGGTTTTTCGCTTTGTGCCTGGCCCGACTCCGCGCCCATCAGTAGGGCAAGGTCCAGTGCAGTTACTAAATTTACGTAGCTGCTTTTTGTTTATTGTATAATAGACACAAATATAGACAGTTCACGTACAGTAACTTTTAACAATCTGAAACTGAAAGATTTTTTCCAATAACGTGGAGTTTTTATTTGCTTGACAAATTGTACCAATCTAACTCTAAAAAAAGATATTTTTCATGGTCAATTTTGCGCCCTCTTTGTACCTGCGCCTTTGGCGGGGGCACATCTCGCCACCGCCTAGTTACGGCCCTGACAACACAATAGAGGGCTGCTAGAAATGAGTGTTGGAGCTTCCCTCACATACGTAAACATAAGTAGGACTGCTTGCTGCTTCACAAAAACAAATAACATATATTTCTTGATTTAAAAAAATAGATTATTAAACACAAATCCAGTAAGCTGTATTAAAGAAACACAATATAATATAATAAAATAATATAAAAAATTAAATATAATATAAAAGAAATAATCACAATTCCACAGTATAACAATATTAAAATATAATTTCTTTTATATTATATTACAATGGTGTAAAACAGTAGAAAGAACACTTAGAAAGAATGTCAGATTCTAGACTGGAAAAACAAGTCTGAAAATACAACCTGTAGGACACGGGTGTGTGGGAAGACCCAGGAAGAGATGGCTGGAGGATCTTTTGAAAGCTGACCAGCCAGCACCTTGCGTATGCCATGTTGTGAAGAGATGATGGTGATGAATTAATCTCTTTTTATTCAACAATAATTTCAAGAATTTATCTTGTGTGTAGTAAATTTATTTGTTTATTTTGACAGAGAAAATTTCTAAAGTGGTTACTTTAAGGTTTATATTGAACAAAGCATTGAACTTTGTACATGATATTTTGAAATATCTACTCTCCAGTGAAATTATAATAAAACGTTGCCTTACCCAGTTGCTAGTTCTTCCAGGATATATTGAGATAGGTTTCATTCTTTTGAAAGCCCATGTAAAAGTATTTACATACTGTGAGAAAGATTTGATTTTATGTTATATTACTATTAAAATGGTAGAGTCTATGGGTTTTCAGGTATGCAGATTTGTTTGTGACATGTGACTGTCAAACCGGAAGCTTTTATCAGAACTTGGTGTAACACAAGATAATACAAGTATAAATAATCCTTTTTGGAGGTGATCACCAAATTTGGGTTTTTGATACCTTCTCCCAAGACAGGGTCATGTAGAATTTGTACAGACTTAATGCTGGATTCAACATGTTAAATCTTAATAATAAGATGAAAAGCGCCTATGGAACCTGTTTAGAGGAGCAGAATGGAGCTTTAAATCAACGTTGCAATTTGTTTGTCAATGAGAGTGATATGTTTGTCTCATTTACTCCCGTTTTAATCGGGCCTTGTATCTATCAGTACCCTTCAAGGGCCTTACAAAAATTACAGCTCGAAGGATAAGGGTATTTGATTGCTAGATGCAACCAAGACATTCTGGAACTTTTCTTAAATTAGAGGCATTGAGAGTATTTTATGATCATCCATTGCCAATACCAGTAAGTCAAAGTATTAAATCTCTTCTGAACAGAAATGCTACTGTTATAATACCAACTGAGAACTGCTCACAGGACGACTTCATTATGCTGAGTGCTTATGTAATTTATGGATATGATACTGACAGTTAATTCTGCTTCAGGTAAAAATTACCAGACCAACATTATACAGTCAGAAGAGGAAGAATGTACTGTACGCTCTAGCTTTACTACCGAGACGTCTGAAGAGCAGGGGTCTACTGAATGAATGTGTGTGCTTATGTTGGTGGCATATTACTGGTTCAGTAAACAGTGTTCATTTGTTCAAAAGATAAATTTAGTTGTGACTTTGTGTGCGTATTAGACAGTATACGAGGTGTGATTGGAAAGTTATTAAGACGGCTTGTAATTTCAAAATGGCAGTACTTACAGGCTGTTGTGATGGATCTCCTTCAAAGTAGTCCCCTTCTGACTGAACACACCGACTCCAACGGTGTTTCCACTTTTGGAAGCATTCCTGGAAATTTTCTTTCTTAAGGGTTTTAAGAATCCTCTCCGTATTTGCCTGGATGTCTTTAATTGAGTCAAATCGGTCTCCTTTCAGCGAAATTTTCAATTTAGGAAACAGGTAGAAGTTGGCAGGGGCTATATCAGGGGAATAGGGGCGTTGCAGAAGCACAGGAATTTTGAATTTGGCCAAAAATCCATGATCGAGAACGCACAATGAGCCGGTGTGTCATGGTGGAGGACCCAATTCTTGTCTCGCCAGAGTGCAGGCCTTTTCTTCCGCAAATTTTCGTGAAAATGCTGAAGGACACTTTTATAGTATTCCTGGTTGATTGTCTGCCCCCCTAGGGGAAAATTCGTGATGCACGATACCTGTAGAATCGAAAAAAAAAACCACCAACATTGTCTTCACATGCGACTGACTTTGTCGCGCATTTTTCGGTCGTGGTGAACGTGGACCCTTCCACTGCGATGATTGTGTCTTTGTTTCTGGGTCATACCCATAAACCCATGTTTCGTCGCCTGTAATTACAAATCTGGGTCAGTTTCGGCCTGATTAAACAATTCTTGGGACACTTCAAGTTGGTATTGTTTCTGCTGGTCTGACAACAATTTCAGAATGAATTTCGCGGACACTCGACGTATGTTCAAATCTTCACTTAAAATTGACTGAACCGTGTAGAAACTTAAATTCAGTTCATTAGCCATCTCCCTAATTGTAAGTCTATGGTCAGAGCGCACTAAATCGCGAACTTTCACAATGTTTTTGTTGGTTTTTGAAGTGGAAGGCCGGCCGGACCGGGGGTCATCTTCAACTAATTCGTGGCCATCTTTGAATCTGTTGAACCAGATAAAAACATTTGACCGGCTCAGACATTTATCCCCAAAAGCTGTTTGTAACAGTTCATAAGTCTCCGAAGCTGATTTCCCGGTTTTAAAACAAAATTTGATACAAACTCGTTCCATTTTTTCATCCATTTTGCAAAATCAAAAATCCGCCAAGACCCGATCACACGTCCTCACCAGGATGCCACTCTCTACTGAACAAAGATGTCGCGGTGATCGTTTCACAACATTTCAACGACAAAACAAGCTTCCCCTTCCATACCCGCGGGCAAACCTAGACCCTCCTAGGGCTAAGCAGGTTTAATTAGTGGCGGCACCTGTCTTAAAACTTTCTAATCATACCTCGTATGTACGAGGTGCTATCGGAAAGTTCCCGGACTGTACTTGGCACGGCTGTTGGACGTGACTGTACAACCTGGCGTCCCAGTGTCCGATTCCGTAATACGTAATGAGTCAGTCTGCCGAGTTTCGTTGCATTGTGAGGTTGTGTTCGGTCTACGCGTTGTGTTTTGTAATCGTGTGTTAACGTTCATTTGCTAATTTTATGATGGCTGATAAATTCGAGCAACGTGCGTGCATTAAGTTTTGTTTTAAACTTGGTAAATCGCCTACTGAAACTTTTGCAATGCTTCGAGAAGCTTTTGAAGAACATTCCCTACACAGAACACAGGTTTTTGAGTGGTACGCTCATTTCGAGGCCGGCAGAATGTCACTTGAAGATGATCACCGTTCAGGACGACCTTCCACGAGCAAAACGGATGAAAATGTTGAAAAAATTCGACAACTCATTCACGAAGACCGTTGTCAAACAATCCATGAGTTGTGTATAAGTGCCGGAATAAGCTATGGAAGCTGTCAAGAAATTGTAACTGAAAATTTAGGCATGCGTCGTGTTGCTGCGAAATTCGTCCCTCGGTTTTTGTCTGTGGATCAGAAACAGCGCTGTGTTGATGTGTGCAGTGAACTCAGAGAAACGTCTGAAAATGACCCTACCTTCATCTCCAGGGTCATAACTGGTGATGAAAGCTGGTTTTATGGTTATGATCCAGAAACAAAACAGCAGTCGTCACAGTGGAAAAGTCCACAATCACCGAGACCAAAAAAAGCATGGCAGGTCAGAAGTGCAACAAAAACCATGCTCATTGTGTTTTTCGACATCAAAGGCACTGTCCATCGCGAGTTCGTGCCAGCTGGTGTTACAGTGAATTCAGATTTTTATTGTGACGTTTTGAGACGGCTGAGACAAAATGTGCGACGAAAAAGGCTCAAATTGTGGGAAGACCAAAACTGGCTGTTGCATCACGACAATGCACCTGCTTACGCTTCACTGAAAACAACAGAGTTTTTGACCAAAAACAATATGGCCACCGTCCCACACCCTCCATATTCACCAGATTTAGCCCCCTGTGATTTTTCTCTGAATAAAAATTCACATGAAAGGTCGCCGTTTTGACACTGTAGAAGACATTAAGAAAAAAACGCAGGAGGTGCTTGACAGCCTTCAGCAAAAGACTTTTTTTGACACTTTCAGGCATGGAAACAACGTTGGATTCGTTGTATCAATTCGCAGGGAGACTACTTTGAAGGAGATGGGAGCCATTAATGGCCTAGGTAAGCAAAAAGAATTTATTAGACCTAGTCCGGGAATTTTCTGATAGCACCTCGTACATCATAAGTCAGTGTCATTTGTTGACTATTTTGTTAAAATGTGATTTCTTATTCACTATGAATTTACTGTTAGCGTATCATTTAATTATTTTATCATTTGTTTTCAGTTAATAAGCATTTAATTTAACCTTAATAACTATATTTTTATGAGTAGTTCTGTTAAAAAGAACTATTATAATGGTTTGCAAAAAGTAACAAAACAATTCATTTCGAAGTATGTGAAATTATATCGTCTATTATGGAAAAGTGTGCGAAAGAATCAAGGAAAGGGGCATATTTATTCATGGTTAAAAGTGATACAGCAAGAGCAGCATATTACACTGGGATTTCAGAATTCGCAATTTAAAAAAATCTGGAAAGAACATAATAAGAAGTTAGAAAATTGGCCGGATCAGCGTTTAATTACTCCAGGAAACCTCAGACCGAATCATAGTGTAGTAAGTGTGGACGAGTTTGACAGATTGTAATTAAACTTTATTGCTGTTTTATTAATCGGTTACATTTAATATTAAAATATCGGGCGCCATGTTGAAAATTGAAATACAATAAATATGTATACTTAACTAAGGTCAGAATTCGTGTTATATGAACCAGAGTCGAGGAATATATTACCTGAAATAATTCACTCGTGTTTCTAATTGTTACCATTGACATTACCTTTTATTTATATCAAAGGAAAAATTACGTACATATTGAAATTGACTCTACACATTGAAAATTGACTACCTGTTACGCCAGGTGGCGTTTATCAAATATTAAACCCCTACAACACTTTATCCCTCCAAAATAAATACTTTGTTAATGATTAATGCATAATAAGCTTGATAACCATAAATATTTTTGGCACAACCCAGCACTTTTTAATTTTGAATAGTATCCACTCTCTCACTCTCTCCCATTCATACTATGGTACATTTTCTTTAAAAATGAGCTCATGTTATTAAATTTGGATTATATTGAATATTTGATTGGTTTTACAGCCAATTGTACTTAGCTGTCACTTCCTATACTTTTGAGTTACGGACATCGAAAATGTCTCATCTTTGATCACACACTCTCGTTTTTGAAATGTCTCATCACAGATTACACGCTCTCGAATCGGTAGCGTCCTATCGTAGATCTCACTTTTATTAAAATCTGTAGCGTCCCATCGTGGATTACACGCTTCCGATGTTTTAACTCAAAACTGTTAATATATAACTGTTATTAATAAACTTTTGGTGGTGTAAAATTTAAATAATCACACTTCGTGAATTTGCCGGCATGTTATGTGATCATTTACAAATGCATTAGAAAATTCATCCCTCATCTACTGATAACAGTACATCTTAATATCCAAATATATATGCTTAATCATTTATTACTCATTAGAAATTTTCTTCATTACAATTTAATAATCTAACTTCATTACACAAACTTTCTTTTGTATCACATAGAGTAATTAATCTTCAATTATTTATTAATTCAAGTATTTAAATTTTCACTATTCATCATTTGTTTAGTCAAAACAAAAACATGTTACTTGTCATTATTAAATCACTTACACTATAATTTACTGTTACATACTTGGTGTACATAAAATTTACCTGTAATACACAAATACATTGACATTAATACAATTAAAAATATACAATCCAAACTCATTATTTTATCATCGATCAAAATCAGTTCATAAGCAGTCCATTTCAAAATCACTGTTCACATATATTAATGTTCGTTACACAATAAAACAATCTATCCTCCATCATTGAATAACAGTTGAATCTTAGGTCTATACAACTTATTTTTTAGTAAATAAATGATATTTATATTAGTATCAATATAATATTGATCTCCATTTTTATATTTTTCCACTATCTCGTTCGTATTAATAGGTGTATTCCATATTAATTCATCATATACCATGTCACGATCGGGTATGGTTCTGTCTGCCTCAGTATTATCTGTCATAATCATGTAAGTTATCAAGTTATTTCTATCGTCGTCATAATTATCTACTACGACACCCGTTACTTCCCAAGGTAAGTAATTGTTATCATCATCTACTATTATTGCTATCTCAATTTCACTATAAGGTAAGTATTCACTATAATCATCCACCATCTCTACTAACCTTTCTACAAATTCTCTATACTTTCTATTTGTCTTAAAAATCTCTATTACTCTCTTTCTCTCTCTCTCAATATATTTCTCACCATAACACCAAGCTACACTCTCTCTCTCTAAATATGCAGGGGTCACTAACTCATAACTACTGAACCACCTATGAGGGACACAAAAACACCAGGGAACTCTATTTGTAGACCTATCATCTCCCAAATATAAATCTAAGGAACTCATGTCCTTGCTAAATATACGTGAAGCCATTTCTTCACCCCCTACTACAACATCAAAGGAAAATTCTACCCCCTGCACCCTTTTACAAATATACTTTCTCTCAGCTCTCTCTCTGACTCAACACACACAAACATCTCATTATCACTCCCGATATTCTCATCATCATTTTCTAACACCATATTCTTAATTATATCATTGTTACTACCTGTATACTCATTATGCAAATCATTACTACCCCCACTATTATTCTTGTAATTCTCGTCTACTTTACTCTTCGGTATATCAAATATCTCGTCTACTAACGTTACTGTTTGTTCTGTCATTTTATCGAAATGCGTATGCATTTCATCGATTCTTTTGTCTAACTTAAAATTTTGTCTTTTAATTTCATTTTTTATTTCATCAAACTTTACACTCTGTTCCTCAAATTTGTCATTCAAGTTATTATATTTAACATTAGAATCACTTTTTTGTTCATCTAACTTCTTGTCTAACTTTAACAGTAATTGCATCATTGCACTAATCTCATCTGTTTTATTTTCGTCTCGAGTTGAGATGGGTGTTAATGGAACTAGATTTAATTCAGTGGCTCTGGTTTCACTGATCTGACTAATTGGGGTTAATTTAACGTCCATCTCACTCGTAACTGTTTCATCTACATTATCATCTTCGCCAGTATTCATTTTGCTTATTATATATCTAACACATATAGGTCTATAACGTAACTTAACCCTACCTTTCGCACGTGTTTACGTACTTTCCCAATTATCTCAGGTAAATATTCCGTTTCTCCAATAGGTATACTCCACATAAAATTAAGTCTTATGTAGAGTCCTTGTTCGCAAAAGCCATTTGTAATTAAACTTTATTGCTGTTTTATTAATCGGTTACATTTAATATTAAAATATCGGGCGCCATGTTGAAAATTGAAATACAACAAATATGTATACTTACCTAAGGTCAGAATTCGTGTTATACGAACCAGAGTCGAGGAATATATTACCTGAAATAATTCACTCGTGTTTCTAATTGTTACCATTGACATTACCTTTTATTTATATCAAAGGAAAAATTATGTACATATTGAAATTGACTCTACACATTGAAAATTGACTACCTGTTACGCCAGGTGGCGTTTATCAAATATTAAACCCCTACAACACTTTATCCCTCCAAAATAAATACTTTGTTAATGATTAATGCATAATAAGCTTGATAACCATAAATATTTTTGGCACAACCCAGCACTTTTTAATTTTGAATAGTATCCACTCTCTCACTCTCTCCCATTCATACTATGGTACATTTTCTTTAAAAATGAGCTCATGTTATTAAATTTGGATTATATTGAATATTTGATTGGTTTTACAGCCAATTGTACTTAGCTGTCACTTCCTATACTTTTGAGTTACGGACATCGAAAACGTCTCATCTTTGATCACACACTCTCGTTTTTGAAATGTCTCATCGCAGATTACACACTCTCGAATCGGTAGCGTCCTATCGTAGATCTCACTTTTATTCAAATCTGTAGCGTCCCATCGTGGATTACACGCTTCCGATGTTTTAACTCAAATCTGTTAATATATAACTGTTATTAATAAACTTTTGGTGGTGTAAAATTTAAATAATCACACTTCGTGAATTGGCCGACCGGCGCACTTCACGGTCCGGACGAAAATGACTACGTTTCACCACTAAGCATTGCAGAGGTGGGGCAACAACTACGTCACTGGTTCTTTGTTTGAACGGCCAAGCCTCTGGCTTACAATTGTATGTATGTATGCGCATCGCATTCCTTCGTCTGACGTAATCATGGGCTAGTCTTGTTTACCCGTTATTGTGACAAACAGTTTTTTGCTACTTTTGTAATTTTCCACTGAAGTCGACACAAATCCTGTTAACTCAATATTGCGTTATTGAAAATTCTCACCAAAACTTTGCCAATCTCTTATAGGGGATATAAAATAAAATACAATAATTATGTTTTGGAACAATAGTTTCCAAAATTATTAGGGTACCAGAATTGTACCGTTACAAGATATGTAATGAGAAGAATTATTAATGATTTTTACACAGTGCAGAAAAAAGTGCCAACTGTGTCAAAACTTCTACCCAAGGTGAAAGAAAAAATATCCTTTACATGGGGTAACAGTTCTTACAAACAGTAATTGAAGGAATAGTGTTTAAGTGAAAAATATTTAATAGGAAAATAACTCTACCAATTGAAAATTCACAAATCGTGATGTGGCGGCATCGTTATCTTATGCAGCTTAAACTATATTGAAAAAAGAATAGAGAGATAGTGTTCATAGATGAAACGTGAGCAGACAGTAACTTAACACATTAGAAAACATGACGAAGTGACAAGAATGCAATATTAAAGTTAATCAGAATGGATTGGGGAGACTAATAATGTTGCATGCAGGGAGCAGAAATGAATTTATACCTAATGCAAAACTTATATATTCAAGGCTGTTTTGTCTAGTAGGGACTATCATGGATAAATGAATAGTGTTAATTTTTAAAAATGGGTTAATGAAAAGTTTTACCAAAGTTACGTACAATATCAATAGTTGTAATGGACAATGCTTCCTATCACTGTACCAGAACTGACAAGACCACGTCAAAATACGCTGTAAAAGAAGAAATGAGACACTGGCTTCTTAGAAACGGCGTGCACTGATGAAAAAATGGGCAAACAAGATCTATACTGTCTAATAGATGCACATAGACCAAAAGAAAAGACGTTTAAAATTGACATTATTTTGAAAGCTATTGGACATACGAGGGGGTACCCAAAAATAACAGGAATTTTTTTTAAAGCTATGTATTTAATTTTTTTTACAAAACAACCTTATCACCTTCAAAGTACTCTCCATTACACTTAATACATTTGTCCAATCTGCGATCCCATTCCTGGAAACATTTTTCAAACTTGTCTGTTGTGATGGCCGACAGCTCCTGCCTCGTTTTTTTCTTTACTGCTTCCACGTCGTCAAAACGTCCTTTCATGTCCCTCTTCATTCGCGGAAACAAGAAGAAATCGCATGGAGCGAGGTCAGGTGAGTAAGGGGCGTGGGGCAAGGGTGTCATGTTTTTTTGCTAAAAACTGGTGCACTGAAATGGCTGTGTGAGCAGGTGCATTGTCATGGTGGAAAACCAGTCCCTCGTCTGCCACAAATCGGGCCTTTTTTGTCGCACATTGTTACACAATCTTTTTAAAACCTTCAAATAGAAAGCCTGATTAACAGTCTGACCTGGTGGGATGAATTCAGAATGCACTACCCCTCTCACATCGAAAAAACAAATGAGCATCGTCTTGATGTTTGATTTCACTTGACGAGCTTTTTTTGGGCGAGGCGACGAAGTTTTCCACTAGCTTGACTGTTGCTTAGTTTCGGGGTCGTAACCATAGCACCATGATTCGTCACCAGTAATGACCTTGGAAAAAAATCTGGGTCGGTTCGGAGCTGGTCTTTCAATGCACGGCATGTTTAAACTCGATTCTCTTTTTGCTGTTCAGTCAGGACCCTAGGCACAAATTTTGCAGTGACCAAATTCCCCAAATCTTCTGACAAAATTCGCTGAACCGAGCTCCAAGTTATTCCAGATAACTTACTAAACTCTCCAATGGTCCATCGTCGGTATTCAAGCACGATTGCATGAATTTTTCAACATTTTCGTCAATTCTGGAAATTGACGGACGTCCAGAACGAGGTTTGTCATCAATTGACATTTCACCTTCTTTGAAACGAGAAAACCATTGGTACACTTGAGTTTTTCCCATAGCGCTATCCTTGTAAGCTGTTTTTAACATCACAACAGTTTCTGCGGCGTTTTTCCCAAGGAGGAAGCAAAATTTCGCAGCAGTGCGCTGTTCACTTAAATCCGCCATGACAAAAAACGAGGAGCAAGCGAAACTGCTTTTACAAAACGAATTACTGTGACCGGACACAACCTTCCCAGGCGGCAACAACGACGGCACTGAACTTGGAACGAGTTGCGCTACGCTCGCCTAGCGGGAGAAATGCGTACTACATAAGCTCCACCAATCGCAGTGCTATTCCGGTTATTTTTGGGTACCCCCTCATACATCTCTTCGATTAACACCGTATATGTGTAGTCTGAATGCTGTTGATTTAGCATGGGCAAAAATGAAGTGTGTACTATGGGATAATAATACAACAGGAGATTTATTATTAGATTGCTTATGAAACTTACTAACATGGCAACTGAGTCAGTTCCACCTTGTGACTGGACAGGATATGAAAAAGATGTTATACGAATGGAAGACTATTTCTGAGATAAAGATGGCATTGTCATTATGACATTAAAAATGTCAGACATTATTGACAGTTTTGTAATTGAAACAGGAGGTATCAGTGATGACTGTGATGAAAAAACAGTTCTATAGATTGATTTATAATTTGTACAATTACATTACATTCTCATTATAATATTTAAAGGGTCTTTAGATGAAGAGAATGTGGTGACCACATATCAAATGAACCACAGACCTAGCCCACAAATGAATCCGAACATTCCAAGTTCTTAGCAATAATGATTGTTGCTCCAGGGTGATACTCGGCCAAATCTACACTGCTTGTCTTTACCCCATCATGACCTACATACATCCCATCCTGCTAATTGCTGACTCTGCCTGCCTTAAACCATACAGAATTACTGAATGGCGAGAGCCCTTCGACTGGTTTACCACCGACCTCCCAAAACCAAAACCAGTAACACTGCTCTGTATGTCCTCAGTAAACTGTTTCTTTTATAAATTACATTTTAAATATTCCCAAACCGCCAAACAACATGCTTCCATCCAATCCATAGCAGCCTCTATTAACAGGACTACCAGGAACACCCACAGACCTTCCTTCCTCATAACCGTCTTCTAACTATAGCCGATGAGGCTCCTCCTAGGAACCCACGCAGACACAGAAACACCTAAATACACACATTACAACATACTCCATCTTGTGACAATCTTCCTAACTCCATAGTTTTTCCTCTCTTCACAACCTATAATATGCCCTCTTCTTTGTGTGTCCCTCACCTGTAACTTGATGCCACATTGATACTCCATTCCATCATTAGCATTCTGCGCTACTCGACTCCATCATGACTGTTCTTTATAGTTTTTGGCACTCCCATCAGCATCATCTGGCACCCATTTGGCTGTCCATACAACACACACACATACACACTACTCTCTCTTCTGGGTGCCTCCACTTTCTCCACCTCCACCCCGCACTAGCGTGCGTCCCCTCTTAACTTTATCAAGGGGGCTTGGCTCCAGATCAGCGTGAGACCTTCTGGAAAAGCCTCAACTTCTAAAAAAAAAAGAATGAAATTAGCAGTAAAGGTTGGTTATGTTATTAATATTCTGTAAACATCATTATTACTGTGCATATTTGAAAGAAACATGTCAATAAATTCAGTTTGTTTAGGTGACATAAGTGGAACTGGCATAAGAAAACATTCTGAAAACGATCAGTTGGGTACATAGAGTAAATGCAAGTTGTAATTTAACACAGTGTATGAATCATATAAAACATGCATTAAATTTTGTAAGAGAATGTTCACTATTTTACGTACTCATTAGTTAACGTTTGTACAATCTCTTGAGTAATACAAATACAAACTATTAGTAAATTTATTAAAAATATGAATGTATAATAATAATATGCCAATGTTTATTGTAAGTGTTTGATATGTTTATATCAAAAGCAAAAGATCTGTGTGTGTAGAAATCAGTTTCCAAATTTTGTACATTCTAATACTTAAAATTATGAACAATAAATGTTTTCAAGTATTACCTCATCTCATATCAGATTAAATGCCACTATATGTCACATCTGTTATTCAAGTTTCACCTTTTGATAAGACATGCAAGCAGAATGTGAAATGTGGATTTGTCTGACTTGAGGATGAGGTGTCAGAGCAAATACAAAATGGATGTTGATCCCGTTAAAAATAGTGACTATTATGACTTACCCATTAGATTTGTTCACAGGTTAGATGTCATTATAAGGAACATGGTTTAAATCATGAATGTTGTATGGACAGTTGAAAACGGGGGTTGGTATATACTTTTTAAACCAAACCAACATAAAACAAGCAAGCTAGAAACGTTTTGTCCATTATTAAAAAAATGCTAGCTGCAGGGATTAATATACGCATATTGTTTATTTATGTGTATGTGTTGTGTATTTTCGTATAGTGTGTATGTAGCCTAGTACTTGACCATCATTTGAGGTGTTTTTTCTGTACTCCAGAAAGTTGAGTGTTTTTGCTAGACTTACTTCTTAAAGAAAATGGTTAGAATAGCAACAACTGTAGTTTCTAAGGATGGGAGAAACTACACATCATGTATCTAGCACAGTTTATGACTGCAAGTAGTGATTAAATATGGAGTGACAATGGGGAAAAATATAATCTGACTTTTAAACAGTCATTCTCTCCCCACAATGTGATATGAAACCATCAAATTATGATATTAATTGATGACTCATTGGGGATGTGACAGTACGAAAATCTTGATGTCAGAATTATGGTATGAGTGGTAGCAAATTATTGTATTTTATTGTTTTACACACACATACATGGGTAGGACGATTTCCCTTTGTAAATAGACAACGACGCAGATTTCAGCAGAGCAAAACGATTCCAAGGTCAGGAGCGGACGTGTGAAGCCGAGCATACACAATGGCGTTATAAGTGGAAACAGACTTTCAATATCCCTTCTCATTGGTCCATAAAGCGGGACGTCATTAAAATATAAAGATGACCTAACAACAATGACATGACAATAGGGCATGAGCCAGATTGAAACAAAAGACAATGACGTGGATGCGCTAACACATACGCAAAATATGTGCTTTGCATCCGCCCAGTCAACTACAAATCGTCATGCAGTAAACATGTATTAAAGTGTACTGGTGCCAAATAGGCCAGAAATAGTGTTTATCAGTAGTTAAAAAATGTAAAAGTCAGCAAAATATAACTCAACTAAATAACAGTCTAACAATGTAGAGTCAGTGCCAACAAGACAGACAATCAGAATCAAAATACGCCGAACATCGGGCGAGCCATGGGCAGCATCTGAACCACACGGAAACCTCAACATTTCAGGAAAGTGCAACATTTAAATAATACATTTTTTTACAAAGCAATCGAGCTCGAGATAATATGAACAGCAAAATTTAGTAAATCAAAATTGTTAAAGATGTAATGAGAGAGAGAGAGTGATAGAAATTGTGAGAAAACAGGCCGGCCGTTTTTTTTAGAAGAGGCGTTGGTTTGTGTTCAATAACCCGATTCATTGATAATATTAGGAAAATTAAATAATGCAGTTAAAATGTTTTTTTTTTATGTAATAGAAGTAAAGAGAGAATAATTATTGGAAACGTAAGATATTAATAAGGAGCGGAAGCTAACTGGCCGCCATGTTGTAGGTGCGGTATAAGCCGCCATTTGTATTTTAAATATTAACTATGCAAAGGAAGTAACAATTAAACAAAGTTTTTTTTTACACCTTTCAATGGTAATCAGTCTTATTATTTCGTACAACCCAAATGTTTCTGCACTTTCACTTAAAGAACTTTGGGCCCTGGGTATAAAACAGGTATGTGTGGGTAGCAGGCGTCTACGGAAGTGTGATCAACACGTGGTAAGTACCATAAGTACATATTGTTTTACATATTTATGTATTTATATAAATGTGTAAAAAAGCCAGTGAGTTAACAAATGGCGACCGAACGGGACTTTATATATAAAAAAAAAAAAAAAATTTATATAAATAAATCAAAGAGCAGAGACAAGCGGGGGGCCGAAATGATGAAACAGTACGTAACATTGCAAAGAGAGGTTATGTTAGTATTTGAGTAAAATACAAAACAACTGAAAATAAACGATCGTTTATTATTAAAAAGTTATTATTATTATAAACAAAATGGCAAACAATAACGAAAGCATTAGTATAAATAATACAGCAACAGAGTCACTGTTATTAAATGAACCACAAGCTAACTCAACACCCATTATAAATAATAAAGTGTCATTAGAAGACCTTTTTCAGCTAATGAAAGTACAGAATAATGAATTAAATGATAAATTAAACCAGTTTGAACACTTTAATGATATCAAGAAAGAAATTAAAAAACAAAGTTGTAATTATGATAAAAGATTAAGTGAAATAGAGACACGGTTAGACGAGATAGAATTAGAAAATAAGAGGGGAGTAGACAAGTTAGATATAAACAAAGACAAGGTAAGTAGGGGAGAGAATTGTAACAATATAAATAAAAGTATGATATTAGAAAATGATTATGTAAACAGGAGTAGTGATAATGAAATTTTATGGGGAATAGAATATGATAATAAGGGAATGATAGTGTGTTTTGAAGGGTTAAAGAGAGTGTGTAAAGAGAGTATAATTGTAAAAGAGTTGCAGGGGGTAGATTTTTCCCTTAATGGTGTATTTGGGGGTGATGTACATGTGTTGAGGAAGGACGAGAGTGCCTTCGATGATATTTGGGAGACATATGGTCTACAAATAAAGTTGTCCTTGATTTTTGTTGTGCACTTCACAGGTGGTGCAATAGTTGTGAATTAGTGTCCCCTGCAAATGTAGAAAGAGAGAATGTAGCTTGGTGTGATAGAGAGAGAGATATATTAAAAGAGAGAGATGTTTTGAAAGTGAGAGGTATTGTGAGAGAAAAAGAGAAATAGAAATTTTTAAGATAAGTAGAGACTATGAAGAATTTATGGAAAGGTTAGGAGTAGAGATGATATATAATAAATATAGTAAATACTTGCCTTGTAATAAAGCTGAAGTAGTAGGAGATAAGAGAAATAATGACTTTGTAAATTACCTAATTATGACTGATTATACTGAAGGTGACAGAACCATACCCGATCATGAATTATATGAGTTTGAGGATAATGATAAAAAGTTGAATGGTATATGTATTTATGATGTTAGTATAAGAGAGTCAATATTAAGCAATGTATGTAGATATAAGATTCGACTATTGTTCCACGATGGAGGGTAAATATTTTATTGTGTTTATGAACATTTAATTATGTGGACAGTGTTTTGAAATGGACTGCTTATAAACTGATTTTTGGTAAATGATAAGATGACAATGTGGATTGTATATTTTTGTGTATTGATGTCGATGTATTTGTGTATTTTTGCTGTTGTGTATTTTATGTATTTTTATGTAAACAATGTACTGTAGAAAAGTTTGATAATGATTTTAAACAATTATGAGATTTAGATTCCAATGGTTAGTAAATGATTACGCATATGATATATTTGGATATTGAGTTGTTTTAGGATTGTAAGATAAGTGATGAATTTTCTAGTGGTATATTAAGGTGAAATGTAAAAGAATTTGGGTGAAAATGGTAAATAGAGGCATGGGAGTTAGTTAAATAGAGTTAATGGGAGTTAGTGAAAATAAGAGTTGAGATACAGATAATATATGAAGAGGTGTTAGATATTTTAGGGACACAGTAGTTGGTGATTATATGTAGAGAGGTGAGTAATGTGAATGGTATATATATTTGATGATGATATTTTGTAGTAAGGATCCGGTGTAAGGAGTGATCAGCGTGCAGCATTGTGGCAGGCGGAGCAATTTTGGGTTAGAGCGTTTGCTGATATTTGGTGGAGGGCAAATGGTTAGGGATGGATATGGCCAGGTAGGGAACACACATCCTAATACAAAAAATGAGCAGTGCCAGAGGATTTAAATGGGATTAGTGAAGGGGGGTTATTATAGAGATATTGGTGTCATAATATATTAATGGTTAGAAGCGGTTGTTAGTAGTTAGAAAAAAGGGGTAGTAAGGTGAGATAGAAAATAGTGAATAACAGAGAGTCACCCAAACTAATAAGGATAAAAGGGTTAGAAGGGGAAAATTCATAGTAGGAAGGTGATGTAACAGAAAGGTAATGATAAATTTGAAATTTTTTTTGTATAGAATCTAACGATAAACAAATGTTAAATAACTAAAAATTGAATAGAAAGTTGAAACCGTAATGTCTTATTAAAGTTTTGATATCAGTTGTTTAAATGTAAATTGTTTAATGTAAATGTAACAATGTTAATGTTTGATGTTCCATGTTTTGTTATATTTTATTGTTATTAGTAGTAATGATAATACAATATTAAATTTTAAAGAAATGATAGTGATATTGGTGTTGGTTATCAAGTCTATAGTAATGATTCTGGTGTAAAGAAAAATAAGTGTAAAGAAAAATGCGTAAAGAAAATAAAGAGTTTTGCAGTTGTTTGCCATGATAGGTATATGTTTCAATGTTATATGAAGTAAAATAGTAGAGTTAGTGGTTGTTGCTTAGAAAAGTTAAAATTTGTTTTCTGCTTAGGATAAGAATATATTTTCATGTGGTAAAGAGAGTAATTATGGTTGACTGGAGTCAGAGGGTTTTTATAAATGCAGGAATGTTTGAAAAATGGAGAGGGTTTTCTGTCGTAAATCTTGTCTTTGTTATTTGAAAATTTATTAATGGAGCAAACCAATGCCTCAAAACACAAACCAATGCATCTAAGGGGAGACATATCAGTTGTGGATATGGAGATAGATAAGGCCACTATTTTGAAATTTTGTATTGCATGTTTCAGAGTTTTGTGGTGTTGTGACCGCGGTCCTGAGCTGGCCGGAGCGTCAGAACAGGAGCGTTAAGTGCCTAATGGCCTTATGGTGTTGGGATCTCTCCTGAGAAGTCCAGTAAGGTCAGATGGTACGATCATCATCATTGGACCAAGGGTAAGTGATTATATTTCTTTTATATTAACACTACAGGATGTTGTGGAGACATATCTGAACTGATCCTTTTAGAAAAGTGTGAATGAGTCAATGAAAGTTTTTATGTTTCGACATAAAACCTTTCATTGAGGGGGTTTTGTGACAGTACGAAAATCTTGATGTCGGAATTATGGTATGAGTGGTAGCAAATTATTGTATTTTATTGTTTTACACACACACACATGGGTAGGACAATTTCCCTTTGTAAAGAGACAATGACGCAGATTTCGGCAGAGCAAAACGATTCCAAGGTCAGGAGCGGACGTGTGAAGCCGAGCATACACAATGGCGTTATAAGTGGAAACAGACTTTCAATATCCCTTCTCATTGGTCCATAAAGCAGGACGTCATTAAAATATAAAGATGACCTAACAACAATGACATGACAATAGGGCGTGAGCCAGATTGAAACAAAAGACAATGACGTGGATGCGCTAACACATACGCAAAATGTGTGCTTTGCATCCGCCCAGTCAACTACAAATCGTCATGCAGTAAACATGTATTAAAGTGTACTGGTGCCAAATAGGCCAGAAATAGTGTTTATCAGTAGTTAAAAAATGTAAAAGTCAGCAAAATATAACTCAACTAAATAACAGTCTAACAATGTAGAGTCAGTGCCAACAAGACAGACAATCAGAATCAAAATACGCCGAACATCGGGCGAGCCATGGGGAGCATCTGAACCACACGGAAACCTCAACATTTCAGGAAAGTGCAACATTTAAATAATACCTTTTTTTACAAAGCAATCGAGCTCGAGATAATATGAACAGCAAAATTTAGTAAATCAAAATTGTTAAAGATGTAATGAGAGAGAGAGAGAGTGATAGAAATTGTGAGAAAACAGGCCGGCCGTTTTTTTAGAAGAGGCGTTGGTTTGTGTTCAGTAACCCGATTCAATGATAATATTAGGAAAATTAAATAATGCAGTATAAAATGTTTTTTTTGATGTAATAGAAGTAAAGAGAGAATAATTATTGGAAACGTAAGATATTAATAAGGAGCGGAAGCTAACTGGCCGCCATGTTATAGGTGCGGTATAAGCCGCCATTTGTATTTTAAATATTAACTATGCAAAGGAAGTAACAATTAAACAAAGTTTTTTTTACACCTTTCAATGGTAATCAGTCTTATTATTTCGTACAACCCAAATGTTTCTGCACTTTCACTTAAAGAACTTTGGACCCTGGGTATAAAACAGATATGTGTGGGTAGCAGGCGTCTATGGAAGTGTGATCAACACGTGGTAAGTACCATAAGTACATATTGTTTTTACATATTTATGTATTTATATAAATGTAAAAAGAGAGTGAGTTAACAGAGACTTGGTGAAACATATTAATACAAAGGTTTTGTAAAATATATAAAAACACTTGGTAAGTTTCACAAATTTTTTAATTAACTCTGACAGGTGTTTCAACTAACTAAGCCATTGTCAAAGAGGCGAATGAATGAAAATTACTATACACAGGATGTGAGTGGAGTGTAGGTGGTGAACATCTGTTTAGGGCACATCTGGAACATCTGTGTTGTGATGGCGAGGGGGGGGGTGCAAGAGACTAGGGAAGGTCAGGTGCCTTTAAAAACTAAATACAATCATGAATGCAAAATATAAAATTAACTAAACTAAATATAATCTGAATGTAAAATATAAAATTAACTGAACTAAATATAAACTGAATGCAAAATTTAAAATAATGATGAACATTCAAAATAATATAAAATAAACTAAACTAAATAACAGATTTTAATAAAGGGGATACACAAAATTCAGTCTGTTCATTGGTTAAATTTTTGTTATTTTTAATTGCTTTTTTAATTTCTAAAATTTCTAACAAATTCATTTTTTTACCTTTTTGTATGTTGTGGAGTAGTGTTATGTTTTTTGTGTCTATGAAGTGATTGTGTTGTAAGCAATGATCTGCAAAACCTGTATTAGATGTATTGGTTAAAATCGCCTTCTTATGTTCATAAATTCTTATGTTTTTGTCTAGTAATATCTCCCAGCTTTGGTGTTTGGACCTATAGATTCCATATATCTGTAAGAAAATTATGGTCACACTCATCATACTTATATACAAATAGTATATACTCGATTTATGAACAGCATTTGGATTGAGGGAAATCTATCATATTTACATAAGCAGCCAGTAATTGAGGATGGTTTTGAAATTATGTGCATCGTACGTTAACAAAGGAACGACCATCACTGTGTAGAATTCCATGTTATATGGCCATCACTTTGTTGTTGTACAGAGGCAAAAGTATGGACAACAAAAAGAAGGCAAGAAAGTGTTTGCCACATCTGGATTATAAGGGTGTGAGGATGACATGCTGTTTGTTGAACAACAACAAAGAGAGTTGTTCACTGATCTCTTTGACAATAGCTTGAGAAGCTGAAACAGCTGTCAGAGTTAAATAAAAACTGTGAAACGCTCTATGTGTTTATATATTTTTAAAAACTTTTGTATTGCTATATGTGGTGAATTGAGAGAAGTTGTAAGGGTAATCGTTTCCTGACTTGCTTACTCACCCACACACCACAACCGATGTATACATTGTGAATCCCTGTGCAAAATCCACTATGACAAGTGCTAAAAAATTAATTTGCTGAAACATTTTAATTGTTTTGTCAACTACTGCAAACTAACAAAATGTGGATCCCTTAAGAAGAGTACACATGCAAGGAAAAAAAAATCACGTGGCACTTTGTAAAGAATGAAACAAGATTGAACGTGGAATGAGGCGACAACTTACAGAATCTCATATCTATGTGAATTTATGTGTCAAAGAAGGCAAAAAGATGACAGTTTGTTTGAAGAAGCATTGAAGATTCCTAAAGAGCACCCACCACTGACCATAACACCAATTTATTCCTGGAATTTTCTATTAATTTTACTCCTTCATAATTTAAAGAAGTGGTGAAAATAAACAAACAAAATTTAAAACATTTGGAAAACAAAAATATGTAATAAAATTATAAACCAATGTAAAAATATGAACTAAAATATTAAATGACAAGATATGAAGATGTGATTTTCCGTTGATATGTGCATTAATGCCCTTTACAGTGATTTTCTTGCTGCCAAACTGTCTAAATAATTTTTTAATGACTCAGTGCTTATGATTAATTGTAATGCTAGTAACTAAGTGACAGCAGTCACTTCTGAAGATAAATCAAGATAATTCTCTACAGAATCTTGTGTCTAAATAACCTGTTTTGTATCCTTGGATGGTATTACTATAACTACTGATTCCAAATGAAGCTGGTTGAAAAAAATTCTTTATTTTAAAGGGAATATGTATAAGATCTTGATATTGATGGCAGCAGTCATAGTGAGCATAGATCTTTATAAACTAGACTCAGACATTCCAAACACTGAATACAATGTTCAGAATTTCCTGGGGCTACAATCTCATTAATTACAGATGTTTTGTTAAAAGGTTGTCTTCTTCTTTTACATGCAAGGAGTAAGTCATTAAACATAATAGTACCTATATCATTTGTATAAACCTCAAATAAGTCTTTCTGTAGTAGTTGATTCAATGAAACAAAAAAGGTTGCCAAACCTCAGAATTCTCTGCAATAGGTGAATTGACATGATATTTTTTATGTTGTCTTCTACATACGTAGTGTCTAATAAAAGTAAAAACCCAAGTTTTGGGTGCTCTGACCCCTAAAGGGGGAAAACAACCTTTAAATTCTAGAAATTTATTTTTTTTAAGCTATTCGGAATAAATTGATGAAATAGCATACAATTATGTTTTCATATTGATGAGTAAGGTCAAGTGTATTTTACAGCATCTAGGGGAATCAAAAGTGCCAGTTTAAAGGGCATGAAATGTATAAAATAGGGATATTAAAAAAATTTGTACAATAGAAATTAATTTTAAGTGAAAATATAAGGAAGAAATACATTTATCAAAACTTCATCGGTATATTACGTAGTACAGTGCTGAAATCACCCCTAAATGTTATACATTTTTTGTTGCAAACTATTTGGAATAAATTGTTGAAAATTGTATACGTATGTTTTCAAGGTTGCTGATTAGGAAAGTGAGGTCACAGATATTGTAAAATACAAAAATATTGTAAGTTAAAATGATCAATTTAAATGGGGGAAGATGAAATTTACAAAATATCCAAATCTCTTAATTTGCTATCCTTATGATAGTAAAATACAAAGAGCAAAATAAAAGAAAAATATAAAACTGAAAAAAGTCATTTAAGGAGACAGATATAATATAAGTCTTTGTTAATATAACATTTTATTATTTTATAAGTGGCCCAAGGGATACCCTTTCCTTATCAGTGCCGACTTGTATGTAGTTAGAAGTTCATTTAAGTTTACCATCATATATAAACAATCATATCTCTCAAAGTGTTCATCCTACAAAAATTAAAATAACTTATTTCTTAATAAGCCTTATTTAGTATATCTATCTTTCTTTGTTAACTTCAAATTTTCCTTTATTTACTGAAAATAGGAAATATTTCAATAATATAACTAAATTAACCTAACATTGTAAGTGTAATATTTTGAAAAGTGATAGTTCAGAAAATGTAAGGATGATCAAAATAATGTATGTTAATGATAGGTGTTAAGAATTTTTCCTGATGTTTAATAACAAATGAAAGCAGGGAAGTTGCCAGTCCCCCTCCCAAAAAAAAACATGAAAAACACGGTTTTTTGACCATAACTTTATTATTTTTACTAATATTTTAACAAAACAAACTTTATTTAAAAGATAGTATAAATATCGTTAATCTAATTTATGAGTACAGTTTCCATTCGACTTATTCAAAGTCAAAAATTGTTTTTAGAGGTAAAAAAACATTAAGTCTTTATGTCTTTAACAGTCGTATCTTGTAAAGTGTTAGTCCTGCTGCGATGAAGAGATAAGCAGATTGTTTGTTATAAAAGAAGCTTTATTTTGTGTGTGCACCTTTTGTATGTTATTTTGTGTGTCTAATAGTACCAAAATAAACAACTTGAAAAATCAAGAATTTGAGCATACTGAAAGAAATTAAAATTAATGACATGCAACAGGGATTTTAAAAATTGTTATATAGTAGAAAATTACAGAAAAAGTATTTTCAAACATTTCTGAAAAAATTTCAAATTGAAACAATTTTTTGATTATAATGTTGGTATTCGTACTGATATTATGATAAAGCTAAATTAATTTTAAAGATAATTTCATGTCCTTTAATTTAGGTCATAGGCACTTTTATTTGAAGTCATTATTTCTGAGTTACTGAAAGTCAAAAACTGTTTTTGTTAGAAAATAAAGCGCCACTTTTAAACAATCATACCTTCCAAAGTATTGAATCTACAGGAATATAGAAATCTCAGCTTGTTTCTAGTACAGTGAATTTTATTTTGTGTCCCTATTGTTCTTTTATTCAGTACTATTGTTTGTGAGTTATTTAACAAAGATTGTCATGAGGTAATGATTTTAGGGGGGTGAATATCACAATTCTCAACTTCCAATAACTCAAAAATCATTGGCTTCCATAAAAAAGTGTATACCGACTTTCGTTCTTAGAATTTTGTAATCTATTGATGTTAGATGTTATTTATATTTTTTACTTTCTACCCACTGAGAAGCGGTGGGAACAATCCCTGAGGAGAGCACCCAAAACTTTTTAAATTTATAGACACTATGTAGAAGATCTTACAAAAAGTTACATGTTAATTTGTTCTGTTACAAAGAATTCCGAGGTAAAATGCTTCATTGACTCAACTGTAGGTGAGTTTCTGGATAACTGCTGTAGGAAATCTATTGCTCACCACTCATTCCAAGTGCTGGTACCATCTTTTCTATAAATTGCAATAACTGAAGGACTTCTACTTTATGTTCTTCCCTTATATATTAATTTCTTCATAAATCTTGGAGAGTACAGTTTACAGTATTCTGAAGGAATCTTATTTTACAACTTCGAATTTTATGATGGACATTCCTCTATAGGACTCATGTCTCACTGGCATTTGTTAATGCTATCAGTTATAGAACAACTATTCTATAAAATTTTAGACATGTATTTCTTGTTGCCGAGGGTGATTTGGATGTTGCAAGTATTTACAAAAATTGAACATGAACAGGTTACTGGCCTGCTACACAGACCTCAACCTGCTGGAAGACCATGTGCTTTGATTTTTATTATTCACATCCCCTAGAGTGTTGCATCCCTTAGGTCTTCACATCAACTAATCAGTACCTTCTGCCTAGTCACAGAGGGCTCCCTAACTCAATCCTCTAAATCCCCACAGTTAAAATGCACATCCTACTAGCAATGTGCAACATCCTGCCAGGCCAGGACTTGTGTTACAATAGACTGTCCTAGCAATATTCCCCATTCCTCATTTGCTCACAGCCCTTTCTTCTCAAGGATGGTTACCACTGTCACATAATGTTATGTCATTTTGATACAGTGGGTTGCTCAGCTGAGAGTGGAGTTGGGTGGAGAGGCTTGTGCAGTCTCTTGCATGACTGCATAAGTTGCCCTGTACATGACTAGGATGCCAAGGTTTGATAATAACGAAAAGTGTCTGATCAGTATGAATAGATCATGCTACTTTTGAGTGGTTGGTGAGATTTGAAAAAACATCAAGAATGATAATTAACAATGTCGCTTCAGTGTTAATATAACTCTAAAAATATAATGTAAGCACTATGAGCACACTGATAGTTACATTAAAGGCTGTCTTGATAGTTGCTGACATTGTGGTAAAAGACAGAGTAGAACTTTATTAAAATGGTCAACATAATCTTGGTATAGTAAACTTCTTGGTTCTACTACAGACTTACCTTTGTAATAGAAGAAATGGTTGAGGGAAAAAATGAAGAGGAATTCAAAGATGCATGTTTCTCTAAATGTGCTATGTAGAAATTTCATATATGTATCAAGATTATTGCACAGGCCATTGTGCATTAAATGTATGAAGAAAGTGATGACAAAAAAAGAAAGAGGAAACATTCATCATCATCATCATCATCTACAGAGAGAATTAAACCAAAAATGGTTTGTTCCAATCCCAAGAAGATAGACTAGAGCTGGTAACTCGAATGCTTCTTTGGATGCCCCACACCTCTCCTTCCTTTTGGCTTATAATTGTTTGGAGATGCAGCAGTCGTCCATTTGCTTAAGATGCTCCAATCATTTTAGCCAGTCCTATCAATTATGCTCATAATATTCAGTTCCAGTCATATATCATCATTTTTGTTGCGATCTTGAAGAGTACACCCTGCCACTTGCCTTAGACAGCTCATTTCAGCTTTCTAATATGCTGGCCTGGGAATTCATTAAAGTCCGTTTCTCAGACCCATAGAGAAGTATGGGGAGAGCCATCATCCTCTAGAACTTCAGGCGTATTTCTTTATTTGCTGATTTATGAGTTCTTTTGATGATCCAACACATATGGTTAAACTTGTGCAGCTTCTTCACCATACATTGAAAATAAAAATGCCAAGTGAGAAACCTTTAGTTATAGCCAGAACTAATTATAATGGTTTTATAAATCAATTATAATGGTTATAACCTTATTATAACCTTTAGTTATAGCCAGATCTTAAATCAATTATAATGATGGAATCTTGCCAGTGCTGAAAATAATTTATAAACTGTGATGTCTGTGTTAATATATTGTGACGATACAAATAAATATTTTCGCATAGGATAATTATGTGTGTTTAAATTATGCACAAGTCTATATTGGAGGTGTAGAAAAATCATTTATTTATAACACAAGTAAATAATTGTTTATATTGTAACAGTAATAAATAAATGTATGTTACGAATTATTTCGCCTCACGCTGGATTTGTCAATTTGTAACGATAATTAATGAATGAGATGAGGTCTCGCGAGTAAACAAGGTAACAATTTATGTTGAGAGAAGAGTTCTTATGCTCCACGTACCATGCGTCAATTTTTAACAAATTTAATATATATGTGTAAAATTATTAAACCACACCGTTGTTGTTGTCAATCTGTAACAATTAATATGAGATGTTGAACGTTAAATTATTTTGTATTCTGCCGCTCGCTCCCACTATGCATGGAGTTCCAATGACGTCACTCAGAGTTGCCAACAGTTGCTCTGTCCGCTGTGCTATGTTAACTTATTTCTTAAATGAAACAGTAATAATAATGACGCAAATATAACACCAAACATATATCTTCCTTTGAACGATTGTTAACTCACACCTACTCATGTACATTTATTTATGTTTATATACATATAAATATGAATATTATATCGTACACATGTACTTACCAAATTCAGGCACGTGAGAGCACATGATTTTATATCTATTGCAACTTTCTTCCTAAGGGGCCAGGGTTCATTCTCAGCGAGATCGAGGCACAAGAAGGTGTTAGAAATAAGAACACTGACAGTTAACTTAGCGCAATTATTGAATTTTAATTGTCATGACCAAAGAAACATGAATACATAATAATGCCTCAAAATGGCGTCGTATACAATGTTACAAAACAAAATGGTGGCTATTTTAATCAACACTATTCAGTCATAATATTCTCATTTTGTGACTCTAATCATTATCATTATAAACTTTTATCTTTTTGCTGCAGCTCTAATTACTTACTGAATAGTATCTTCATTTACACACAAACCAATGCCCTCAGCATAGATATTCATGGCCATGTGCTCACTCACACACACTCACATACGTTCTCCCTATTACAAGTACATTTGATCAATTTATCTAATTTTGGTTAATGAGCTCATTAATTAATAAAACAAAAGTGATAAAGGTTCAACTTCTCTCAATGGTGGTATGTGTTGCTCCCTCGCTGTTGTTGGCTGGGTTCCAGGTGTATGGCCGGTGTTCGCCTCATGTTTCGTTGTTTTAGTTAAGATATATAGCATTGATTTTACATTTTCTGTTTCTGACTGTTAGTAAACTTGAGCCTCTACCGCTCCACTATCACAATTTTATTTCATAATCTAGTTGTGTTAAACTTTTGTGGTAAAACTGACCAGACAGCGATACATCGCTGCTGACTCTTTCAAGTACTACGCTGAATTGAGAAAGAGGCATATGCAAATTTGTGCTTGTGTGTGTGCATTTGACGTCATCAGGCTTTGTTCGATGGGACAATGCCTAGTTACATACGTTGTGTTTTATGCGGCATTGTCTTTTGTTATGACGAAACAGCTTTATGAACCAATCACAATGAATATTTATAGTCCGTTGTCATAAACACCGCCATTACCTCGACCGGCTCTCGCTCGTCCAACGGTGACCTTGGTATTGTATTAATCTCACCGAATCTGCGCTGTTCCTTTTTTAAAGAGGGACAATGGACCTAACCATTCTGTATTTAACAGTTATACAATAAAACATAAAATTTAACCTTCGATCCCATAATTAAAGTATTGGGCCTTTATGTACTGTTACAAACCCCCTCAATGAAAGATTTTGTGTCAAGACACAAAAACTTTCATTGACTCATTCACACGGTTCTAAAAGGATCAGCTTAGATATGTTACCACAACCCCCTGTAATGTTACTATATCAAAAATTTATCATCACTTACCCTTGGTCCAATGATGCTGATCGCACCCTCTGACCTTACTGGACTTCTCTGGAGAGATCCCTACACCATAAGGCCATAAGGCACTCTACGCTCCTGTTCTGATGCTCTGGCCAGCTCAGGACCGCGGTCACAACACCACAAAACTCTGAAACATTGAATGCATAATTTTAAAATAGTGGTCTAATATACTCCCATATCTACAACTGATATGTTTCCTTTTAGATGCATTGGTCTGTGTCTGGGCATTGATTTGTTCAATTAAAATTTTCAACACAACAACAACAAGAATCTAACATAGACTGATTTTTACCACCACCAAACTCAATCTCTTCCTTGTAAGAGAAAAATACATATATATTCCTACAAATAACACAATACATAAACAATTCTTTAATATTACCCAAAACACCATCACCTATTTATTTCCATAAAATTCAACCTATAACTACTATGGCAGACAAGTGTATTATTCAAATTTTGTTACTCCACATTCAAATTTTATCACTCAACTTATAATCATTTATATCTTTTGCAACTGATATTATACTATATTTTACTCAACACCATTTCTACCTTTATGCTTTCAACATTTAAAATTTACTATCTTTCAACATTTGTTATCGTCGTTACCCCTGTAACGACCTCCTAACCACACGCATTACACCATCAACATAATAAAAACATCATAGAACATTGAACCTTACACATTAACATTGTTACATTTACATTAAACAATTTACATTTACATGACTTGTACCAAAACTATATCACATCATTACTATCAACAATTCTCTATTAACTTTTAGTTATTTAACATTTGTTTGTATCAGATTCTATACAACAATTTCAAACTTATCATTTACCTTTCAGTTACATTTACCTTCCTACCATGAATTTTCCTTTTCTAACCTTTTTATCCTTACTAGTTTGGGTGACTCTCTATTATCCATTATTCTCTCTATCTTATTTTGGCATTTGTCAATCTAACCTTACTCACCTCTTTTTTACTACTAACAACCGCTTCTAACCATTAACATAACATAATATGACACCAATATCTCTATAATAACCCCCTTCACTAATCCCATTTAAAACCTCTGGCACCGCTCATTTTTTGTACTAGTATGTGTGTTCCCTATCTATGCTCATTCCCTCATTGGTTCCTGACACTTTCAGATAACCCTTTCCGGCACACAACGGTCCCTTCCTGTCCCAACACCTTTCGTTGCAGACTCCCTACACCAATACCCTTACTACAAAATATCACCATTAACAAATATATATACCATTCACATTACTCACCTCTACATATAATCACTAACCACTGTGTCCCTAAAATATCTAATACCTATTTATACATTATCAGTATCTCAACATTCTTATTTTCACTAACTCCCATTAACTATTTAACTAACTCCAATGCCTCTATTCTATCATTATTACCCAAACTCTTTTACAACATTTCACCTTAATATACCACTAGAAAATTCATCACTTATCTACTAACAACAATACCTCTCAATATCCAAATATGTCATATGCGTAATCATTTACTAACCATTAGAATCTAAATCTCCTAATATCATTTAAATTCCTTATCAATTATTTAAAATTCTACCGTACATAGTTTACACAAAAAATACATAAAATACACAACAGCAAAAATACACAAATACATAGACATCAATACACAAAAATATACAATCCACATAATCATTAAATCATTTACCATAATCAGTCATAAACAGTCCATCCTGAAAAACACTGTTCACATAATTAAATGTTTATAAACACAATAAAATATTAGCCTCCATCGTAAAATAGTAATCGAATCTTAAAACTATATACATTGTTTATTGTTAGATATCTTATACTAACATCATAAATACATATACAATTCAAATGTTCATCATTATCCCCAAACTCATTTAACCTGTCATGATTGGTCTTTGTCCTGTCACCTCCTGTATAATCAGTCATAATTCAGTATTTTATATCATCATTGTTATCAACATCATCTCCTACTACCTCAGTTTCAATACAAGGTAAGTTTTTATTATATTTATCACTTCTCTCTCCACCTAACCTTTCTACCAATTCTTCATAATTTCTATTTACTCTATATAACTCCATCTCCCAATTATCACACAACTCTCTTTCACAATATCTCCCATCGTAACCCCAAATCACCTTCTCTCTCTCAATATATGCAGGGGACACTACAACTTTATTCTCGCACCACCTATCAGGTGCACAAAAAATCCAGGGACAATTATTTGTAGACCTTTTGCCTCCCAAATCTACATTGAAGGCACTCTCGTCCTTCCTAAACACCTGTACATCACCCCCACATACACCATTAAGGGAAAAATCTAACCCCTGCAATTCCCCTACAATTATACTTTGTCTACACATTCTCTTTAACCCTTTAACACACACTATCATTCCATCATTATTATATTCTATTCCCCATAAAACCTCATTATTACTACCCCTGTTTACATAATCATTTTCCAATATCATACTTTTATTTATATTATCATAATTTTCTACCCCACTTACCTTGTCATCTTTGTTTATCTCCAACTTGTCTACCTTGTCAATATTACAATTTTGTCTCTGTATTTCATTTTTTTAATTTCTCCTCTAATTGATCTAATTTTACGTTTTGTAAGTTATTTTGTTTCTTGAGCTCATTCTCGAAACTGTCTAACTTCACATTAAACGTACTATTCATCTGGTTAAATTTGTCCTCGAATTTAAGATTCTGTTGTTCGAATTTTCACTAATTAATGAAAATAAATCTTCCAACGAGATTTTATTTTCAATTGTTTTGGGTGTTGAGTTGGCATTTCTTCCTAATAAAATTGATTCTGTATCTGTATTATCCATTTCTAAGCTATTATTACTTTCTGCCATTTTGGTAATTTAACTATTTAGTTCTACTTGTAATTAGTTACACAATTACTACTTACTATGTTTTGTCAACATAACCTCTCGTGTACTAGGTTATGCCCCGTTCTATCACCTTCTTTGTTTCTCGATCTGGCCTATATTTTATATAAAGTGGCTTTATATAATGTCCGTTGTTCGGGGGCCATTTGTTAACTCACACCTCTTTATATACATTTATTTATGTTTATATACATATAAATATGAATATTATATCGTACACATGTACTTACCAAATTCAGGCACGTGACAGCACGTGATTTTATATCTATTGCAACTTTCTTCCTAAGGGGCCAGGGTTCATTCTCAGCGAGATCGAGGCACAAGAAGGTGTTAGAAATAAGAACACTGACAGTTAACTTAGTGCAATTATTGAATTTTAATTGTCATGACCAAAGAAACATGAATACATAATAATGCCTCAAAATGGCGTCGTATAGGCCTACAATGTTACAAAACAAAATGGTGGCTATTTTAATCAACCCTATTCAGTCATAATATTCTCATTTTGTGACTCTAATCATTATCATTATAAACTTTTATCTTTTTGCTGCAGCTCTAATTACTTACTGAATAGTATCTTCATTTACACACAAACCAATGCCCTCAGCATAGATATTCATGGCCATGTGCTCACTCACACACACTCACATACGTTCTCCCTATTACAAGTACATTTGATCAATTTATCTAATTTTGGTTAATGAGCTCATTAATTAATAAAACAAAAGTGATAAAGGTTCAACTTCTCTCAATGGTGGTATGTGTTTCTCCCTCGCTGTTGTTGGCTGGGTTCCAGGTGTATGGCCGGTGTTTGCCTCACGTTTCGTTGTTTTAGTTAAGATATATAGCACTGATTTTACATTTTCTGTTTCTGACTGTTAGTAAACTTGAGCCTCTACCGCTCCACTATCACAATTTTATTTCATAATCTAGTTGTGTTAAACTTTTGTGGTAAAACTGACCAGACAGCGATACATCGCTGCTGACCCTTTGAAGTACTACGCTGAATTGAGAAAGAGGCATATGCAAATTTGTGCTTGTGTGTGTGCATTTGACGTCATCAGGCTTTGTTCGATGGGACAACGCCTAGTTACATACGTTGTGTTTTATGCGTCATTGTCTTTTGTTATGACGAAACAGCTTTATGAACCAATCACAATGAATATTATAGTCCGTTGTCATAAACACCACCATTACCTCGACCGGCTCTCGCTCGTCCAACGGTGACCTTGGTATTGTATTAATCTCACCGAATCTGCGCTGTTCCTTTTTTAAAGAGGGACAATGGACCTAACCATTCTGTATTTAACAGTTATACAATAAAACATAAAATTTAACCTCCGATCCCATAATTAAAGTACTGGGCCTTTATGTACTGTTACACGATCTTTATTCAATGAAGCATTGGTTAATTATTTCTCGTTTTCTTTTTACGGTAATTACAATTGTGACAAAATTATGCGTCTTCTTTTACCAGTTGGTACAGTAGCTAAAAATATTGTCAGCCGGACCAAAGGAATGATGCATATTGTTTGTTTACTCATTCGCAATTGGTTATTATTAATTATTGTTACTCAGGGTGATAATGAATGATATTATTTAAAAGTGGTGTATATTGCTTACACCATCTGGCTATTCTTGAAGTGTTCCATGTTAATAAGGATTTATCACGGTAGATAAATCTCCCTAAGCGTAATAGCACTTGAATATTTTATAACTGGTACTTCACCTGCTTGGTTCTAATAGACTAACTTGAAAAGAGTCCCAAGACTTATAGTTGCTCTAGATTAAACCAGTTCGAACAAGAAAAACTTGACGAAGAGCACACGTTCACTAGCAACGGCTCCCGATGAACTGCCCCGAAGTACACCTGACAACCGATGGATCTGACTGAATTTAGGGGCTTCTGATTGGTCAATCGACTGTCTATGTGGTAGATTGGACAAAAGATAGACGCGTTGCAGGCGAATCTTTGTATAAATCTGCGAGTGCCTGCTTAGATTTTATCTAGAATTTTTATTACTCTTCAATTGATAAGAGTCAAAAGTTGAATTTTCAATTACTAAAAAAACCACATTTAAAAAATAGCTGAGAACAACAAAGTATATAGAAAATGTAGCTATTTTCATAAATAATTCACTGTCTAAGTCTCATGCCGATCGGATAACAAACGTGGAAGATATAACACGAAGGTTCACCACACGCGAATGCCCGCACATATTCACAAACAAAGTACATGATATTATAGAACAAAAAAATTTGGGACTCAGGACCCAAAAAGAGCTAAAATTTGAAAAAAATTGTGAAAATTTAGCAGGGTCTCAGACTAAAAGGAATTGTAACCCAAATCTGACTGTTCCAAATTTTGTATTGAATGTGTGATTGTGTGCTTACAATTGTATTAATACTAAAGAAATAGTAGAGTAATAAGGATTTTTGCAAATTTCCCATAATTGAAAAATTATATAATATCAAAATTTATATATAATAATAAGTGTACTCCGCTCAAAATAGTGAGTGAATTCTGCAGCTCAGGGAACATACTGTACTAGCACTATAAATTGAGGTTTTTTACCTGCAGTAAAAAGATGTGTTTGGAATGCAGTATTTATACCATATTCATTTGTGTTCACAGTCCAACTGTCATATCACATCAAATGGTCACTGTAATTAACTCTCTTAAATTGTCTGACGTTAATTTGGTATTCAGTGAAACGTTTGTCTGTCTTTTCATAACTTATCTGTCATGATGTTATTTTGAGATAAGAAGTGAGACTAAATTAACTTTAATTTTGGAGAATCAAGGATTAAAACAAAATTGTTTAACATAGAGATATAGTGAGCTTATATAGCCCAGTGACACAATAGTTCTGCAGTCAGCCTTTCCAGAGCTCTGCATCTAATCTTTTTCTCACTTTGTAATCTTTAAACATTTTTGGTTATTTCACACACTTCGTGCTACTAGCCCTTGATCTATATTATTAAATACGTCTTATTACTTCTTTTTTTTTCTATTGTTATTCATTGTTATAGGACCTAAGCTGTGGGATTTTTTTCTCGTACGCCATCAGTATATTATTTAACTGTAGATGTACTCCTATCAGGGTGGGCCAGGTGAATTAATGTCTTTGTTACTGAATAATGTAGCAGTAGTATCATGGATAAATCAGTTGAAGGATATAGCAGATCCTACAACAATATATACTGATAAGAATCTGACTGTTGCAAAAGTTAATGACAGAAAACTGTCAAAAAACAAACTACCAAGTGAAGGAGTACATAACAAATACAATATGAGTGTGAATTTAAAGTTGGGATAATGGATGTGAAGACAATAGAGATTGTGCAGTCATAAAGGAGGGCAGGATAACAATTTTGTATGTACATACAGACTTGGTGTAGGGAAGTGGAAGCATAAATTTTGGATATGGATTTAAACATTATGTTGAAAAAAAGGAGAAAGAAATGTTGGGAATATTCTAGCCTACAATATTTAGCTATTATAACCTGAATGGCATTAACTTGTTTTATGCTGATATAAAACATCAAAATATTAGGCCTGCTGAATTTAAATGACTGAATAATGAAGTTAGTGTTATTTTACTATCTAATTCAAAATTATATACACAAATAATATAATATTTTAATGTTTCCTGTGTAAAAGTATATAAAATTCCTGGATTTTGTTGTCCACGACATGTCCGTTGAAACTAATTATAATCAAAAGTTATATATTTTTAAAGTGATATATTTATAATTAGTATATAAAAGTTGTATTAGAATATTTTTAATTAGTTAATTCAATTCACTTAATTCATTTAATAAATTTAATTTTAATTATTAATTCATTTTAACTATGTAAAAACAAAAGTAGGAGTTAGCGTAAATCAGAATCAAGGTAAAAACCAGTAAACTCTTATTTGAGTTCTGACTTGGTGTGGAAAGTTAACCTTCTTAAGGAAAACTATCAGGGATTGCTATCTCAGGATGATAAATCAATATTTGGAAATCAACCCTGACAGTACAAAGGTGGAACAAGAACAAGAATAGAATGCATTAAAAAGGTGATTGTTAAGGCAGCCTTAGAAATTCTAGGGTTAAGGAAAAATGTCAGAAAAAGCAGAGTCTGTATATATGGATTGAAGACTAAGTCCAGTCTTGAAGAATGCAATCCAGAAGAAGAAAGCTGTAATTGAAGTATCTGTCAGACACACACTCTAGATCAGTAGAAGAATATAACACACAAAAAAAGGCAAACAAAATCTCTGGTTAAAAAAGCACACAAAGAAAGCTGGGAGAGGTACGTGTCTAGCATTGAAAGTGATGTGCATGGATGACAAAATGCAGCCTACAAAATATAAAACAATTGATAAGGATGAGAAGATGCAACCAATCTCAAACTCTTAAAGGTGACAGACTTCATGGAGTTTTGTAAGACACTCTGGAATAGTGAAGATATGAGGTTAAGAGGGAGGACATGATTACCCCAAACAGTTGACTCCATAGAAGATGCAGAGCTTGAAGAAGCATTAAGTAGTAGTAAGACTAGGAAAACTGCTGGTGCAGAGAACATTAACGTAGATGTTTATAAATATCTCCCAGCACAAGCAAAGCATAGGCTTCCTGGACACTGTAAATCAGTGTTGGAGGCAAATAGTAAACCATTAGACTGGAGAAAGGCTGGGGAAAGGTAGTCAATATTTTTAAAAAAGGTTCGTGAGCATGTAGTAAGAGCTACAGGGATATTAGCTTACTTAATGCAGCGAATAAAATGTATGCCAAAATTGTTAGCAATATATTAAAGCCTAGTGTAGATATGGTACTATCTTGCTGGAAGAGCGGTCAGGATTTAGAAAGGGAAGACAGTGCTCTGATAATGCATTCAGACTAAAGTTGCTAATAGAAAAGAAGCGAACTTAGTCTTGAAACACATATGGTGTTTACTGACTATATTAAGGCTTTGATAATGTAATATGAAAATATGAAATAAATTATGGAGTATCATGAACTGAAGAGGGATAGCAAAACACCTAATAGATATTGTAAGATGTACGTATATATATAAGGATACATAAATCATGGCAAGAACAGAATATGGTGGCACCCTTAAGGAAGTGATAAATAGAGGGGTTAGACAAGGGTGTAGTTGATCACTTACTCTTTTAAACATATATTTAGACAATGGTGTAAGAGAATGGAAGCAGAGGTTGTAATCAGGGCCGTCCCTAGGGGGGCAGGTGGGGCAAGCTGCCCCGGGTGCCGCGACAGGGGGGCGCGCCATGAGTCGGAGAAATTTGTATTTCGCATATATCGTCGTTATGCCGTATAATATACTGGCTTGTAATAGTACCAGTACCAAACGCTTGCAATTACTAGAATCGAATGTTAATCTCTGCTGCCCCCCCGCGGTCCCCACTACGTTTGCACGACGCTTCGTCTATTCATGCCCCGCGGCCGATTTTACACTGTTTTCTTTGTCCAATTTTGTTAGGTTGACAGCTGACAGTACTCGATGCTGTTTACGTCAAATTTTCAGTAAATCTTTCGTGTTTGAAGTTTATAAAATTTATTTATTCTATCAAGTTTGTATAAATATTGTTTATTACTTTGTATTTTGTTAGTGTATTATAGTGAATATTGTAATGGTACATATCTTCACCTAACAATAATGGAGAAAACATGACAAGATAAATTATTTAATCATTAACACTAGAATAAAAAGGGATGAATCAGAGATTAAAGAATGAGTGACTCAAAATAATAACATGATCAGACATATCAAGGTAGTCAGAACAGTAACCTCTAATAATAAAGAAGTAACAAACAAACAAACCAAAATGTTAAATACAGTAAAATATGGCGATTTAACCTGAATAGCCCAATAGATGGTAAGTGAGAGAGTAGAACCAGCCCCATAAACCAAGAATAACATAAATAATGACAATTGTAAGTGAACTAGAACTAGCCACCACACTACCACAAGAGTGTAGAAATAATAAGAATAATAATGAACAAAGAATTAGCATGGAAGTGTGAAGATATAATCAGCAACAACACCAAGGAAGTGACATGTAAACTATGGCAAAATAAAGTGAACCCAGAAAGAATACAAAAATTAATGTTAAACCAATGAAAAAGACTAACTAATGAAAATTGTATATGATAATAATAATTGTAAGGACAGACAAGTTAAAAATATTAATTGTTAAGAACTTAAGATATAGAAGGGTACACTAACCCAAACAAATAGAGTAAACTAGGACAAATCACATTAGCACGACACAAACATATCATGTATAGTCAAACCACACAGAGTGAGAGATAATAAATTGTAAGGAGGATGAACATTTTAAAATAAATGTAAGAAAGAGAATTTTGAGTTAGCAATACACTAATCTTTACCCACCAGTAACACTAAAACAAGATTGAGTGCAAGGTGTTAGTGTTAATACCCCAAAGTGAGAATAAACCCCATTAAAAAGTGATAAACACTGATGAAACAGTAATCAAAGTTTATAAGTGCATAAACTAAGTTATAAGTTATAAGTGAGTGAGATCTAAATAAACTAATAGTATTAAAATTAAGTTGGCTTTAGTGATAACTGATTATCATGGTTTTAAATGTGTGTCAATTAATGTAATAAATGACAATTAAGATTATTAGGAAAGTAAGACAGATAGACTATCAGTGCGTCAATTCACCATATAGAAAAGGTCTGTAATATTGAGGGATAAAAACAATGAATAATCATTATAAGATTTAGTAAGGCATAGTGAAATGGTATTAGGTACCATTAGTTAATAACACAGTGTCAGATAAGTTTAGTAATAAGGATTTTCTATAATAATCAAAATAATTAATCAATGTTTATATGTTTGTTTTCTTTTGATAATACTATAAAATAATTATTACCCACTGAAAAGTATGAGTGGATAATAAAAGGTAAATAAGTATGTTTAAATGAATAAGAATTATGTCTCAAATAATTATATTTTAATTAGTAAGATTTATGTTTCAAAAGAATTGTGTTTTAATGAATAGGAATTATATCTATGGGAATTGTTAAAACCATAAGATGCTATGTTATATGATGTAATAAATAAGATTTTAAAACCAACAAAAACCAGTAAACAAGAAACAAAATAAATACATTCAGATACAATGACACTAAAAGGGAGTTATGACAGTAGACAAATTAATATATGAAAACAATAAAATCACACACAACTACAAGAACACACATAAACTTTGAGCAAATAAACAGAATCATGTATTAGAACAATCAGGACCCATACAAGGGGAAATAAAATGTAATCTCAGTAATTAAAGAAAAATAGTCAATTGCTGTTTAAGCCTAGGCAAATTCCCAACTGTCAAACTAAAAAAGACTTCGATTTTTAGAATTAAACACTGACATTAGTAAGACTAAGCCACATAAACTATGAAATACAATTAGACAATCATGTTAAGGCAGAAATATTATGATAATGATGTAAATTAAGAAAACAGTATAATTAAATAAAATCCACAAAACTGTCAAAATGTTGATACCTAAGTAAATACTATAGTATTGGATGTCAAATTAATCCTTGAGCCAAAATATGAACAGTGGTAATAATATTTACTACTAAAAAGGGAGTACTGAAGATTAATTACATTTAGAAGATCTGTGACCATTTTAAATAAAAATTCAAATATCCTGACAATGATCTCAAGCCAATTTCAGCCAATCAAAAATTTTGAGTTACCATAACAACAACCGAATATTGACTAATTTTCAGTTAGGAACAAAAAATCAGTAGTGAGGCTTAACTGGAGAGACGCCACGCCGTGAAGGGCCCAGATTTTTAACTCTAAAACAGTATAAGTGCCCATAATTTGATGAAGAAGGACCAGAATAACTGACGAGAGGACATTCCAACCAAACTACACCAAGGACCAGCTCGGAATTAATCCAGATGACCAAAAAATATATGGAATTCGACCAGAAGAAGATGCCAACCATTCCCGAAGCCCAAGACCGAAGAAAGAAGAATCGACATCAACCCATTACACCACTTGGACGACTGACAATACCTCTCTTATCTACTAACGTTGAGTATTGCTGAATTTATTGATTTATAAAAAAGACAAATTCTCTTTCAAAAATTATAACTAAATGATAAAACTCTCACTATCACTGAAAGTATTTTCAAGGATTGATAAAATAAAAAAGTAACTTTGTAAACACTGAATGACCAAATGATAACCTATGTATACACCAACGAAACTGTCACACTTCAACACCACAATATTTAATTCATAATAAACCTTGTTTAATTTTAATGATCACGAACTTTAAATGATATGTTCTAATTTTGTTATCTTGTTATATAAACCTCTGTTTCGTACTTAAAAGAACTCTATAGGCAGATTTATTTTGTAAAATAATAACCACGCTGGCTTGCAGCTAATATAAACATTGTACTGCCAACCTAGCGATCCGCTGAGTGAACGAATCTATTGCCGAGGCTAAAATCATTGTATAAATTATTAATTGTATGAAGCGTTAACAAAAACTAACCAGTCAAAAGCCTAATAAAAAAGTGCGTACCGATAACAAACTGTCCAGTATTTATTTGTAAAGAATATTATGTATGTTTGTCTACTAGCAGTGGGTCAACATAACCAACATTATCTCAAGTTGGCAACACGTTTCCCCCACTTAAACGAGAATCAGTAACAAGCCAGTTGTTTTCACGAAAAACAATTTGGCGCCTATCCGGAATTACGAAAGAGTGAGAAGGGACAGGTAAGGTACACAGGCTACCAGACGCTTCCGAACGACACCATTTACGTTCGCAATACACAAAATAAAACTTCCAATTACAAGTCTAAAACTAAAACTTAATAAATTAATAGACCGACACGCACCCGCTTTCTACAAAGTGGCGATCCCAACAGTGGGGCTTTCGTTCATGCTATAAGGACGCATCCAACGAGTGACCTTTTGACTCGAGATAAACACACCCGCTTTCTACAAAGTGGCGCACCAACTAGTGAGGCTAGAGTTACGACAGAATATCTAGTGGCAGGTACGACAGAAGGCGAACAAGATGAAGAGGGCATCATCACTGAGGCGGACGAAGGAGGTCGAAAAAGAAATCAGAGCAGAAGAGAAGGAAGTGACTTCGGTCGAAGACGCCGAACAAATGTTACCTCCCGCGGAACCAGTCAAACCCGTACAGCCAGAGGATCAACCGGAGAAACCCGCACAACCAGAGGATGGGAGTTTACTGGAAATGATGAGAATACTAATGGAAGATATCAAAGGAGAATGAAATAAAACGAACAATAATATAACGTCATTAAAGGAAGATTTTAGGGGAGAATTTCAGAAAAATAAGGAGGAATTAAAAGAGGAAATTAATGAGAAATTTAACAGGAACAGCCAGCAAATGGCCGAAAATAATAAGGAAATGGCAGTGAACATGGAGAACAACTTAAAGGAAGAGTTGAAACTGGACAACCAGAAAAACTTGGAGGAGTTGAAGGAAGAGTTGAGCAGGACTATTGAAAATAATAATGAGCGGATTAATAAGAAGATCGAGGAGGAAATGTCCGAGATACACGGGAAATGGGAAGATACGAGCCGTGAAATACAACAAACGAAGAAAGACTTCAGAGAACGGATGACCAACCTGGAAGAAGACAGCCAGATCCGAATAGAGTCGATAAAAACTGCAACCGACCAAAATATAAAACAGGTACGGACAGATTTTTGAGAGAAGTGCCGGAAGATCGACACGGCCGTAAGCGAGGTTCGCAGACAAGGCCAGCGAAACAAAAATAAAATTGAGGAAATCCAGCAACGGGAGATTGCTAAAATCAGGGAGGAGTTAGAAATAATTAATAACAGACCGCCAATAATGACGCGGTACCAACACATGGACAACCGGGAAGTGATCAACTTTAAACAATACCGGCGAACCCCAATGGAGTTTTTAGAAAGAGTAGACGAGCAGCTGGCCAAAACTCGGGAGAACAGGTGGACCATTATCCGAGGCTACTTAGACGAGTATTTTCGAGATATCAACGATAATTGGTGGACGGCCACAAGACACGACCTCACGAATTATGAACAATTCAAAGATGTATTCAAAAGGAAATACTGGTCGGAGGCAACACAGAACATCGTGCGGGACAGTATATGTTTCGGCAGATACGACGCCACCAGAGGGACAACTTTTACTGCATATTTCCTTGGTAAAGTATGCCTAGCAAGGAACCTGGAACCGAAAATCCCAGAAGAAAGTTTGGTGACGAAACTTGCTTTTCATTACGAGGAGGGTGTCTCTAGAGCGCGGCTAGGTAGCCAAATCAAAACTATACAGTCCATGGCAGCCCTGCTGGAAGATTACGAGAGAGAACGTTATTATCGTAGGAGCCGGCAGCGGGACGACAGGGGTGAAAACAAAAATTTTAATAACGGTTACCAGAATAATAACAACAATTCCGGTACAATTATAATAACCGTAACCAGGTGAATAACCCGCCTAGCGAGCCGCAGAATAGACATAACAATAATTTGGCTAGCCAACAAAATAACAGTTATAACAATGATAATAGGCCAAACAACACAAACAATCAATACAACCAGCCAAATAATATGCATCAACCATATAGGCCAAATAACGCCAATTACAACCGGCCAAGTTACAATAACAACCCGAGTGACAATAGAAATCGCAATAACAACGATCGTAACTATCGTCAAGTGAATTACGTGAGGACCGAAAGTGACGGGAGGAATAGGTCGTACTATCAGGGACGACGAAGTGCCGACCGGAATGCATATGGACACCGGTACAGTGATCATAATTACGGATGTGACACCAGAACCAACACGGGCCGAGGTCGAAGCCAAGAAGTGTACAGGCGTGACCGGTACGAAGAGGATCACAACCAGCCTGAACCCCGACCGTCAACGAGCGGAAGTCCGCCAACAAATCAGCAAGACGATCGTAACAATCAGCCGAGATGACGTTAAACTAGGAGCGGCAGTGAAAAAGCTACTTGTACCCTCACTGAACCATTCTATTGGGTTAAATCGCATCGTTACACAAACCAACGGCGAATGCACAATTACAATAGTGCGAAATAATTATCTGAAAAATATTGTAGAGGAATTGCTCGAAGAAGGTAACAACCAATCTGATAGTAAACATAACGATATTGCTTATATTTCAACGCAAGTTAACGGAGTACCAGCACAAATTATGATAGACACTGGATCCAATATTTCGTTAATCGACAGTATCGAGCTTCAAAAAATCCAAGAAGCGAGTAAGGCAATTATACTTACGCTACCCGTCAGCAGCATTGTCCTTGTAGAAGCGACCGGACGATAAAACAGAACCGTCCGAAAACAAGTGCAACTCGAACTGACAAGCAACGGACAAACCGTAACAATGACGTTTTTAGTAGCCAGTGGATTGCCATTCCGGATGCTAATTGGTTGCGATATGCTGCGCCAGTACTCAGCCATAATTGACCTGAGCAAATACAAACTGATTCTGAAGAAAGGTGACATACAATGGGTAACTGAATTGACCAATATTGACGAAATACAGCCAAATAAAACAATGTACCGTATCCAAAAATACAGAAATACTGGAGAACATATACTAAATAATGGAATTTATGATGAGACCGACAATGAAGAACTATGGCAAGAAAAAATCGAAGAAATCCGAACTTTCCAGAGAGAGAAAACAAGCGCACAATTAACAGTTCAACAAGCTGAATAACTGATAGAAGTGTATAACCGCTACAAGCACATATTTTCAGATACACCTGGAAAGGTCAGAGATTATCAGTGCGAAATTCAATTCCGAGAGCCTGTCAACTTGATAAAAAAATCTTACCCGATCGCATTTTCATTAAAGGAGGCGGTGAGAACAGAAATCAATCGATTAATAGCAGAAGACATAATTGAACCAAGCTACTCACCCTACACCAGCCCTATCCTATCAGTTCCAAAGAAACACGGGAAGGTGAGAATATGTCTAGACGCCCGTGAGATCAATAAACACATAATAAATGATCGTACATCCCCAGGAGAAATAAAAGAGATCCTGAAAAAATTATATGAAACCAAATTCATCAGTATATGGGATACTGTCTGCGGCTATTGGCAGGTTGAATTACACCCATCCAGTAGAAGGTACATGGCGTTTATATTTGAAGGACGGAACTTCCAATTCAAAAGATTACCCTTCGGATTGGTGAATTCGGTAGCAGTATTTGTAAAAATTATGGACCAGATGCATTACAGTTTACAACTGTCTATGTAGTGACTTATTAATAACTTCAGATGTGTGGGACGAACATTGTCACCGAGTAGAATATGTGCTGAAAAAACTATCAAATAACCATATAACCCTCAAACTGGAAAAATCCAAATTTTTATCTGATGAAGTGCAATTTTTAGGGTTCAACTTGTCTGAAAATGGGATAACACCATCACAAGAAAAAAAGGTGGAATGCATACAGAAGTTTCCAACACCAAAAAATAAGAAACAACTCCAATCATTTCTCGGTCTATGCAATTATTACCGAAAGTTCCAAAAGAATTATTCTGAAATGACAGCCAAATTTTCACACCAACTGTCATCTAAGAACAAATGGACGTGGGGAGTTGAACAAAACATAACACTCCAACTGATTAAAAACAAATTCATTGAGTCAGTAATGTTACGTCATCCTAATTTCACTAAACCATTCTATTTAAATTGCGACGCCAGTGACGTTAGCCTTGGATCCGTTTTGTACCAGGAGGATGAAGAGGGAAATCATTGTGTGATCAGTTCCGCAAGTAGAGTGCTAAACAGCAGTGAAAGAAATTATAACGTTACTGAGAAGGAATTGCTGAGCGTTGTATTCTCATGTGGAAAATTTAGAACCTACATATTGGGGTACCCGATTACAGTGAGGACTGACCACAAGTCCATATCATTCCTTAGAAATTGTAAGTTAAGTCTTGGAAGATTGACTAGATGGAGTTTGGTATTGCAGGAGTATGATCTAAATTGGGAATACATCCCAGGCAAGAAAAATGTTGTAGCAGATACCCTGTCCAGAGTGAACATTAAAGATCAGACATACGAAGGAGAAAAGGAAATTGTTATCAAAATATACCACATAATTAAAAGCAGGACTGACTTGGCCAACATTATGAAAGAGATGGAACGACAACAAGCACAAGATCCCAAACTAAGCAAAATTCTATCACGCTTAACAGACAAAGATGACCACATACCCCAATATTATTGCAAACACCAAGGGATACTTTTCATAAAACCACAAAATAAATTCGTAACATGGAAAATAGCAATACCTCAAGCACAGAGAAGGACTTAATTCTCGATTACCATGAGAGATATGGGCACATGGGCACATTAAAAGTGGTAAAAGCCTTACAAGAGCATGTATACCTGAAAGATGCTAACAGAAAGGTAAGGAAATGTATAAAGCAATGTCACATATGCCAACTAGTGAAGGTCAACAATAACAGAAAGGAGGGCACCATGATACCTATAACTACATCTTGTAAATTGGAGAAAGTCTTCGTTGACATATGCGGACCATTTCCGCGTAGTGGAGGAAAACACCAATACAAATACCTCATTATTATATTTGACCACTACACAAGGTTCACAAAGCTTTACCCCATCAATCGTGCCACAACCCAGAAAATTTTAAAATTAATACTAGAACCATAGATTAGTGAAGTGGGAATACTCAAATGCATCATTACTGATCATGGAATGCAATTCAAGGGAAATAGATGGAAGAACACTTTACTAACTCATGGAATAAAAACGTACAAGACATCAGTGTACCATCCCAGCAGCAACCCTGCAGAGCGAGTCTTAAGAGAAGTGGGGAGAATTCTCTGTACTTATTGTTACGAGCAACACAATGAATGGTCTAAATACATAATAGCAGCCGAAAACTTTATAAATTTATCGCACCACCAATTTATTGAAACAACACCATATACTGCAATGTTCCAAAGACCACCACCAAGAGAGATTACTTCTCTAATTCAATTTCCAAATGGCGAAGGATATCAATTCAATGACGTGCAATTTCACAATAAGATATTAGAAAAGACTGACAAGATCAGAGGAAAATATAAGCAAATGCAACCGAAACCCATACAATATCAGATTGGAGAGCAAATATTACTTAAAAACAGAGGATTACCAAGCACCATGGAAGGGATAGCCAAGAAGCTATTGTTACTATACACAGGATCCTACATAGTAAGCAAAGACAACCAAAATAATACATATGAGATCATAGACCCAAAGACACAAAGAAGAAAGGGGACATTTAACCAAACCTCTATGAAAAAATATTATTAAAAAACGAGAAAAAACATCCCGAAACCAATTAATAAATAACTAGTGTTAAACAGTAAGAAAAATAAACAAAACAAATAATAAAAAATCATGTATACCATACCCACTAATAATATCGAATCACTAAGAGCTAGAGAGTGTGAATAAAAGAAAAAGAATATAATTTGAAATAATGTATTGTATAAACTAAATAATAATAATGTGGAGAATCCTACAAATGATATTTATTTTATAGTTGCACTAAGACTACTTGTATAATTTTATAATGATTGACTGTAGATAAGTCCAGCAATCAAATGTGTATTTTACGGCGGAGCAATGGAGTCAAAAGTACCCCTCCGATCCGATTCAATATAATGATAGGGAAAAATGTTAGGGAATTAGATATCAAAGGGATAAGAACATTAAACTAAAATACGATACAAAGATCAAGAAGAATACTGAAACTCAAAAATAATAAGAGTCTATAGCTCAAAAATAACCAGTGATTAAGAAAATAAAATGAAATAATGATTGATAATTCCAATCAAAAAACCTGAACGATATTTTTTGAAATAATCAATTTTAGTGGCAGGGCAATATGTAATGGTACATATCTTCACATAACAATAATGGAGAAAACATGACAAGATAAATTATTTAATCATTAACACTAGAATAAAAAGGGATGAATCAGAGATTAAAGAATGGGTGACTCAAAATAATAACACGATCAGACATATCAAGGTAGTCAGAACAGTAACCTCTAATAATAAAGAAGTAACAAACAAACAAACCAAAATGTTAAATACAGTAAAATATGGCGATTTAACCTGAATAGCCCAATAGATGATAAGTGAGAGAGTAGAACCAGCCCCATAAACCAAGAATAACATAAATAATGACAATTGTAAGTGAACTAGAACTAGCCACAACACTATCACAAGAGTGTAGAAATAATAAGAATAATAATGAACAAAGAATTAGCATGGAAGTGTGAAGATATAATCAGCAACAACACCAAGGAAGTGACATGTAAACTATGGCAAAATAAAGTGAACCCAGAAAGAATATAAAAACTAATGTTAAACCAATGAAAAAGACTAACTAATGAAAATTGTATATGATAATAATAATTGTAAGGACAGACAAGTTAAAAATATTAATTGTTAAGGACTTAAGATATAGAAGGGTACACTAACCCAAACAAATAGAGTAAACTAGGACAAATCACATTAGCACGACACAAACATATCATGTATAGTCAAACCACACAGAGTGAGAGATAATAAATTGTAAGGAGGATGAACATTTTAAAATAAATGAAAGAAAGAGAATTTTGAGTTAGCAATACACTAATCTTTACCCACCAGTAACACTAAAACAAGATTGAGTGCAAGGTGTTAGTGTTAATACCCCAAAGTGAGAATAAACCCCATTAAAAAGTAATAAACACTGATGAAACAGTAATCAAAGTTTATAAGTGCATAAACTAAGTTATAAGTTATAAGTGAGTGAGATCTAATAATGGCCAAACACAGGAAGGACTGTGATAGTTGAAAGGCCAATATGAGTGGACACCCAAAATGTAACTAAATAAACTAATAGTATTAAAATTAAGTTAGCTTTAGTGATAACTGATTATCATGGTTTTAAATGTGTGTCAATTAATGTAATAAATGACAATTAAGATTATCTTGTTGTTGCATCCTCTTCATTCACTTTATTAATTTAATAATATATATAATACTTTCACTAATGAACTTACTGTTGTCACTTCCCAAAAGTTTCGAGATGTTGTTTCTCTTCTTCAGTGGGTTTAATACTGACTGTCGATTACAGAATAACCGTTACGGAAAAATGGTGTGTGTGGTGGGGGTTGATGGTGGGAAGGGATTGGCGTTGAGGTTCGAATTATGTGTGTGGATCAGTGTGTCAAATAGTGTATGTGATTTGTAATGTATTTGTTCATTTAATATGTTGTTTGGTTGTAGTGTGTGATATCTGTATATTTCAAATTGTTCAGCTGTGTTTAGTTTTCTACTTTTAGGTAAGTAGTGTAATATTTCCATGTTGTGTTCTATGTTTGTGTAACTGTGGTTTTCGTTATGTAAATGTGTGGCAAATGTGGAATGTATGTAGTTTGTGGTGAGGGCTTTTAAATATTCATACACACCATAGAACAGAAACACATACTGAACAACAACAAATACACCGATAAAATATTATATTGGCACAGGTATGTTGACGACATTTTACTCCTTTACAACGGCAACAAAAGACAAATAGAAAATTTCCACAAATATATTAACACTATACACCATAAATTAAAATTCACACTTGAAATAGAATTAAATAACAGCATAAACTTTTTAGACCTTACAATCACCAAAACAAACAACACACACACATACAAAATATACAGAAAACCCACCACATCAGACATGGTCATACACAACACATCCAACCACCCAACTCAACACAAACATGCAGCTTTCAACTACATGCTCCATAGGCTCACGTCAATACCCCTAAACACACATGACTACCAAGATGAATTAAACACAATTAAATACATAGCAGTCAAAAACGGATACAACCCCGAATTAATAAATAAACTACACAAACGAATCCTCAACACAAAAAGTAAAACACATCTGACCAACAGCACACAACCCAGTAAATACATAACACTTACATACTACATTTCCAATACACATAAAATTGCAAACACATTTAGGAAACACAATTATAAAGTAGCCTACAGAACCAGCAACACCATTAGAAAACACATAAACAATACTAACAAAGACATTGACACATACAGCAAAACGGGGGTTTATAAATTAAATTGTAATGATTGCCAACAATTCTACATCGGCCAGACGGGAAGATCTTTTCTTCCAGGTTTTCTGAACATTTAAAAGCCCTCACCACAAACTACATACATTCCACATTTGCCACACATTTACATAACGAAAACCACAGTTACACAAACATAGAACACAACATGGAAATATTACACTACTTACCTAAAAGTAGAAAACTAAACACAGCTGAACAATTTGAAATATACAGATATCACACACTACAACCAAACAACATATTAAATGAACAAATACATTACAAATCACATACACTATTTGACACACTGATCCACACACATAATTCGAACCTCAACGCCAATCCCTTCCCACCATCAACCCCCACCACACACACCATTTTTCCGTAACGGTTATTCTGTAATCGACAGTCAGTATTAAACCCACTGAAGAAGAGAAACAACATCTCGAAACGTTTGGGAAGTGACAACAGTAAGTTCATTAGTGAAAGTATTATATATATTATTACAATTAAGATTATTAGGAAAGTAAGACAGATAGACTATCAGTGCGTCAATTCACCATATAGAAAAGGTCTGTAATATTGAGGGATAAAAACAATGAATAATCATTATGAGATTTAGTAAGGCATAGTGAAATGGTATTAGGTACCATTAGTTAATAACACAGTGTCAGATAAGTTTAGTAATAAGGATTTTCTATAATAATCAAAATAATTAATCAATGTTTATATGTTTGTTTTCTTTTGATAATACTATAAAATAATTATTAACCACTGAAAAGTATGAGTGGATAATAAAAGGTAAATAAGTATGTTTAAATGAATAAGAATTATGTCTCAAATAATTATGTTTTAATTAGTAAGATTTATGTTTCAAAAGAATTGTGTTTTAATGAATAGGAATTATATCTATGGGAATTGTTAAAACCATAAGATGCTATGTTATATGATGTAATAAATAAGTTTTAAAACCAACAAAAACCAGTAAATAGGAAACAAAATAAATACATTCAGCTACAATGACACTAAAAGGGAGTTATGACAGTAGACAAATTAATATATGAAAACAATAAAATCACACACAATTACAAGAACAGACATAAACATTGAGCAAATAAACAGAATCATGTATCAGAACAATCAGGACCCATACAAGGGGAAAATAAAATGTAATCTCAGTAAATTAAAGAAAAATAGTCAATTGCTGTTTAAGCCTAGGCAAATTCCCAACTGTCAAACTACAAAAGACTTAAATTTTTAGAATTAAACACTGACATTAGTAAGACTAAGCCACATAAACTATGAAATACAATTAGACAATCATGTTAAGACAGAAATATTATGATAATGATGTAAATTAAGAAAACAGTATAATTAAATAAAATCCACAAAACTGTCAAAATGTTGATACCTAAGTAAATACTATAGTATTGGATGTCAAATTAATCCTTGAGCCAAAATATGAACAGTGGTAATAATATTTACTACTAAAAAGGGAGTACTGAAGATTAATTACATTTAGAAGATCTGTGACCATTTTAAATAAAAATTCAAATATCCTAACAATGATCTCAAGCCAATTTCAGCCAATCAAAAATTTTGAGTTACCATGACAACAACCGAATATTGACTAATTTTCAGTTAGGAACAAAAAATCAGTAGTGACGCTTAACTGGAGAGACGCCACGCCATGAAGGGCCCAGATTTTTAACTCTAAAACAGTATAAGTGCCCATAATTTGATGAAGAAGGACCAGAATAACTGACGAGAGGACATTCCAACCAAACTACACCAAGGACCAGCTCGGAATTAATCCAGATGACCAAAAAATATATGGAATTCGACCAGAAGAAGATGCCAACCATTCCCGAAGCCCAAGACCGAAGAAAGAAGAATCGACATCAACCCATTACACCACTTGGACGACTGACAATACCTCTCTTATCTACTAACGTTGAGTATTGCTGAATTTATTGATTTATAAAAAAGACAAATTCTCTTTCAAAAATTATAACTAAATGATAAAACTCTCACTATCACTGAAAGTATTTTCAAGGATTGATAAAATAAAAAAGTAACTTTGTAAACACTGAATGACCAAATGATAACCTATTATACACAAACGACACTGTCACACTTCAACACCACAATATTTAATTTATAATTAACCTTGTTTAATTTTAATGATCACGAACTTTACATGATATGTTCTAATTTTGTTATCTTGTTAAAACCTCTGTTGCGTACTTAAAAGAACTCTATAGGCAGATTTATTTTGTAAAATAATAACCACGCTGGCTTGCAGCTAATATAAACATTGTACTGCCAACCTAGCGATCCGCTGAGTGAACGAATCTATTGCCGAGGCTAAAATCATTGTATAAATTATTAATTGTATGAAGCGTTAACAAAAACTAACCAGTCAAAAGCCTAATAAAAAAGTGCGTACCGATAACAAACTGTCCAGTATTTATTTGTAAAGAATATTATGTATGTTTTGTCTACTAGCAGCGGGTCAACATAACCAACATTATCTCAAGTTGGCAACACGTTTCCCCCACTCAAACGAGAATCAATAACAAGCCAGATGGCGAACGATTCAAATTTACAATAGTGCAACCTCAACTATACAGATAAAAACTTTTAATTGTTTTCACGAAAAACAATTTGGCGCCTATCCGGAATTACGAAAGAGTGAGAAGGGACAGGTAAGGTACACAGGCTACCAGACGCTTCCGAACGACACCATTTACGTTCGCAAAACACATTACTAAAACTCACAATTCCAAATTATAACACACACACACACACACACACACACACACACACACACACACACACACACACACACACACACACACACACACACACACACACACACACACACACACACACACACACACACACACACACACACACACACACACACACACACACACACACACACACTATTAATGTTTATAGTGTGTATAATATGGATGTTTATAGTGTGTATAATGTGGATGTTTATAGTGTGTATACATAACCTAGAAAGGTAAGTTAGGGCTACGTGATACATTTAGGCCTACTAAATATTTTTCTCATTATTATAATTATGCATATTGACTATTGTATATTCCTGAGCATTTCTAGAATAAAAATATGTCCTAGTAAATAAACAGAAGGAAACCAATGAGTTTCCAGTTATTACATTAGCCTACATTTTTTATTTTTATATTATTATATATTTCTAAGAAATGCTTTCTTTACTGTCGTCTTATATTAGATGATCATTACTCTACACTATAGGTTTTAGTAAAATTTCGCGTATATAGTGTATGTTATAAAAACGAGCATGTAGTGTATATTGTTTTTGTGTTCGTGTGTGTACATAATATAATGTGTATTTATATAATAATTTTAATGCGCGAGATGCAGGTGAAATAATAGTGAATGCTCAATATTCTCTTTTTAATCGAGTATTTTAAAAATTATTGATCTAAACATGCAATTAATTGATTTAAACATGCAATTAATTGATCTAAACATGCAATTAATCATTTTTAAAGTGTGCTCTGATAAAGTAATGATTAAAAAAGTGCGCATCGATAAAATAATTGTAAAAAACAATTAAACGTGAAATTAATACTTTTTTAAAAGTGCGTTTCGATTTAAATTTAAAAAGAATTAAACGTAGATTTAATACTTTTCAAAAGTATTAAATAGAAGGTTAAATCTTTTTTGCGTAATACAGCGCTCTTTTGGGTTGAGAGCTCATTTTGGAAATTGTATCATTGTTTAACTATAAATAAGAATTAATTTTTTTTTATTTGAACTGAAAATTATTATGTTAGGCCTAATTATTTGTTGTACTGCCAACTATGCATGTCCTTAACCTATTCAATGAGGATTGTGACATTTTTTTCTTTTCCAGTTATTAAAATAAAATGAAGATCTTACACTTTTGACTGAATTTTGGTTGAACAATATATCCCAAGATTTCAAATAAGAAAAATATCCTCAAAGCAATCAGGGGCTCAAAGGTGGAAAATGGGAAGGGAAGCTGAAGCATCTCATGAAGTACTGCTTAGTAAAGTTCCTAAATTAACAAGTTTTTTTATGCCCACCTCGTCTTCATCTGTAGCTCTGCCAAATGACGAACTGCATTGTAATTCAACTAATAATGTAGAATTTCACCATTCCAAAAATTTCAGTACAAACAAACAAGACGCTCAAGATAATCCACTGACAGCTAAACATGAAACTACCCATACTTTTGAGGTAGACGATGTTCTCACTGATTGTGAATCTGAATCTATTACTAGTAGTTCTGAACATCAATTATCCAATGACCCATCAACTTGGCCTGAGCACCTATCAGTGAGAGAAAGAGACATTATTGGAATGATGGAGCCAATACCTTTTTGGCAAATGATAAAGAGTACCCACGGATTGACAAACGCCATTTTTCCAATGAATTTCAATACAGAATTGCAGAAAATGGTGAAAGAATTAAACGTATGTGGCTTGTGTACTCTCGAACGGCAGACGCAGCTTTTTGCTTGCCTTGTCGTTTATTTAAACCTTCCATTCAATCTTTTTTTGGAAAGAAAGAGGGATTTAACAAATGGAGAAAATTTTGTGAACGAGCAAAATCAAACGAGACATCACTTGGACATTTTCTTAACACTCAAAAGTGGATTGATGCCGAGAAAAGGTTGAAGGGAGATAAAGCTATTGATCAACAGCTAATAGCCGAAATTAATGTTGAAACAGAAAGATGGAAAAGTATTTTAAAACGAGTTATATCAGTAATAATGTTTCTGGCCAAAAATAATATAGCTTTTAGAGAATCTTCAACAAAGCTTTTCACAAAGAATAATGGCAATTTTCTTGGCCTCATCCAGTTGCTGGTGCAGTTTGACCCGACAATGAAAGAACACTTACGACAGATCGAAGCTAAAGAACAGCGGGTCCAAATGTTAAGCGTTAAAATCCAAAATGAAAGTATTAATCTACTTGCTCAGCATGTCAAGGAAGACATCATCAAAACAATACATTCTGCAAAATACTTTTCTGTGATCATGGATTGTATGCCAGATGTCAGTCATAAGGAGCAAACGTCACTAACAATTCGTTATGTTCATGAAGAAAATGAAACTAATGGTGGAATAGTCGTCCAAGAAAGCTTCATAGGTTATACTGTTGCTGAAGAGTTGACAGGTGAAGCTCTCTCAAATCTTTTGAATCAAGAAATTGTATCTTGTGGACTTGATCTCAAAAACTGACGAGGACAAGGGTACGATAATGGGGCCAACATGGCTGGAATACAAAAAGGTGTTCAAGCTAGGATATTGTCAAACTATCCGTTAGCCTTCTATACGCTTTGCGGCTGTCATAGTCTCAACTTAGTTGTCTCTGATGGAGCAAAGACATCGGTAAAATCTACACTACTATTCGGTGTTTTGCAACGAATATACACAATATTTCCAGGATCCCCAAAGCGTTGGTGTATAGTAAGCGAGCATGTTCAAGGCTTCACGCTGAAGCAAGTATGTGAAACCAGATGGGAAGCATGGATTAATTCTGTCTCTGCCGTTCTTTACCAGTATGGCAGTGTTATAAAATCACTAGAACAGCTAAGTGAAGACTCAAATGACGCTACAATATCATCAGAAGGAAAGTCTTTGCAGATTCAAATGGAAGACTTTTCTTTTCTGGTGTGCTTAGTCATATGGCACGATTTACTGTTTCAAATAAACATCGTGAGCAAAACACTCCAGAACAAAAGTGCTGACATTGCTTTGGGCACAAACCAGTTAAAGGCTTGCACGGATTTTGTAAAGCAGTTCTGAGAAAGTGGATTGAATGATTCTATAGCAAAAGCAAAAGAAATAGCCAAAGACCTTGACATTGATTCTACATTTCAGACAAAACGACCAAGGATGAAGAAAAACATGTTTTCTTATGAAAGTAAAGATGAATACAACCCAACCCCTGAGGATATGTTTAAAAGAGATGTTTTTTTGCCACTGGTAGACACAATGCTGACGTCTTTAAAAGATAGGATGGATAAGTTTTCTATCCACAAATCAAAATGAGGATTTTTATTTGATTTGAAGCATTTGCCAGAAAAGAAAGAACTTGAAGAACTTTGCATCAGCTTGCAAGATCACCTTACTGTAAATAACGTTTCTGACATAAATGGCAAGGACCTTTACAATGAACTTTCACATGTAAACGCTCTGACAAATGAAACCCCAAATGAAAAGCAAATGTCTCCTCTGGAAGCCTTAAGAATTATAAAGAAAACTGATTGAAGAGACCTATTTACTAACCTGTGGATTTCCCTCCATATTCTCCTCACTATTCCAGTTTCAGTGGCAACCTGTGAGCGTAGCTTCAGCAAATTAAAACTAATAAAAACTTACTTGCGTTCATCAATGATGCAAGAAAGATTATCCTTGCTCGCAATACTTGCCATCGAGAATGAAGTCACCAAACAACTCAACATGGATGACATTATTGCCAATTTTGCAAAAATGAAAGCAAGAAGAATTCCAATTTAAAGTATATAGCAATACTAGGAAAGGCGGACCCGTAATATTGTTCTCATACTAATTTAAAATGCTTTGATTTAATCTCCATTTTGAATGTAATTTTATTTTAAAGTGCAATTTGACATGTTTGACATCTTTTAAGCCCTTTCTATATATAGGCCTACTCAATAATTAACAAATTATAAAAAACCCAATTTCTTTACTTTTAGCTATAAATAATTAAATACAATCACGTTCTATGAAATATCTTTTATTGTTTCTGTTCTTATTTACCTAACATTCATGACTACTAGTCAGTATATTTTTATAAAAACCAGTCTACATTGGCATGGTCAGGACACAGACAAGAGAACTTCTCTTCTCTGTGGTCAGGACGATTTCAACCACGGCGGGAGGGGGGCGCCCAACGTAAGCTTGCCCCGGGCGCCTAGACCCCTAGGGACGGCCCTGGTTGTAATTGCTGAATTTTAACAGAAATTTCAATGACGATAAGTTTATTAAAACCTTACTGTTACTAGACAATCCGTCATCATAACAGGCAGTAAAGACAGCCTGCAGTGATCTCTATGAATTGCAGCAGATAATTCAGATGTATGGTTTGGAAATCTCTGTTATTAAAACCAAGTTCATGGCTTTTTGAGGTTGCTTTCCTGTCAGGTGTAAGCTGGTTGTAAACGATCAACTCATTGAGCAGGTGCATTCATTTAGATTTCCTTGGATGTGACTTGTTTTATGTGAGGAAAGTAGATATAAATAACTGTAAGGTCCAAACCTGAAGACGGAGAACTGTATCACTAGTGTATATAGTGTATGATTTAGATTTCACTGTACCATTCTCTGTAGGCATTCAATATGCCTTCCGTCAAAGTTTTTTGCAGCCTCCCTCTTTTTACTTCCATGTTCCTTAAGGAAATGGAAGTATGTTCTTCTTTCAGGAGGGTTCCATTCTAATAATTAATTTGACCATCTATTGCTGCCCATATGGCACACATGCCCATACCATCTTAATCTTTTTGTGTCAACTGTGTCATTTATAATCATTCTTTCTCTTATTTCTTCATTTTTAATCCTATCATGTAATATAAGCCTATAGAGCCTTCTCCATTTCCATGACTTGTAATCTTTTCCTCAAGTGTTCTGTTGTTTACCACACTTCAGCCCCATATGTTACAATACTTTCCACTATTATCTTATATATTTTTATTTTTGTTTCAGGCCTTAGCTGAATGGTCCATAAAGTGGAATGCAACTGTCTTGTCACGTGTTTTCCTTGTCCTATACACGTTTTTATATCTGCTACACTTGTGCCATATTTTGTAACTATGGCACCAAGGTATTTGTGGGAATCTACTCCCTCCACAACTCTCCGTTCCAACAATATATGGTATCTCTGCATGTATTTCCAGTGGCAACATATTCAGTCTTATTTGTATTTATCGTTAACCCCCCATTTCTGGTATTCTTCATCTAACTTCCAAAGCATATAACAGATATCATTCTTGTCTTTAGCTATAATTACTTGGTCAACCACAAAATGCAAAATGATGAGCTTAACTATCCCCAAGTTGCAACAAGTGGGTCTCCATCATTCTACTGAGGAAGTGAAGTACAAGGTCTGTAAATTAAGTAATGGGACAGATAGTTAGATAAACAGCTGATTGATATTGAGTATTAATATTTATTGTCTACTGTTGCCACGTGAAACATAAATAAGCTTTTTGTGAAGTGAGTTTTTTGTGCATTATAAAAATGAGTGACATCAATTATGAGCAACGTTGTGCAATCAAGTTTTGTGTTAAACTCAGGCACAATGCTACTGAGACTTTTACAAAACTGACAAAGTCATATGGAGATAAATATTTATCAAGAGTACAGTTTTTCAGATGGTTTAAAGCATTTTAAGATGGCTGGGAATCAATTAAGAATGATGCACACTCTGAAAGACTGTCAACATCAAGAACTGACGACAATGTTTATCGAATGTTTATCTGAACTTCGTGCAGACTGACAGTAAATTAACCATCAGAATAATTTGAGAACAATTAAATTTGAACCACACTACAGTTTATAAAATTTTGACAAACAAGTTGGGAATGAGAGAAGTTTGTGCAACATTGATCCTAAAAAACCTCACTCTTGAACAGAAAGACAACAGTATGAAAGTGTGCCGTGATCTTCTAGGACAAATTGAAAATGGTCCTGATTTTCTAAAGAATGTTATTACTGGTGATGAATCATTGCTCTTTGAGTATGATGCAGAAACAAAACGCTAGAGTGAGGAGTAGCACACACCAAACTCACAACATCGCAAAAAAGCAAAAATGAGGAAATCCAAAATCAAAACCAAGTTTCTTTTGCTTCTTTGATAGTAATGGCATTATCCATAAGGAGTTTTTTCCTACAGGACAGACGGTCAATCAACATGTTTACTGAGACATTCTTGAAAGGTTGCGGAAAAGAGTTGCCTGCATGAGACCAGCCATTGTGAGCACCTGGATGCTGCATCATGACAATGCACCTTGTCACACAGCACTCTCAGTTAATGAGTTTTTGGCAAAGAAAAAATATTCCTGTTGTTCCTCAGCCCCCTTATTCACCTGAAACTATCCCCCCCTTTCCAAGGAAACTATTTTGAAGGTAATAGAGTATAGATATAGTTTGATTCTAAATAAAACGTTTTACTGAATTAGTCTCATTACTTAATTTAAAGACCTCATATGTCTTAAGTGTGTGCTATAGCATAACCTTGTCACAATCCCTTGATAACTGAAAATTCATCAGATAGTATTGAGCCTATCTTTATACTGTTAGTAATGTTATATATTATAGTGCTTCCACAGCTCTAACATATACAGAATTGACACCATTTTTTAATAACACTGGGCACAGCTTATTCAGCAGAACACTGTCATATGTCTTCTTGAGTTCCATAAATACTGAACGGGTTTCTACGTTTCTTGGCATTCTTTTTTCAAGTAGTTGTTCTAATGTGAAGATATTGTCTATACAAGATAAGCTTGCATGAAACCAGTTCTGTTCCTCAATATCTTCAAATTGGCTTTCAGTTCTTGGTTACACTTAGTCCTCTGTAATTCGATATTTCCTGCTGTGTTTTTGTGAAGGTTAGAAATGTATGCAGTCTTCCATTCAAGAGGGATTCTTCACCTTTCAAAAAGCAATTGAAGATATATGCCAGGAAGCCCAAAAGTAAATCTGTCCCATTTTTAAAGAGCTCTAGAAGGAGTCCATTTGGACCTGGTGCCCATCCATTTTCATGGTTTTCAAAGCATTCTTAACCTTGATAACAGGAATCTCATCTTTCTCAGACAATGATACATCAGAGAGACCAATCTCATGTCATTATTTAAAATCGGTATGGAGAACCATATATGACTTCCATTTTCTAAGATTTATATTTTAAATCATTTACTTGAATTCAGTTCGATAATTTCTAAAAAAATATCCCCCACCCTATAACTATTTTCACTATTTATAGACATTTTTGTTATTATGGGGTAGTTGTTTAATATAATCTTATTTTCAAGTCACTTTGTCTATAAAAATTAGGTATTTTATTCTTATAAATAAACTGAACTAAGCAGATTTTTAAGGAGTGTCTGGTAGTAAAGGCACAGCATTCTGTTTTTTCTATTGATATTTTTAGGCCCCACTTGTTTGTCCATGTTGCTAAGTCATTTATTGCTTCTTGAAGATTAGTGTTTGCTCTATAAGGGTCAGCACGAGGTGCCCATACAGTTATGTCATCTGCGTTGTAACATTACATAATCAGTGCTCAATACTGATAAAAATAAAGAAGTATTTGTAAAACAATAATAATAAAAAGTCAGTAGTTACCCCTTCCAAAAGTCAGAAATGAGGGATTAAGTAACATGCTATGAAAACATTTGTACCATAAAACACTTTAACAATTAAAAAACAATGTACTAAGTGTTACCATAAAAGTGCGGTGTGTACAAAGTGCAACATAGTATGATATGTGTAAATGTTAAAAACTGAAAAAGACATCAATCACAAATAGTGAAGATGCAGTACTATAGTAATAAACTATAAGTTTAATAATAAGTTGTTGTAGTTTTGTGTTGTTAGGCCACAAAGGCAATATCAATGTAATTAAAAGATTATTTTGTTTATGTTTGAAGGATCCAGGGTTATATAAGAAATTAATAATTGCTAAGTGAAATAAAGTAAAAAGATGGTAGAAAATAAAATAGTGCCTAGAGTAATAATACATTTACAGAAGTATAAGTCAGAAATAAACCAAGTTAAAAACCATGAAGTTATAAAATACAAGTAGCCTATCTAAGTTTATGTAAAGATGTGAAGAAAAACATTGTATAAATTAAATGTAATTATAGTTGAACATTATAAAGGAGTATTTTCCTAAAACAGGGAAGAACTAATAATAATTAATACTAGCCTATTTACTAAAACTGTACCTAGGTTAGCCAATAAAAACTCATCAGTTTCTTGGTTACTAGGAGTAACATAATCAACAAGAATTGTTAATTGTTAAATTGGATTTCAAGTGAGTAGATGACCAAAAAATAATGTCCAGAAAATTTTAAAAATTAAGTAACTACAATTCGCAAAAACCACCATTCTAAGTTAATGAAACGATTCAGCACAAGCATCTACATCTGGGACATCCGTTGAACCACAATAATTAATGCAAGAAAATCGAAAATTCATACCAACATCTGATGGCCTTAAAATTTTGAACTATCACGACTTGGGTGAGATCGCCTACCTTAATAAACTAAAAAATTACACATCACCAACAAGTAACGAACACTAGAATCAGTACAACATCTTGCATTTATAAGAAAACTTAGTATGAACATTATAAACTTTATTTTATTTAACCAAAAATAGTAAAAATGTGTGTTCATTAGGAACTCTACTGCAGCCATGTTTATTTTTTCGTTTTCTGTATGAATACGTAACCTGCGCTCTGGCGTTTAAAAAACGAACTTGTTGAATCAGACTTTAAGAAAACAAATATTAATTATTGTAAAGTATGATACTAATAACTAAGCATTTCTGACTTTCTTATAGTTCAAAGAATCCCAAAATAACCCTGAGATACATAATTTATTTATTTTAATAGTAACTGTAATTGAATACATCTGTTGTGTTATATGAAAAACTTATATCGAAAAATGTTGTGATTTCGAAAATAATCGATTTGTAAACTGATGATTTGGAGGTAATAATTTCCAGAAAAATAAACCAAATTCAATCAATAAATAGCTTTCTTTTAGGTAATTGACTGTGTATTATTTCTTGTAGATAGCAGCTTTGTTACAGGAAACAGATTCCTGCTATTCAGCAGAGAAGAGTAAGAAAGTTAGCTCTGACATCAGAACGTATGAAATACGCCGGACAACATAACCTTTCAATTGGTTAGCAAATTGAAAACAGCTGATGCAACGCGCGAGAAAAAACAAACGTTTAAATCGTACTAAAAGAGAGGAATTCTCTCTCTCTCTCTCTCTCCTACCCATTTACAAACAACTGAACAGTAATACCTGTAAGAAGATATAATACATAATAAAGAATACCGCGGTTTATTTGTCAATACTAAAGAATCTCACACACCCAATTAAAAATAAATAACACTATCAGAGTATAAACTAACGTAATTATTATACGGTAAAGGTCGCGATAGCAGAAACTTACTCACGGGACGTTACAAAATGGCGCTCAACTTAGAGGGCTCAAATTAGGAAAGAATTTCGAAATATACAAGTAAATAAGAACGAAAAACCTAATTTTTGTCGGCAACTGTAAGAAGCCAAGAAATGCATCATACCAGAGGGAGGTCAAAGAAAAGGGCAGAAGACCCGGAGAAGGAAGAAGGTGGACAGGAACAAGAAATAGAATTAGTCACAGACAGTGAAATGGACCAACCAACGGGCGATAAAGAAGAAACCGGGTTATGAACACGGAAAAGGAGCAACAGGCGGGTGACAAAGCGGAAGCCAGAGGAGAACCAAATTGGCAAGAAATAATGAAATTTATGGCATAAAAATTTGACAAAATAGATGAAAACTCAAGGAAAAATAACGAAACCTTGAGCGAAAAATTTGATAAAATAGATGAAAATTTTAGGAAACAGGAGGAAAAATTTGATAAAATAGATGAAAATTTTAGGAAACAGGAGGAAAAATCAAGGGAACAAAACAAGCAAACCGATGAGAAAATAAACAGTATTCAGGAAAGTTTAGTAAAACAACTAAACGAAAAAATTGAGACCATTCATGGAGATATCAGACAAACCATGAATGAACAATACCACGAACTGAGAGAAACTATTGACAGACAAAGGGAAGATATGAACACAAAATTTGAAGAAAATAATAAAAATTTAAAGCAAATTCATGAGAAGATTGAAATGATCAGTAAAACACTTAACCAAAAAGTAGATGAATACAAGGGGGAAACAGAAAAGCAAAAAATAGAAACCAACCAAAGATTAGATAAAACTGAAGAAACGATCGGACAAATCAGAATAGGAATAGATGCCCGAATGGATCGAGAGAAACGAATGGATGAAAGTTTCAGAAAGTTAGAGGAAACAATGGACAGGGGTTTCAAGAATTGGAATGAAACACTAGACAGCACTTCCGAAGGTATCAAAGAAGACCAAAGTGCATTGTTATCTGAAGATAAACCTAATAGAGACAAAGAAAAGATGAGGCACATAGAAATTAACATGAAGGGAGTAAAGAAACAAATAATTAAGAAGACGAAAGAAAGGAGAATAATACGTCCTAAGAAACTCAGGAATACACAGGAAGGGTTAGACATGATTAGGAGGGGTTTAATTAATGTATTTAATCTCACAATCGTTAATTACAGAGAAAGAACAGAGTTAAAAAATTATAGAAAAAAATTAACCAAATTAATATATGAATTAAATATAACAGAACAAGAAATGAATACTACCAGATCAGTGATGTCATCGATAATTGAGAGGTCATTGAAACATCTGTGCAATAAACAAAATGATAAAGTGATGGATCGAAGCTTTAATACCACTGAAAATGTGATAACGGAAATCTTGCAGTACAAGATACTGATCGGTATCTCAAGAACCGAAATCATTATGGACACTGTAGTAATCCGAACAACAAGGGTAAATGAAGTGATGGACCACGGATAAACTGAATACAGACACAGCGAGGAAAAAAGGGGACTGATTTTCTGTATACCGACCAAGCAACCCATTGGAAAGAAGGAACCAAATAAATAATATTAATTAAGACAAAAGGCAAATCAAATGAAGAAAGAAAAATGATATAGTACTAAATTCTAAAACAAAATAAGATCAACTTATATCAATAATTTACCGGAATTAATTTTGAAGTAAAAAAAAAAAAAAAATTTAAGAACAACTTACCTAATATTGTGACGACGGTACATACAACGTCCGTCTTAAGGAATTATGGAACTAAAACATATTGTATTGTATTTTTATTGTATTTTCATGTGTAAAAAGAGAGTTAGGTCAACTTCCCCCACATTCAAATACACGACGCAGTTTCATCTGTATAATTCGTCTCAACAGTGCCGGCTTTAGCCATTTCGGCGCCCCGGGCGAGAAATGTTGGCGCCCTATGTAAGGCCGGAGTTTCCTACTAAAAATTTTGATGACCGGGGGGGGGGGGGTCCAAGCGCCGAAACAGCAGACAGATAAGTTTAAACCGAAATACCGAGGGGGACTGCGAGGTCCAAGCGTTAAAATTAGTAGACATCCAACCTTAAAACGAAATACCCGGAGGAGTGCGGGGTCTAGGTGCCGAACCCAGCAGACAGGCAAGTTTAAACCGAATACCCGCGGAACTGCAATGTCGGCTGACAGCAAATTGCATTAAAGTCAATATTTTCGTATGTGTAAAAAATAAAACACCTCTAACACTTCTACATCAAATGTTTATTTTTTTATGTTTCTATGTATACAAGTAGAATATTTTTACAAAAATGTTACATTATAGGCTTCATTTAAAAAAAATTAATTTTTCTCGCTTTGGCGTCTGCAAATGTTTTAATAATTTTCTTATAATTTATATTGGCAGCTATTTCATGCTCAATGGATAATTTTGCTAAATAATTTAGTTGACTTTCACTCATTGTAGCTCTCAAGTACATCTTAATTAGTTTTAATTTCGAAAAACTCCTTTCACCACTTGCGACCGTTACTGGCATGGTTAAAAGTATTCTGAGCGAGATGTATATATTTGGGTACAAATCTTCAAGCTTCCTTTTTTTTTTTTATAAAATTCAATACAGCTAATGGACTAGATTCTTCAACATTTTCAAAAAAATATTGAATACTCGTGAGCTCATCACACAGACTAATACCATCAATATCTACAACTGACTCATTCGTTAATATTTCTTGTAAAACGTTGCACTTTTTTAGTAATGTCTGTTTGTCAGAAGGCAATTTTTTGATGTCATATAAGAAGCTCCAAACTTTAGAATGTTCATGAAGCAAAAGAAAGCGTTCTTTGAAAGACGTTAATAGTGTATCAAGTAGAGTATTGAAAAATTCCGTTTCAAATTTTTTTTCAGGGTTCTCAATAGGTTGATCTTCAGATTCGTAATCGAATTGACGTTTAACCTTTCTAATCCTTTTATCGTTTTTGAAAATTGCTTCAGATCTTAGCTCGAGAGCTAGTTCCTTTGCAGTTATTATGGCATTCTTGAATCCTTTCTCTTTATAATTTTTTAGAAACTCATAACAGTCGTCAGCTAATTTCTGACCATCTTGAATATCAATTTTTTGTTTTTGCATCGACTTACTCACAATATTAATTTGAAATAAAATATCGTACCATGCAACAAGTGATACTAAAAATTTAAAATCTTTTAGCTGCTCAGCTAGAGTTAAGGCTTCCTGAGCCGCTAGAGAATCAAAATTTTGCTCTGATTCTGCGAGCGTTATTAACGCATCGTCCACGTCAGCGATTTGATAACGAACAGCCCTAACACTCAACTTTTGCCTCCCAACGTGTATCACTCAAGCGTTTCAAAGTAAAAGTATTTATATGTGCAAGTAAAATCTGCCAACGCTTGACTGAAGCAGCAAAAAATAGAAAACAGTCTTCCTAAGATTCCAAATAAGTTAATAGAAATTACTGAACTTTTTGCTGCATCACACAATACAAGACATAAATTATGACATCCTCATGGCAAATAGAATGCTAGCGAATTCTTATCCAAAATTCTTTTTTGTACTCCACTGTTTTTACCCTTCATGTTGGCTCCGTTGTCATAACCTTGACCTCGGCAATTCGCTAATTCTAGCTTATATTCTACTAACATATCAAATATATATTGAGTTAACCCCTCTCCAGTAGAATCTGTTATGAGCTTAAAACCTAAAAAGGTTTCACAAACTTCTACTCTATCCTCAAATAAATTAACATATCTTATTGTTTGAATTATGCAAGATATCCGGGCTGTTTGGCCGTGGTCCCTGGTTTAAAACAAAACCAAACGTTTCGGCAGCTCCACTGGCTGCCATCATCAGTGGTATAAAATTTCTGCACTTAGGGTGTCTACGTGCAGGCCCACAGTATCTTATTGTTAGAGATAATTGTTCTGTATGGCTGATATCTGGAGTACAATCAGCTGTAATTGTAAAATACTTAGCTTTCTGAATACGTAAAATAATTTCAGAGTCAACCTCTTTAGCCATCAATTCAATAAATTCGTTGGCTACATTTTTTCCACAGTAATGATCTTTAATTTCTCCTCTTAAGATACGATTCACATGTTCCGTCATAAGCGGATCAAATTTTGCAAATAATTCAATAAGTCCTAAATACTTTCCATTATTCGGTGTGAAAAGTTTATCTGAAGATCCACGAAACGCCATGTTATTTTTTGTCATATATAAAATTATATTCAATAATCTATGTACTACATTATTCCAATGCTCCGCTTCTTTTGCAATTAGCGATTGTTCTAAATGATCAATCGTTGTTTTATTTTTTAATCTTTTTTCTGCTTCAGACCATTGAACATACAATTTCTTATGATTTGCACTGTTTTCGTGCACAACTATAGCGGCACTTAAGTGTTTCCAATCGCAATAACCTTCATTACTCCACGATGAATCAAGATCTGTTTTAAAAATAGAGCAGCAAAAGCAAAATACTTTATCTGAATTTTTTGAATAAACTAACCATCGACGCAAGATTAGTTCATTATTTGGCAATTTACGTGTATATTATAGTGAGTGTCAGAAAAATGCCGACCCTTGTCATCGCATGGATACTGTTTAACTAAAGCTTTAACTGGCCCTTGCGTAATGAGAAAATCAACTTCATTTCTGCTCATTTTTTTGGCCCGTTAGCTGGGTCTGTTGAATCAATATTTAATATGTGTTGAAGAGCTGGATCTGTTAAATCAATTAAAGAATTTTCTAATTTTTTGGTAATAACGATTTCAGATTCTTCTTGTTTTGCTAGGTTTCCGTTTTCCTCAGATGTACTTAAAGAGCTTAACGGTATTCCCGAGTTGTTATCAGTTTGAAAATCGTTAGCTTTTGAAGAAGTAATTAGTTCCAGATTTTTTAAAACATTGGAAGAATTTTGCGGTTTTAATGTCACGTTTTCAGAATTAATTTCAGAATCTCTTACATTTTCTAAGCTATTAGAAAATACAGATTTGTTTTGCGAATTGCCGACACTTTCTGAGCTTTCAATATTTTGAGAATCAATGATGCTCGGTTGAGTGGAGGGTGGAGCATCTATATCTATTTTTTATTATCAGTTTTTATGTATTTTTCAAGACTCATCGACTTCATTATTTCTTGAACAGCTCGATCTTGTTGAGCTTTCCTTTTTCTATTTTCTGCTCCTGATAGTTTTTTTGGCATTTTTTAGTTCTCTGACTAAGTTAATCTATAATGCAAAGGTAAAAATAATAGTAATAAAACTAGAGAAAACAATTATTTGCTATTAAAACTTATGAAAGTAACACATGAATACGCGGCGTCATCGAAATATATACTATTTAACATTAAGGATACTCGATCGACTTCTTATAAAAAGATATTAAGACTTTAGACTTGAACTCAATGTAGTCTAAACCTTTAACTTTCGCATACTGCCTCGAATAGGTGGGATAGCCGACCAAAATCAGCAATAAAAGTATTAGAAAAATGTTTGTTTTAACACGTGCACGTATCCGTATGGGACCGTGGTCTATATTGACTTCGTACTTCTATATACAAAGATTTTTCTGGATAAAATAACCAAAGCCATTTAGAATATTGTATAAGAATGAAATGATAAATCAATATTGTTGAGTTGCCGATTAAATAATTGTAAAAATATTTATGAAACTTTGTCAATTTACGATTACTCTTATTAGACTTATTTGCGCATGCGCGCGCTCCAAGTAGCTGTTTATACTGACTTTGCAGACGGCTAGCATACATATTATACATACACCTATAACACTGCTACAACATGCTGTGTAGTAAAGAAAATGTAAACCAATTGTTTGTTTCTACATTTATTTATATTACTCAAATCGATTTATGGTAAAACGTTTTGTAAAAAGTGTAATGCATTCGGTTACAACAGTTTATTCTTCGATATAATATAACATAACCTATAACCTCACGAAGTGCCCCCAAAATGTTACGATCGATGATACGTTACCAAACGATCGAGTATCCTTAAGTAAGAATTTTGAATCGCAATTGAAAAAAGGAAATCATATATTAATGATTCTTCTAATTGATTATCAGTAATTTTTCCAACAATCATAAACATTACATTCAATTGGATTGTCTCGAAAAGGTTATTTTAACCTTTTAACTAACTAATTGGAAAAATTACTTGCAAACGTAATGAAAATATTTTAGATTTTATTCTAAAGAAAAGAGTTTTTAAAGCCGCGAGAGTAAATAATTTTTAGTTATAAACAATATAAAAAAAATAAATGGTAACATTTATGAATAATTGTAAATATAAATATAACTTTTTCACAAAAAAAAAACACAATATTTACTAACTTTGGAATTACTTACCTTAAACTTAATGCCGTAATTTATTCGATATTTAATAAACTTGTAGTATACTCGTTAAGAACAATACTATTAAGACAAGAATCAATAATACTTTTAAGTTACAAAAGCATCGCACTCATCCAGGTCTGCTAATAAACTGACAAATGCAATAAATATACCTAGTGATCGTCGCGCTCGCACTTGTTTACAAGTCCGAACGTGGAACGTGCAACTCTGGCGGCACGGAAAAACTACGTCGAGTTAAAACAATAAACAAGCGAGTTACGAAATTTGAGCTGCAGCGGCGTAGCTAAACCGAACGTGGACGTCGGCGAAATCCGCTTTGCGAGGCCCTTTTCATGTCTCGGTTAGAAAAGTGCTAATAAATTGAATTATACTACAACACGTCACAAGAATGAGTTTGTTATATATTAATTAACCAAATATTTATTTAATTTCAATATATAATTATCATTCATTACGATATTCTACGACTATTAATAGAAAGATCAATCAATATCACTTAACCTTATGTATCATTGTGATACAGTACATATCCCATCAGTATGGCTTTGTGAAAATAACAAACCCTTGAATAACAATTACCTCTAGACATCTAAAGCTAAACAAACATATTATAATATTCGCACTTTTCGGCTTTTTGCTTCATTGAATTTTTTCAGAACTGAGTCATAGCTTAAACGAGACGCTATTTCAGCTTCAATCGATAAAACAGCCAATGCAGATAGTCTCTCTTGGCTCATCGTGCTTCTCAAATAGTTCTTAATCAGTTTCAACTTTGAGAAGCTTCTCTCAGCAGAAGCTGTACTGACCGGAACTGTCAGCATAATTCTGATCGTTATGTAAACATTTGGATATATTTCTTGCAAATTATTTTCTAAAATGTATCGTATAAGTTGTTTTACATCTTTTATAGAGTCTGGTGAATTAGACCTGAAAAGCTGGAGTTCCTCGAAAAGCTCGAAGGGCTGAATGTCGCTGTTTTCACCTTCCCGTAGTATTGTGTCAAGATCATTACAATGCTTTTATAGGTCTTCTTTTGATAGAGATTTCAAATAGTTCATGTCATAAATACAGCCAAATCTTTTAAAATATTCGTTGAGAGATTCGAATCGACATTCAGTGTCGGCTATGATAGCATCTATCATTGTTATAAAAAAGTCAACTTTGAACTGTATTTCTGCAGATTGTATAGGTTCATCAATATGTTCATACCCAAACATTCTTTTCTTTCTCACTATTCTTTTCTCTTTAAATTGTGTCGGGATTTCGTAACTACTTTTTTCTACAAACAATCAAGCTTGTGCAACAGCTTTTCAAATCCTGTATTATGATATTCTTGTATCCAGTTACAAAAAGAACATAAAGTGTCAATGGCGCCCTTCAAGTTGACTTCAACTGACTGGCCATAGTTTGCTTATATTGTTGACACGCAGCAAAATTTCGTACCATACGTGTACTGCAACAACAAACTCAAAAGTGAAAATTTCATTCAAGATAGCTTTACAGTCACTCAGAGTATCGGAATCTTTATCTTTATCTTTCAGATCATTCACGCAATCGATGACATCATCAAATTGCAAAAATATCGCTTTTACTGCTGCAATCCGACTCTCCCATCTCGTCTCAGACAGAGCTTTTAACGTCAATTTTAATTTAGATTTAACAAGCTCCCAGCGTTTACTAGATGCTGAAAAGAGAACATAGATTTTATTTATAAAGCCAAAAAATGTTTTAGCTGTTATAGAAGAATTTGCTGTATCTATCAAAAGCAAATTCCAACTGTGACAACCACAAGGCGTGAAGAATGCTCTTGGATTAATATTAAGTATTCTTGTTTTGACGCCTTTATTTATGCCAACCATATTAGCGCCGTTATCGTATCCTTGTCCTCGACAATTCTGGGTATCCAAACCATTTTTTTCTAGTTTTTGCAAAATTGAATTCGTCAAATACTCTCCTGTTGTTTCTGCTACAGCAATAAATTCAATAAAGTGTTCCTCTATTTCTCCAGTCGAGGAATTGCAAAATCTTAATATTATTGACATTTGTTCAACACGGCTCCCTGGTGCATCCCTGGTGCAATCGAGCATGAACGCATAGTATTTTGCTTGTTTGACTCTTTGTATTATTTCCTCAATAACTGATTGAGACATTAACGTAATCAACTCATTTTGGATATCAGGACTCAAATAATGTTGAGCAAGACGTTTTTCATTCATGCATTGCAAGTGTTCCCGCAGTGTCAGATCATATTTGGATAACAACTTAAATAGTGTGACGATTTTAAATGTATAAAAAATCGCACAGATTAAAATTTTTTAATTTTAATAAGTAAGAGTATCATACACCCTTACCTATACCCAGATTCCTGAATCAACTTGAAACCTTCCAGTACCAACACGCCAAGAAAAGTATTAAGTAGCAAATAATAATAATAATTACTTAAATAATTAAAAATGCGACTAGAGAAATAAAGAAATCCCTAAGTCATAATAAAATAAACATAAAGTATTTATCTTCTAATTAATGAATAAATAATAATAGGAAAAGTACGAACTATTTTCTTAGCGCGTAAATACGCCCTAGCTTACTGAGCCCTCTCCCCTAAACCGTACGCGCATTCGGCCGTAGAACGTCGCAATGAGTAGACGTGAGTTTTGGTGTTGTACACATATACGTATGTGTATGTTCTCTAGAAGTATATCCAGCGTGAAATCTTGTTATTGTGAATAATGTAGTGTCTAGAGTTTGTGAGAAAATATATAAATAAAATAGAAAAAGGTAGCCAACACATCTCTTAAAAACAAAATCAAATGTAAGTGTAACATAGTTAACTACTAGACTGTAGTACTGCAAAGTGAGAACTATAACTGTAATTAAAATAAAGAAAATGTGAACTACAAGAATCTGCACTAAGAAAAGCGAAATTAAAACATTTGGAACTTCAAGTAAACAACCTATCTTCGAGAGCTTCAAGTAAACTAAAAATCAACCCGATGTAGATACACCAAGAACAACGTACTCAACCCGTAGAAGACAACTGGAGATGTCCCAAGAATACAACAACAACCTCAGGTGATATCAAACCACAACTTTTGTAAATTTCCCCTTAATAAGAAGTAACAAAGAACTTTAAAGAACTTTCGCAATGTAATGAACAAATTATCAGATTTGTATATTTTGTAATTTTGTAAGAAGTAATAGTAACCGTAATGTATATATTGATAAATTAATAATTTTGAGAAAATTGAGACCCGGATCCGTGGTATTAAAAGCAACAGTAATATGAATAAATTTTGATATAACAAGAATAATATAATTAAGATCTTTGAAGCAGTAAAAGCACTATTTACTAAAATAACTTTCTTTAAAATCAGGAATAATGTTTGATTAATATTTCAATAGCAATAAAGAGATGTTTTAGCTAATACCTAGTGAGTGAATAAGTTTATGCAAACCTTGTCAGTTTCCTATATCATACTTGTTTTGTAATTTGTTAGTAAGAGTTTTACTAACAACGGCAGCTGGTTTAGTTTACTGGTAAAGAATTAAACTAGTTCCCGATTTTTGTGTTGTCTTGCCAAGGGGCGGCACAATAGGTCCATAAAATTGCCACTGTTTCCGCTATAGTCTAACTTATAGGACTCTCGATGACCTCTAAATGCAAGATTATGTGAGGCTAAATAGTTGATAATGTCAATCAGTCTTTCAAACAAATTGTACCCGTATTTTTGCGATTCTCTAATTAATCTCTCGTTTTCCATGTCGATTGTTTTTCCATGTTTGATTCCTTTGTGAAATTCCATCCATTTAAACATGCACCCCATGTGTCCTGGACTTTGTTCATGTCTTTGCAATATCCGACTAAGATCTTTCCAGTCACAACATCCTCCTTGCACCATCTGTGTTTGTAAATGCGAAAAAAGTCTACATGGAAAGCAATAAATTTTGTCTTGAGTTATGAAGTAAACTAACCATCTACGATGTTGCGTTTCGTCGTTACTCAACTTTCGAGTAAAATGAAATTTTGAAAAATGTGTTTTGCTAGCGTCTTTTGGATATTCTTCATCGGATATTTCCAGATTTTGATAAGGACCATTTTGAATAAGGTCATGACGCTGTAAATCCGTTATTGGAAATACCCACTTCCCTGGGTCCAAGTCTACAAACGACTCTCTTCGTAAATGAATTGTTTCCTCTTGATTTTCTGTCTCACAAATGTTCTCACTTTCGAATTCTTTATTGAGTTCAGAAACTTGGATTACAGCAGATCCACATGACTCTGAAGCTGGTTCAGCAATTTGGACAACCGATTCATCCGACTCAAAAGAAGTAACTTCAGAACAAGGTTTCTTACTAAGATATTTCATCATACTGGAACTCAAAGTTTGGTTGGACATAACCGTTTCAGCTTTCCTTCGTTTTTTTGATGCACCAGATTCCCATTTCCTCCCTATATCTCTGTCTCTAGAGGGCCCACCTGACATGACCTAAAAAATATTTCAGTTAAAAAAACGATCGGCAACCACAGCCTAAAACTTACTCTAAGCCTACCGTTTAAATGTCTAAATGTCAAGTAACTAATAACCTTATGTATAAACTACAGTATATCTAAAATAAAAATGTTTCTCTTTGTTTTTTTTTCTAGTTTTTTATACATCATATTAATTTTTTAAATCTGAGCCCTACAATAGGAGTGCCTTCAGTTCATGATATTGTTAATAATAACGATTTTCATTATATTAACTAATTTTTTAACTATATTGTGTAATTTACCGAATCACATTAAATTTCTATTAATGATGTAGGTAATAATAATAATAATAATAATAATAATAATAATAATAATAATAATATTAATGGATATGACTAGCGAATAAACTGTACAATACAATTGAAATAAAAATATAAATTTACAAAAATTAATAAAATAGTTTGATGCGTTTACATGAATTTTGGTATCACCAGACTTATATATTTTTTAATAGTATGTAAATTTTAAAACTTCAAAACAAAGTTTGATCATTCAGAAAACTGAATGATATTAACAAAATGTTGATATAGTTAATTTGTTACTAATATAAAATTCAGTTTATACCAATCATTTGTTGAATGGCTACATAATTTACAATTAATTAATTATTAAGAAAATTATAATTACATATATATTATTACAAATTATTGTTAAAAAGTAATTAAGTATTAATAGTATTATATTTAAAAAAAATAAAAATCATCGTTATTTACAAAAAAAATAATCCCACAAATAAAAATTTTCGTAATTGTTTGAATTTTATAAATATTTTAATAGTGCAGAACACTTTATTATCAACGAAAATTTAATATACCGACAGTAAAAATTAGTTACTTGACATTTAGAAATTTAAACGGTAGGCTTAGAGTAAGGCACCCCCAAAATTTTCACGATCACAACACCTTCTTTAGTACATATACTTTCTACAGTACTTCGAGAAAGTTATAAAGATGGACAAACAAACAAACACAATTGCTCATTTATAACATTAGTATAGGATTAATGACGATTTGGATTTCTATTGACAAAATAAAATAGCAAAGTTATATAGGTTATGTTACATAATCTGTAATAATGTACAGATTATATGTTATTACAGATTAGGTACAGACTATAGGTTGTTATAGGTTCTGAAATAATGTTATGTATTGACTTACCTTACAAAATTTGTATAATTCACAAAACTCCACAAAACGTTACGATAGGGCTGATAAGCAGAACTAAACGAGTCTGGGAATCCCATATATTTCTTTAAATTAGTTTCTGGCCTGAATACGGGCATGGCGCATACTTCTTGGAACGTTTTTTTAGGTTGGCACACTGGTCATTTACTTTTGCTGGGGATTTCCATAAATGTCAGTGTTGCCATTTATTAGGGTCGTCTGCAGACGACTCAACTAACTTAAAATGACGGGGGAAAATTGATTTTTTCGCAAAATTTTTTGCTAATTCAATTGTTCGTCGTTTGTTCTTCAATGTTCGATCAAATTGATTTTTGTTCGTTTTCCTTTTTTTTTTAATACAATTACTATATCAATTATTGCTCTTTTTATTATTATGATTTTTTAATGCTCATTTTAATGCTAATTGAACAAATATATTATAAATGAGATTTAAATAAAATCGCGTAATTCGCTGAATTTCCGCGCATGCGCAGTTTTAATTATTGTAATTTAAAAATTACAGTGATTATGATTGCATTAAAAAATTAATTAAAAATATAAATAAGACCGAACAAAAGTTTTTTTTGGACGAACAAATAATAACTGGTCAAGATTAATAATAAAAAAAAAAATCCAGAAATAAGTATATTCAGAGACAGGTTCAGGGTCAAAGACGACTCTAATAAATGCTACTGACTTGTACGTTTTTTTTTAGAATGTTGATTTTTTTGCGAGGCCCCCCTAAGGTGCGAGGCCGTCGGCGGTCGCTGACGTTGAGCTGCATTTTTTGAGAACGAATTTTAACATTCATAATTTCCTTGAAATTTTACAATTACTCAAAAAAATAAGATAATCCAATTTAATGTATTTCTTTTGATTATATGTTCAAAACTGCAACTGTATTAATTTTCTACTTAAATATAAAAAAGCGATATTGACGTCAATTGAAAGAAAAAAGATGTCATTTCAATTAAGTTTTGGAAAAGGTACATAACATAGGTATCGGCATCTCAGCGAGAAGAGCATTTGACGTAAAAACGAACTGTATCGGATTCAATAAAAATTTACTTTTTTAGTAAAAACCTTATTTATTTATCATTATAAAAATAAACCTTTTTATCTTAAATACTAATTGATAAATAAATAAGTTATAAATTAGGAGGCTACGGTTTGTGAGTTTCATAGTTGGTTCGCGGTATAAGGAGTTCAGGGTTCAGGGGTTTATTTGTCTTTTTTAGTAAGTACGCTACGGTAAATAGCCCGTCTACGGTTTAAGAAACCAATAGTTTGTGGGTTTGATATCCCATCTGTAGTGAAAAGAGTTTAGGGTATGTGGGTTTAGGTGCTCGTTTGCTATATAAAGAACCCAGGTAATGTAAATTTAGTAGCCCGTGTACGGTGAGTAAAAATTAAAAAAAAGTTTCGGGGGGCGCCCCGGCACTGCGTCTCAAGGCCAAGAGCGTACGTGCGAAATGAGGCGCACTCGATGGTTGCACTTATCGACAACGCTGAATTGTCATAACAAAATATGACACACGTAATAATGATGACGTGGAACAATACCGTCATCTGTCTCAGACAAAGGATTAATAACAGTTAATCCCCTCCATCTGTCGATTTTACGACAATATGTCTGCCCAGTCCGCCGTACATCTTCATGGAGTGAGCACGTTTAAAAGTGTACTGGTGTAAATTTTACCAGCCAAAGTGTTATAAATCATTAACATGTAACTGTTATTCAGACAAATATCTAAAAAATTAATAACAACTAACAATGTAGAGTCAGTGCCAACAAGACAGACAATCAGAATCAAAGTACGCCGAACATCGGGCGAGCCATGGGCAGCATCTGAACCACACGGAAACCTCAACATTTCAGGAAAGTGCAACATTTAAATAATACCTTTTTTACAAAATAATCGAGCTCGAGATAATATGAACAGCAAAATTTAGTAAATCAAAATTGTTAAAGATGTAATGAGAGAGAGAGAGAGAGAGAGTGATAGAAAGTGTGAGAGAACAGGCCGGCCGCTTCTTTTAGAAGAAGCGTTGGTTTGTGTTTAATAATCCGATTCAATGGTAATATTAGAAAAATTAAATACTGCAGTATAAAATGTCTTTCTTGATGTAATAGAAGTAAAGAGAGAATAATTATTGGAAACGTAAGATATTAATAAGGAGCGGAAGTTAATTGGCCGCCATGTTGTGGGTGCGGTATAAGCCGCCATTTGTATTTTGAATATTAACTGTGCAAAGGAAGTAACAATTAAACAAAGTTTTTTACACCTTTCAATGGTAATCGGTCTTATTATTTCGTACAACCCCAATGTTTCTGCGCTTTCGCTTATAGAACTCTGGACCCTGGGCATAAAATATAGTGTGTGTGTGTTGGGAGCGCGTGCTTACCGGATATGTTACAAACACGTGGTGAGTAGACAGAAATATGTATGTATGTATTATTTATGTATTTATATTAATAATGAAGGTGAGTAAATACACAATGGCGACCGAACTAGGGACATTGTATAAAATAAAAATTATATAAATAAGCCAGAGAGCAGAGACAGACGGGTAGCGAAATACGCATAACGCATAAGTAACATAGGTTACAAGTGTAGGTTATGTTATTGTTGAGTTGAGATATAAAACAACAATTGACGAAATATTTTATTCAATATGGCAAACAATAGCGAAAATAGCAGCCTCACTGCGAATGAAAGCCAAACGAGTATGACAGAATCGCTAATTATGAGTGAAGGTGTGCACTCAACACCAGTAGCGAATAAAAAGACTGACGACAATGATATGATCAAAATAATGCAAATGCTTTTAAATGAGAAATTTAATAAACTCGATATGAAGTCTGATGAACAGAACGTAAAGTTTGACGAACTGAAAGAGCAGAATAGTGATTTAAAAAGTGATATTAACGAAATCAAAAGACAAAATTTCAATTTTGCTAAACGTTTTGATGAGCTACATATGAAAAGGAATAAAGTAGATGACAATTCTAAGAGTAGAGAAATAGACAAATTAAACATAAATAAAGACAAGGTAAGTAGTGGTGAAAATTATGATAAAAAGAAATAAAAGTATGGTATTAGAAAATGATTATGTGAACATTGGTAGTGATAATGAGATTTTAAGGGGAGTAGAATATGATAATGATGGAATGTTAGTGTGTGTTGAGGGGTTAAAGAGAGTGTGTAAAGAGAGTATAGAGGTAGAAGGGTTGCAGGGGGTAAATTTTTCCCTTAATGGTGTAGTAGGGGGTGGAGTAAAGACTTCACATGTGTTTAGGAAGGACGAGAGTGCCTTCAGTATATATTTGGAAGACGATAGGTCTGCAAATAAAGCTGTCCCTGGGTTTTTTTGTGCACTTCACAGGTGGTGCAGCAATTCTGAGTTAATGTCCCCTGCATATTTTGAGAGTGAGAGATATATTGAGAGAGAGAGGTACTGTAAGGAGAGAGAGAGAGAGAAAGAGAGAAATAAAAATTTTTAAGATAAGTAGAAAGTATGAAGAGTTTATGGAAAAGTTAGGAGTAGAGATGATGTATAATAAAAGTAAGAATACCTTGTAGTGAAACTGAGGTAGTAGGAGATGATAATGAAAATAATGACTTTGTAACTTACCTGATGGTGACTAATTATACTGAAGGTGACAGGACCATACCCTATGATGACAAGTTGTATGATAAATTGATATGGAATAACCCTATTAATTACGATAGTTTTGTAGAAGAATATAAGAATTTAAATAAGTATTATATTAATGATGCTAATATAATGTTTTCAAGGAAAAATAAGTTGTATAGACCTAAGACTCGACTGTTGTTTGATGATGGGGGATAAATATTTTATTGTGTTATGAACATTTAATTATGTGATAGTGTGGTTTCAAGATGGACTGTTTTATGAACTGATTTATGGTCAATGATTAAATGATAATTTGGATTTATATTTTTGTGTGTTGATGTCAATGTATTTGTGTATTCTTGATGTTGTGTATTATATGTATTTTTGTGTAAACCATGCATGTAATAGGAAAGTATAGTTTAATTGAGTTAATAATAATTATAACATGTTTCAAACTAAATAAATAATTGAAGAATAATTAATTGTGATGATGAATTTAAATAATTATGAGATCTAGATTCTAATGATTAGTAAATGAGTAAACATAAATATGTTCAGATATTGAGTTGTATTATTATTGTAAGATAAGTGATGAATTTTCTATTGTTATATTAAAGTGAAATGTTGTAAAGAGGTTTGGGTGATAATGATAAATAAGGCATATGAATTAGTCAGAATTAACTTTATTGGGAGTTAGAGAGAATTAGAAGTTGAGATACAGATAATACACAAAGAGGGTGTTAGATATTTTAGGGACACAGTAGTTAGTGATTATATGTAGAGAAGATGAGTAATATGTAATTAAAGAGTAAAGAGTAAATAGTTGATGGTTATATTTTGTAGTAAGGATCAGGTGGTAAGGTATGATCAACGTGCGGCGTTGTGGCAGTTCCCGTAATCAGAGAAGGGTAAGAGTGTTTGCCGATATTTGGTGGAGGGCAAAAGGTTATGAACGTGTATATTGCCAGGTAGGGTACACACATCTTAGTACAAAGAGGTAATAGAAATTTCATTTAAAGAAGTGAACGATATAAATAGAATTAAGGTTGAAGGGGTTTGTTATTGAGAGATTGGTGTCATAATATGTTAATGGTTGTTAGTAATGGTTGTTAGTAGGAAAGAAGGTGAGTAAGGTTAGATAGATAAATGCCAAAATAAGATATAGATAATAGTAAATAACGGTGTCACCCAAACTAGATAAGTATTGATGAAAAGGTTAGAAAAAGAAAATTCATAGTTGAAAAGGTAACATAAAAGAATGGTAAAGAGTTAATAGAGAGTTGATAATAATAATGTTATAAAGTTTTGATACAAGTTGTGTAAATGTAAATTGTTTAATGTAAATGTAACAATGTTAATGTTTGATGTTCAATGTTTTATTATGTTTTATTGTTATGGGTAGCAACAGTAACTAAGTTCAAGTATTAAAGAAATAATATTGATGTTGCTATTAAACATACAAATATCGTTCTGATTCTGTTGCAAAGAAATATAAGTATCAGGAAAGCTGAGTAAAGAAAGTTTAGAATATTTGAAGTGTTTGCCATAATAGTATATTTTTAATTTTATACAATAGAGATGAATAGTTGTTGTTGCGTGTAGGAAATAAAATTTTGTTTTATGTGTTATGCTTAGTATAAGAATATGTTTTCTTGTGATGACGTAAGAAAGGTTATATTGACTGGACTCAGAAAACATTAATGAAGGTAGGAATGTTGAAAAGGGAAATGGATTTTCTGTCCTAAATCTAGTTTGTTTTTGTTGTTAAACAATTTTTAAGTTGAGCAAACCAATGCCTCTAAACACAAACCAACGAAGCTAAGGGGAGACATATCAGTTGTGGATATGGGAATAGATAAGACCACTATTTTAAAACTTTGTATTCAATGTTTCAGAGTTTGATGGTGTCGTGACGGCGGTCCTGAGCTGGCCGGTGCGTCAGAGCAGGAGCGTTAAGTGCCAAATGGCCTTGCGGTGTTGGGATCTCTCCTGAGAAGTCCAGTAAGGTCAGATGGGTACGGTCACCATCATTGGACCAAGGGTAGGTGATTGAAATTTTTCTATATAAACACTACAGGGGGTTGTGGCGACATATCTGGGCTGATCCCTTTAGAACGTGTGAATGCTTCGGCATAAAACCTCTCATTGAGGGGGTTTTGTGACGGTACAACGTCCGTCTTAAGGAATTATGGTACTAAAACATATTGTATTGTATTTTTATTGTATTTTCATGTGTAAAAGAGAGTTAGGTCAACTTCCCCCATATTCAAATACACGACGCAGTTTCATCTGTATAATTCGTCTCAAGGCCAAGAGCGTACGTGCGAAATGAGGCGCACTCGATGGTTGCACTTATCGACAACGCTGAATTGTCATAACAAAATATGACACACGTAATAATGATGACGTGGAACAATACCGTCATCTGTCTCAGACAAAGGATTAATAACAGTTAATCCCCTCCACCTGTCGATTTTACGACAATATGTCTGCCCAGTCCGCCGTACATCTTCATGGAGTGAGCACGTTTAAAAGTGTACTGGTGTAAATTTTACCAGCCAAAGTGTTATAAATCATTAACATGTAACTGTTATTCAGACAAATATCTAAAAAATTAATAACAACTAACAATGTAGAGTCAGTACCAACAAGACAGACAATCAGAATCAAAGTACGCCGAACATCGGGCGAGCCATGGGCAGCATCTGAACCACACGGAAACCTCAACATTTCAGGAAAGTGCAACATTTAAATAATACCTTTTTTTACAAAATAATCGAGCTCGAGATAATATGAACAGCAAAATTTAGTAAATCAAAATTGTTAAAGATGTAATGAGAGAGAGAGAGAGAGAGAGAGAGAGAGAGAGAGAGAGAGAGAGAGAGAGAGAGAGAGAGAGAGAGAGAGAGAGAGAGAGAGAGTGATAGAAAGTGTGAGAGAACAGGCCGGCCGCTTCTTTTAGAAGAAGCGTTGGTTTGTGTTTAATAATCCGATTCAATGGTAATATTAGAAAAATTAAATACTGCAGTATAAAATGTCTTTCTTGATGTAATAGAAGTAAAGAGAGAATAATTATTGGAAACGTAAGATATTAATAAGGAGCGGAAGTTAATTGGCCGCCATGTTGTGGGTGCGGTATAAGCCGCCATTTGTATTTTGAATATTAACTATGCAAAGGAAGTAACAATTAAACAAAGTTTTTTACACCTTTCAATGGTAATCAGTCTTATTATTTCGTACAACCCCAATGTTTCTGCGCTTTCGCTTATAGAACTCTGGACCCTGGGCATAAAATATAGTGTGTGTGTGTTGGGAGCGCGTGCTTACCGGATATGTTACAAACACGTGGTGAGTAGACAGAAATATGTATGTATGTATTATTTATGTATTTATATTAATAATGAAGGTGAGTAAATACACAATATATTTAGAAATGATATAATTTAAGATAAACAACAAAACGCCAAGAGAATGTAAGAACGACTTACATAATTTATTTATAAATAACATGATTTAGAATGGTATAATAGAAAAAAGAAATTTTGATGGGAACAACGAGAAAAAAAAATAAAAACAATTAATGGTAATGTGCTCAGACAAGACGGTAAAATAAGAAGGACAAGGGATAATTTAATGACTATAATTACAATGAAGCTAAAGAATGATAATAATTAATACAGCTACAATTTAGAATTTCTTGGAGTTGAAAAAGATAAAGGAAGAAATGATATGAAGAACATCTGTCACAAGAAGGAAAGTCAAAAGGATTTACCAATAATGCCTGTCAATAACGTTATCTAAAAATAGTTACTGAAAATAAGAAGGAATCAAGAAGAAAAAAGAAATAGATTATCAAATGTAAACAGCAACAGCGTGAAGAATCCCAAGAGTGTTTTTTATTAGTCGAAAAATAGACTATTCTTGTATAATTGTATTTTATGACTGTCTGTAGATGAATTCCAGTAGTATTATATTTTGAGCAGAGATGATGTTCCTCTGATCTCAAAAAAGTGTATCATGGCCAGCAGAGTATATGTACCCACAAGTGCCTCTCTGGACTGCCCCAGCTCACGTGTTAGGGAAATTAAATATTTAAGGGATAACAAACCAGCTAAGAAGATAGTATATCAGCTTCCAGAAGTATGAAGGAAGAAAACAGAAGGAAGATAGCAGACAGAAGCTCAATTGAGCAAGGACAGGTATAGAAGTAAATAGAAATATGAGAGAGTTAGAACAAGTTTTTATTGATTATTGTGACCAGTCCTTATCAAGTGATGTTTGAAAAACCACCACCACGAGAAATAATATCATTAGTGAATTTTCCCCCAGGAGAGAGAGTAGGGTATAATAAAATGGAAATGCATAATAGGTTGCTTCATAAAGCTGAACTTTTGTATAAAAAGGAAACCGGTAAGAAGAAAAGAATTAACCCATATAAAGTAGGGGATAAAGTACTAATAAAAAATAGACAACTACCTAGTTCTATAGAGGGTATAGCAAGGAAATTACTCTTGCTTTATACTGGGCCATACCTAGTAACCCAGGTGAAGGGAAATAATACATATGAAATAAAGTCAATTACAAATAACAAAATAAAAGGTGTATATAACCAAACAGAGATGAAAATATATTATGAAGATTGATAAAAGAAGGTGAAGAATTAGGAATCAAACAATTAATTTTAATAAGGAAATAAAAATAAATATGTTCTAGTGGGGGAGCTTTATGTAACATTACATAATCAGTGCTCAATACTGACAAAAGTAAAGAAGTATTTGTAAAACAATAATAATAAAAAGTCAGTAGTTACCCCTTCCAAAAGTCAGAAATGAGGGATTAAGTATCATGCTATGAAAACATTTGTACCATAAAACACTTTAACAATTAAAAAGCAATGTACTAAGTGTTACCATAAAAGTGCGGTGTGTACAAAGTGCAACATAGTATGATATGTGTAAATGTTAAAAACTGAAAAAGACATCAATCACAAATAGTGAAGATGCAGTACTATAGTAATAAACTATAAGTTTAATAACAAGTTGTTGTAGTTTTGTGTTGTTAGGCCACAAAGGCAATATCAATGTAATTATAAGATTATTTTGTTTATGTTTGAAGGATCCAGGGTTATATAAGAAATTAATAATTGCTAAGTTAAATAAAGTAAAAAGATGGTAGAAAATACAATAGTGCCTAGAGTAATAATACATTTACAGAAGTATAAGTCAGAAATAAACCAAGTTAAAAACCATGAAATTATAAAATACAAGTATCTAAGTTTATGTAAAGATGTGAAGAAAAACATTGTATAAATTAAATGTAATTATAGTTAAACATTATAAAGGAGTATTTTCCTAAAACAGGGAAGAACTAATAATAATTAATACTAGCCTATTTACTAAAACTGTACCTAGGTTAGCCAATAAAAACTCATCAATTTCTTGGTTACTAGGAGTAACATAATCAACAAGAATTGTTAATTGTTAAATTGGATTTCAAGTGAGTAGATGACCAAAAAATAATGTCCAGAAAATTTTAAAAATTAAGTAACTACAATTCGGAAAAACCACCATTCTAAGTTAATGAAACGATTCAGCACAAGCAACTACATCTGGGACATCCGTTGAACCACAATAATTAATGCAAGAAAATCGAAAATTCATACCAACATCTGATGGCCTGAAAATTTTGAACTATCACGACTTGGGTGAGATCGCCTACCTTAATAAACTAAAAAATTATACATCACCAACAAGTAACGAACACTAGAAACAGTATAACATCTTGCAATTTATAAGAAAACTTAGTTTGAACATTATAAACTTTATTTTATTTAACCAAAAATAGTAAAAATGTGTGTTCATTAGGAACTCTACTGCAGCCATGTTTATTTTTTCGTTTTCTGTATGAATACGTAACCTGCGCTCTGGCGTTTAAAAAACGAACTTGTTGAATCAGACTTTAAGAAACCAAATATTAATTATTGTAAAGTATGATACTAATAACTAAGCATTTCTGACTTTCTTATAGTTCAAAGAATCCCAGAATAACCCTGAGATACATAATTTATTTATTTTAGTAGTAACTGTAATTGAATACATCTGTTGTGTTATATGAAAAACTTATATCGAAAAATGTTGTGATTTCGAAAATAATCGATTTGTAAACTGACGATTTGGAGGTAATAATTTCCAGAAAAATAAACCAAATTCAATCAATAAATAGCTTTCTTTTAGGTAATTGACTATGTATTATTTCTTGTAGATAGCAGCTTTGTTACAGGAAACAGATTCCTGCTATTCCGCAAAGAAGAGTAAGAAAGTTAGCTCTGACATCAGAACGTATGAAATACGCCGGACAACATAACCTTTCAATTGGTTAGCAAATTGAAAACAGCTGATGCAACGCGCGAGAAAAAACAAACGTTTAAATCGTACTCGAAGATAGGAACTCTCTCTCTCTCTCTCTCTCTCTCTCTCTCTCTCTCTCTCTCTCTCTCTCTCTCTCTCTCTCTCTTCTACCCATTTACAAACAACTGAACAGTAATACCTGTAAGAAGATATAATACATAATAAAGAATACCGCGGTTTATTTGTCAATACTAAAGAATCTCACACACCCAATTAAAAATAAATAACACTATCAGAGTATAAACTAACGTAATTATTATACGGTAAAGGTCGCGATAGCAGAAACTTACTCGCGGGACGTTACAGCGTAAATACTCATCTTTATGTTTCAGTTCAAATTTTTATTGATGTCATGGAGAGCTACATTAAATGAGGTTGGGCTTAGGACAGATCCTTGTGGGATACTGTTATATGTTTCAATTCTTGTTGACACTGCGCCATTTATATTGGTCTGAATTGTTCTGGCTTCGAGAAAGTTCGTTATAAATTTTAGCATTCGACCTTTGATGTTCATTTTCATTGTAGTAGTATTGTAGTGTGTGGTATTTTATCAAATACTGCTTCTAAATCTATCATTGTTGCGAGAATATCATTTTTCTTTTGGAAGTTAGCATATATATATCTTCTGTAAATGCCAGCAGTGCATCAGTGGTGCCTCTTTGTGGTCTGAAGCCAAACTGTATAGGGTTAAGGAGATTCTCCTGCTCCAGTTTACAGGTCAATATGTTGTTGACTATAATTTCCATAAGTTTGCCATAGCATGATGTTAGGGCTATTGGTATGTATGAGCTTTTGTTGTGGTTATCTCTTTGGGGTTTCAGTATTGGAATTATGGTTGGATTTTTCCATTCACCAGGATATTGTCCAGTTTTGCAGATGCTGTTGAAATATTTCAGAATAACATTAATAATTTTATTGGGTGTGTTCTGGAACATGATGTTATATGTTTGATCTTCTCCAAGTGTGGAATCTTTCAAAGTTTTAATAGCCAGCTCTATTTCTGTCTGGGTGACTTCGTTATCTAGGTCACCTTTAATATAACAGAGGTGTTCTAAGTTACATGACAAGAGTTGCTCTTCCTTTGTCATAGTTTTTGGCCATGGGATTGGTCGTCCAGATTTATTTACACGTGTTTTATTGAATAAGTAGACAATGTCAGCTGAGTCTGTTACAATGTTGTTGCAATCATCTCATATGTGTTGGATTGGTTCATACAATTTGCCCTCAACGACTTTTGAATCTTTTTCATCCTGTGGCTGTTGGAGTGTTATATATGATTTCTTCCACAAAGCTCTTCCATGATGTTCTTTTTGCTTCAAGTATTGTTTTTTTTTAGCCATTGCAGTTGCCCGGTTATAGCGCACTTTATTTTGGATAGTGTTAAAGCGTTGCCATTTTCTTCTTGCGTGTTGTCTTGGTTTGGTAAGGTAGGCTGTTATGCTGTTCCATCATATGTTCAACCTTAGATTTCTTATTTCGTTTCCTTTTAGGGATGCTAGATTCTGCTGCAATATCAATCTATTTTGTAGTTTTTTCAAGGTCTACTAATTTGATTGTAGTTGTTTGTTCTTTAAGCATTTCTCTGTAAAGGTTCCAATTTACATCCTTTATTTTCCATTTTGTTTGTGAATGGGCATTACGTGTGACAATGTTGTTAAATGCTATTGATGTGATAATTGGTAGGTGACCGCTGGCTAAATCTCTCTCAATTTTCCAACTTATTACTTTACTAAATAGTTTGCCAGTAACTAGTGTGAGAAATTTTTACCTTATACGAGTAGCTTGAACCAGTTTTTGCTTATTACAAGCTTCGTCAGGCTGCCAGTAGGAGCGCTGTCCGTCTTGTTCTTGGTGATGATGTGTGTTTGAAAGATCGATGTTGTTGTGTGTAGTGTGATATGTTCGAATAGTACATATGATTTGAATTGTGTCTGTTTGTTTAGGATGTCGTTTTTATGTGTGTTTGTGTATTTCTAGTTGTTCAAGAGTGTCCAGTTTTCCGCCTTTTATGTGTACATGTAGTAGAATATCCATGTTGCTTTTTATGTTTGTGTATGTGTGGTTTGGTTCAATGAGGTGGTTTGCAAAGGTGGATTCGGTGGTGGAGTGTAGTGCCTTTGTGTGTTCAATGTATCTCTGTTTGAAGCAACGTCCTGTCTGGCCTATGCAGAATTTGTTACAGTCTGAGCAGTTTAGTTTGTAAACACCAGGTAAATCAAATTTTTGTTCTTTGTGTGTGTTTTTTGATAGTGTGTGTTCTGTTTTGTTTGTAGTTTTGTATGTGATTCTATATCCTGCTTTTTTAAATTTAAGGGCTATTTTTCAGTGTGGTTATTGATGTATGTTAGTGATATACCACCCTTAGTTACAGAGCAAGCCCAGCCCACAATGTTACAAACAAGCCCATAATTTATAACACAAAGTATCCCCATCCAATAATAAAAAAAAGTTACAATATATTATTGTCTTAGAAATTAAGATATCATACACAAAAGCAATATATAATCACAACAACATTTTACCATTTCTGCAACACAGATATTGTATTTTATTTATTACAATGAGCCTGGGAGGTCAAAGACTGTTGGAAGGGCTATTTCTTTGCCGAAAGGAAATGGACCAATAAATTTTGGTTAATGCCCACTGTTCTGACAAAAGTCAGAACTTGAGAAATCAAGTCAGCTCTGCCTGCTAAGCCTACTTCCACGTCCTCGAAGGCAAAAGCTGCGAGGCCCCTGGAAAGCATGGCGTACAATGGATGTGCATTATGTAACTGTCAGAAGAGGCTGAGAGGTGAGTTTCCAGCACCTTAAAAATGGAACCTTTGGCTACCGGAGGCAACTCCAACAGAAAACAGACCTGTTAGGATACCTGAAGGTGGCAGCCCCACCACTTAACTACTTACCTAGAGTTTGGTAACCTTTAATAAGGAAACTAAAACATACTCAAATTTTTCATGAAAAGCTGGACGGATCTCAATGGAAATGACTCTTATGCAATAAGGATAAATGATTTTGTATTAGAGAAAGATGAGAAATGGTGACCCGGAACGTACAAGGATTGGGACAAAACGAGGAACAGCTAAACAGAGAACTTAAAGTAAAGACATCCACAAATATATTTGAAGTGCAAGAGGACTCAGATCAATTATTGATTATGTAATTGTAAATAAAAAACTTGCATCCTTGTACATGATGTCACAGTTCATCAAGGCAGTAATATAAATTATGACCATTTCCTGATTATAGCTGAAATAACATTGTTAACAAGACGGAAAAATATCAAAAAGAATAAAAATAAACCAACCAATGGAGTGTTTAAAATATATTTATTACAAGATGACAGTATAAGATATCTTTACCAACAGAGACTATTAGAATATTTGGAAAAGCGACCACCTCATGACAATATAAATACAGAATGGAGCAGTATAGAAATCTCCATAAAAAAGCAGCAACAGAGGCAATAGGAAAGAAGAAAAATATAGGAAGAAATGGAGTCTCAAAACATGGAATAATGAAATAGGAAAAGATATTAAACAAAAACACAATGCTTACAATCATAGCTTATCAACAATGTAATTCAGAACAAAACCGGTCAAAGTATATAGAGGGATGTAACGATTCAAAGGATGTGGTAAGGTGAGCTCACCAAGAATCTTGGGATCTTGGGATAGATCCAATATAGAGACAGTTTTCCACGGCAGACAGGAAATAGTATACAAATTAATGAAATACCTTAATCAACAACAAAAAGATACAGGACGATTACATATAATCAGGGCCGTATTTACCAGAAGTGCTGCCTTGTGCGGCCATAGGGTACGCCCCACCCCCAAAAAAATTATTTTAAAAATAATTTTAATTAACATTTTTTAAAACTCACCATTACATGATCCTTCTCCGCCGACTTCGCTTATCCGCGAACGACGTCACAAGGCGGTCGAAATCCAAGGCTTGCACCATTTCTGACTCTATATTGAGAATTGCCAAAGCATTTAAGCACTCCTGCAGCATGGAAGATCGGAGATAATGCTTCACTCTTTTCAACACGGAAAAAGAACGCTCGCCTGAACAATTCGACGCAGGTGTACACAAAAAAATTCTCAGTGCAATGTCAACATTAGGGAATACTCCTTGTAGATCGTCTTCATGGAGAATCTTGCTTAATCTGAGTGGGGACATTTCAACTTGTTCCCTTTTTATTAAATATCCCCGAAGATGAAGACACTCATTCACAAATTCTTCTTTGAGGTCGTCTTTGTATATTTCCTACAACTTCTTAGCTTCACTTGCAACTTCTGAAGCTGGTGTATTTCTTAAGTGAGACAAAAATCCGAATTTATCATTAATGATTCTGTATGCTTCTGACCTTCTCTTCAGTTCATATTCCAAATTCAATAATATAGTCAAATAAGTATGATCAACAAATGTTTCTCGGGGAGTTTTTGAACTCGTCTGGAATGATTCCTTATTTTGACTATCGTCATCATCATCATCGAAGAAAGTCTTCTTCTTAATTTTACGTTTGCTCACGTCGTAATCCTGAAGACCTGACTTCGCATTCGCTTCTTCTTCGTAAAATTCAAATGATGTTTTACATTCTGCTACAAACACTGCTAAAGCGTCATACTGTTGGACTACATCACTGATATCTATGTCGACTCTCTGCAATACCTTGCTTACTGCATTAAATCGCCCTAGGATCGCATCCCATACTCTAGCTGAGATTGCTGTTTCGAGTCGTGACAATTTCTTCAGCAATCCTCTAGCTTCAAGTCGTGTTGTTAATTTCTCGTTGTCATCTGCTTCAATTTTCTCCGAAGCTCTCACGATCATGCTCCAATTGCGATTTAAACTCCGGCATGCATCTTCTCGAGCACTCCAGCGAGTACCGGATAAGCCTTTTACAGTGACTTTGGAGGTTGCGGCCATGTCTGATTTGTCCTGAACTATGTCCTGAGACTCCTGCAACAGTTTCCACCGATATGTAGAAGAAGTGAAAAAATTGTACAATTTTTGCAATATGTCAAAAAAATTGCAAGCTTCAATACAGCATTCGGCGGCACAAGTTCCTATGAGATTCAAAGAGTGAGCCGAACAAGGAGAGTAAACAGCTAAATTATTCTTTTCTAGAATTCTTGCTTGAAGTCCTGTATATTTTCCGGACATGTTCCTAGCATTATCATATGACTGGCCCCTGAGATTAGTTATATCCAACTTGTATTTTGATAGAATTGTGAACACTGTGTCGGCAAGCTCGGATGATTTATGACCTGCATTTGGAATAAAACAAAGAAAACGTTTTACAGGTTCACCATTTTGTTTTACATATCTAACAATGAAAGTCAGCTGATCTGTATGAGAAACATCTGGTGTGGAATTTACGCTGATAGAGAAGTACTTAGCTGCCTGACATTCTGCCACAATGGTGCTCACAACTTCTTCCCCCATTATTTGTATAAACTGCTCGTAGGTAGCGAAGGAAATATAAAATGTATTCCCTTTTCCAGGATTGCCGTGTTTTTTCAAATGTTCTGCCAAAAATGGGTCGAACTGTACAATCAGTTCCAGCGACATCATAAAATTTCCGTTGTTCGGTGAACCGATACGCTCATCAGTCCCGCGAAAGGCGAGTCCACGTGTGGCCAGTGCTTTGACAACAGCAACTACAGGTTTTAGTACATTTCTCCAGTATTCCATCTCATCATCAAGCTGCTTAGTTAGCTTTTCGTCGGGTCATAATGCAGTTTCTATGAGCTTGTGAACTTTCATGTTCATTAAGTCTCTCTGTAGCATGTCGCCAATCATTGAAACCTGTTTGTCCAAAAACTGTGGTTCCACCAAAAAGCCGGCATGGCACGCAGAATACACAACCTTCACTCTCTGAATATACAAGGTATTGACGTTTCACTGTTTCTCCATTACGAAGTTTCCGTTCAAAAATAATCTTCGAACAATATCGTGGCCCATCTGCATACATTCGTTTCGATTTTGAAAAATCTGCCCCACTATTCTGAAAGGATATGCCATGTGTGGCAATGTAATCACGTGTCTCTTCATTACAAGTCCATTTCGCTGGGTCACTGCTCACCAATTCTAAACTAACCTCACATTTTCCTGGATCAGTTTCGTAACTTTCACACACAAGAATTTTGCACAAATCCTGTTCACTTTTAGAATAGCAATTGTCACTGCCAGCAATTAAGTTAGAAGAATTATTTCCTTTATCCGCTACTTCTCCGCCACCGGAAGATCCCCCACTATTCTCCGTAGCTTTCAATGAAAATAACTGATTTACTGTACTAAGTTCGTTTGGTTCCGAAACGTCACTGTCCACTTTATGAAAATAAGACTCCACCTTCCGACTTTTCCTTATTACTTCGTCTTCTTTTTCCTTCTTCATTTGCTGACTTTCGATACTGCGACCCACTCAGCCTTTTCCTCCCGTCACTCATTGTTCACGAATCAATTAGAAATGAAAAGAATAAACAAACTGTTGACTATACAAAGTTTATAATTATTTTCGACACCAACCACTAAATATAAACAATAAGTATGATACTGCAAATACAAAATACTAATTAGAATTTCCACAAAGAACAAATCCACTTCAACTAGCAACCTGAATTAACACTCAACGACTAAGCTTTGGGTCACGGTCACCGTCTCCAAGCGGTCAGCGCATCAGCCAATGCGGAGCCGTTTCTCCGCGCTGTGCTGACTTTGGAGGGGCACGCTGGAGAAGCCAAAATTTTGAGAAGCGCTTTACCGGGAAGCAGTTAACAAACAGAAAGAGGCAATAACAAACGGCGCGACACCCAACCGCGCGATTTTTGAAAAATTTGCCGCCCCCAAAATTTTGCCGCCCTGTGCGGCGCACATATTCGCCCGTACGTAAATACGGCACTGCATATAATATATAAAGATATTTGGATAAAGTATTATAGAGAACTCTGGACTGAAGAAAATGTAGAAGGAAAAGACAATGAAGAACAACTACGATTACATACAAATATAAATGTTTATAAATTCTTTACCTCAAGATGTTTTATTACCTTATTTGGTACATGTTTCGGGAAGCGTATTGTTCCCATCCTCAGTCTTCTTGATCCTCAGCCTTAAAATCAAGAAGGCTGAGGATGGGAACAATACACTTACTGAAACATGTACCAAATAAGGGAAAAAACATCTTGAGGTAAAGAATTTATAAATATTAAATAAATTATATATGCATCAAGAAATAAACTGTAGAAAAAAGTGTTTAAAATATAAATGTGTACAAGGCGGATGAAATAACAGAAGAATTAAATGAAGCTTTGAAGCAAATTAAAAATAGAAAAGCTGCAGGCCCAGATGAAATAACTGTAGGACTGATCAAATATGGTGGCCTTATGTTGGAACTTATAATGTTGTGTGTCTTAAATCAATGCTGGAAAAGGGAAGAAATACCAACTACATGGAATACAGCAGAGGTAATATCACTCTATATAAAGGGATACAGAAACCAATGTGAAAATTACAGAGGAATTAGTTTACTTAATGTTGCGTACAAAGTATATGGCCGAATAGTGAATAATCGAATAATACCCTATAATCGAATTATAGCTGACACCCTATTGCTAGAAGAACAGAATGGATTTAGCAAAGGAAGATCTTGTATGGGCAATGTCATAATAATACGACAGATAATAGAAAAGAGGAGGGAATATAATCTGGAAACTCACATTGGTTTCATTGATTATGAGAAAGCATTCGATCAGGTCAACAGAACAAAACTACGGGAAATTATGGACAGACGAGGGTATCCCAAACACTTGATAGGAGTTATTCAAGGGCTATACCAACATACCAGAATTGTAATAATTACAGGAGAAGATAAAACTGCGCCTATAACAATTAGTAGAGGAGTTCAAAAGGGTGTGGCTTATCTCCTACTTTATGTTATATATATATATATTGTGAATCACATCAGTCACGTATTTATGTACAGATCAAGGACATTGTTTATGATTGCAGGATGATTGTTGTTAAGCATTTGCAAGTGTAATTTGAGTAAGTGTTTAGAGAAAGATTTTTTGGTGTATTGAAGACTAACCTATACATCAAATTTAATAAATTTTGTCTGTTTCATAATTTAACACCAAAGTACGCTATCATAAATATTAAATCCTCTTCAAAATCAGCAAAAATAACAATTAAACATGCCCAAACTTTCTATATTAAAGAAGAAATTAAATCGTTATACACCAACGACCTCACTTTGAGTGATTTTTTATTTCTGAAGACGAAACATATGTTTCAAAACGCGTAAACCAATCGAACGCAACACGAAGTCACACGACGGATAAAATACGGTAAATATTATACAAAAATAAATAGATTTCAAATGATATGTGGCACTATACACAGAACATTTGGAAATAAGACTAGGGAAGACACCAAGATATAATTTTATAAAGTAATGACAACACCTGTTTTAACTTATGGCTGTGAAACTTGATGAGAAATGATGAATGAAGAATACAAACAAGTGAAATGAAGTTCTTGAGAAAAACCAAAGGTTGCACCCCTAGAGACCAAATACAAAGTGAAGATATAAGAACCGAGTTAAATGTATATTCTATGGCCAGCAGAATAAGGGAATGACTAATAAAATGTAGGCAGTATATTGAGAGAATGGAAGATATTAGACTACCTAAACAAGTAATAAGAAACAGATCTCAAGGAAGACGAGATGTAGGTAGACCAAGGAAGAGATGGCTTTAGTGAAGTAGTCTGGTTGCTAAATGGCATTTTTAACTTAAACCTGGAAGTAAGGTCCGCCCAATGTTTTTTAGTGATTTCTGCTTCTTCAAGGCACATATAATGAAAATCTGCAGGGTGCCACTTTGTCACCCTTGAGCTAATTTAATTATTCAAGATGGTGGCCGAGATGGCTTAAAAATCATATATCGGCCATATCTTCGTGTATAGAACAGACAGGATAATCATTTTGGTGTCTAATACTATGTTTTCAGGGCCAGGGAATACTAATAATGGATTATCTTGGTGATAATATATACATTAGCCCGTGATCAAGGACAAATATCAAGAGCCGAAACTGTAGCTAAATACATTCCTCTCATTGATGTGACACCATCAGATCCTGTAACCATTAAGACTGCAATGGTTGAAGCACAAAGACTGACTAAGCAATCAGGGCAAGACATAACAGTCTTCACACTTGATCAGCAATTATATAAAGTGACTGTCAATGTAATGTGGGCATATCCAGAGCAATTCTCCAATATCATACCTCGTTTAGGAAGAATGCATACAATAATGAGTTTTGTTGGTTCAGTTGGGATGTTGATGTCAAATAGTGGCCTTGAGGAAGTCATGAAATCTTGTTTGGTGTGTAGAAGCAATGCTAATTGGTAAAAAGTTCCCACAAAATGTCAGAGCACTTCGCTTGGTCACAGAAGAAATACTTAGAGAGGTCCTACTTTCTATATCTTCGTATAGTGACCTGATGGCTGAATTGGAACACAGGTCTACCCAGTCTAGAACTACAAAACTATGGGTAGAAAATCTGGTGAAACCAGTGTTCATTATGATGGCATTCATATGAGCAAAAAGAGAAGCAGAGTGGTCGTTACACCTTCGGGCTTTCGAACAGATGATTCCTTATTTTTTCGCTGCTGGCCACATAAACTATGCAAGATATGGTTTATACTATCTTCGATCGATGCAACGTATTCCGAAAGAGATGCTAGACAGATTTGATAAAGGAGAACATGTAATGCGGCATCGACAAGGAATCTTTAATGGAATATGATCCGATCAGTTTATTGAATCGACATTCATGCGCTATGGCAAGCGACCAGGAGGTATAATAGGTATCACCTTGAATCCAAGTACTGTAAAACGCTGGGCGATGAGTATGCATATCTGCAGCAACTTAGTACATGATATTGATGTTATTACTGGAGATAGAACAGTTATGATAAATAGACACAAAGAAGAGATGCCAGCATGAATCAATGCTGACGAGAAAGACCGCTCAAAAATTAGAGAAATGTTGATCCTTTGAAACCAGAAGAAGATCAATCTGAAGGAATTGTTAACACTGCATCTGGTTTAGTGTGTAATAACCTAGTCAATGCTGATACATCAGTTACAAGTGAGTTATCAAGCATGATTAAATTTGAAGAAAGTTGGTCTGCAGGATTCAATAACACTTTGTCCACCAAGGTTATAACAATATCTAATGACAAGAAAAATTGGTATTAGGAACAAAAGATGTTTTTGATATGGAATTTATATTTTCCCGATTCATGGTTTTAGTAATCTCACGTGAACTCGATAAAGAAAAAATATTTCATCATGATCTATCTCCTGTGCCTACATCAATGTTTGATAATAATGGTAATATGAGGGATTCAAAGACGAAATCAACTCTGAAAAACATGATTCAAGTGCAACATTCAAACAGAACACATTCATCAAACCAGTTACCAGCAGTTCTTCTAACTGATGGTTGTGCTGTACTGTGGACAGTGCATTATCCTTCATCAGGCACTGTGAATGACTTTGTCAACTGCTTCGTAACTTATATTGTTCATGAATTAAGAAAGAACGATGTTCACTTAATATTTGATCGATACCAAGACTTCACTATAAAAAGTGTTACAAGGACATCTAGAGCTGGTAAACAAGTGAGTCGTAAACATAAACTGACTCTGAACACACCCCTTCCATCTCAGACAGTTTTATTAACTGTTACATTTAACAAGATACAACTAATCACACTCATTTGTGAAAAGTTTATAACAGACGGTGGCAAACATGTTGCAACATATGAACACAAACTCATCGTTACCAGATCGGACTCAGTGCCAGTTGAAATATACAAGGGGATTACCATATTAAGAACAGATCTACGAACAACGCACGAAGAAGCTGATGTGATTATTCCACGTTAAATGGTGTCTTGTGTTGGTGAAGGTTATAAACTTTTAACAATTAGAAGTGATGACACCGATGTCTTTATTCTGCTTATTCACTATTACAAACATTATTGCGCACTTACTTGTACCATGTTAATGGAAGGAACTGGCTCCCAGCGTCAAGTTATTGATATTGGAATGTCAGTTCAGAAGTACTGTGAAATAATTAAGTATATTTTGGCGGCCCACGCTTTATCAGGATGTGATACAGCATCCCATCTTTATGGTATAGGAAAACCAACCGTTGTGAGAGTTCTTCAAAAAGGATTAAAGTTATCAAAATTAGGGCAAATGGGAGCTGACATGCATGATATAATAGATGAATCTACTGCATTTATAGCATCATGCTATCGGTCTTCTATCACTGGAAGTATGTCAGATATAAGATACAGAATGTGGCTTAAAAAAATGGGAACTGAAAAGAAGAACAAGTCCGTGGAACTGTGTGCCTTACCGCCTACTACTGAGGGATTTGCCGAACATGTGAAAGGGGCACATTTCCAAGTATGTATTTGGAAATCTACGCTTGAGGAAAATCCACCACAACAACTGGCAAACGAATTCGGCTGGATAGAAGACGTTGTCAATAAAAGCCTGATTCCTGTAACTGTACCAAGCGGAGTTAATCTGGCCCCACCAGAGATACTTCAAGTGGTACGCTGTGGTTGTGCAGAAAAAGATCCTTGCTCTAATGGAAGGTGCAGCTGTTTCTTTTCCAAATTAAAATGTACAGCATTTTGTAATTGCTACGGCGAAGAAACTTGTTGTAATCCGTGGACAAAGTTCGTTACCAACTGAACCTGCTGACGCTGTGGATGATTTAAGTGATGAAGAAAATAATAATTAGTTCATGCTTTTAAATGGTTTTGTGTTTTTGGTCTTGATAACCATTGTTTACTTTAATTACTTTGTAATAAATACAACTTTAAAAATATGTAATTTTCAATTCACCAACCACATCCTATTATCTTTTATTACATAAATGTATATTTTATCACTAAGATAATCCGTTATTAGTATTCCCTGACCCTGAAAACATAGTATTAGACACCAAAATGATTATCCTGTCTGTTCTATACGCGTAGATATGGCCGATATATGATTTTTAAGCCATCTTGGCCGCCATCTTGAATATTTAAATTAGCTCAAGGGTGACAAAGTGGCACCCTGCAGATTTTCATTCTGTATGCCTTGAAGGAACAGAAATTACAAACAACATTGGGCGGACCTTACTTCCAGGTTTTTTGACCTGCTACCAGACTAAAGGCAGAACAGGCTGTAAGCCTACACCTTGATGTGAGGAAGAAGAAGAAGAAGAAGAAGAAAAAGAAGAAGAAGAAGAAGAAGAAGAAGAAGAAGAAGAAGAAGAAGAAGAAGAAGAAGAAGAAGAAGAAGAAGACAATGGAGCCTGTTTACACCTTATTTAAAAAAGTGTTCCAAACTTATAACTTATAACTATTGGCTCTGTTAAAGTTGTTCTTTTTTTGTAAATTTCTAACACCTCTCTTATTGCCCGCAGAAAATAGTTCAGAATCTTTGCTATAACCACCATTTTGTCTGTGGTTTGCACAGAAACCACCGCTATTGCCGATTTCTCTGTCTCCTTTCTTTGTGTGCCTCATATGTTCTTGCACTCTCATCATTACTGTCACCTATTTCACAGAGGCTTACTATATAAATATAGGGATGAGTCAAGACTTTGTGCTGTATCTCAGTCAGAGGGTACTTCATCATAGTATGGGCAATCAATAACTTCATCTCAGCAACTTGTGTTTGTCTTCTAGTTGTAGCGGTGGCACAAATTATAACATTTTAAATATTTGTATATTTCAGTAATTTGTATTTGGAAAACATTAAAAATATAATATATAGCAAATATTCTGGTTTTAAACATTAAAATAAATTTTACATCAACGTATACAAATATGTACAATCGATGTAGTCACCCGTTACTGATGAGTGTTTTGTTTTGTTTACAGTTTACGTTTCTTTTTACATCTGAGTTTGACATTCATGGTTTTTAGCCTGAATTCAGTTAACTAAGCTGAAGTTAGTTAAACGAAACACCGACATTGTTGTTTAATGTTAATATTTTTTAGAGACAGTTTGTATCTGCATAATGCCGGATTTATGTAAATAAGTCAGGTGCACAACACAGTTCAGAAAAAAGAAAATGTGAGGGAAGATTCAAGTTAGAACTTAAGAAAATAAAAAGGCAGTAGGTAATTACTTTTACTCTAAAGACAGTTCAGAATCTTGTAAAAGTCAACACCCACACCAGCAGAAGTAGAAACATGTGGGCTACTGAAAAACGTGAAGGTAATAACTGGAATGCAAGTGATCCGGCACTTTCTGTCCATTAAGTAACAATGACAGAGTCGCTGGGCTGCCCTTTCATTGTTACAATATTGTTTACATTTGACAAGCTCAGTCCACTAAACTCAACTTCACTCCGCTCCACTTCTGGTGGCCGCCCGGCCTAACCCTCGAATAGTCTAATAGCATTGGGGGGGGGGGGGCAGAAAAAATAAGAGTTGGCCAAGATAGACCAGACAAGAATGATTAAAGAAAGAGATTTTACTCAAATCCAGCTAGATGTGCCCGACTCCCGCTAAGTAATGGAACTAAAACTGTTACCAATGAACTTCATTAATAAAGATGTGTGCTTTATATAAAAAAAACTTGTGCATATGTGTGTGTGTGTGTATTTGTGTTATGGTAAACAAGTTAAGACAAAAAGATTTGTAAATTTTTCAAACAAATAGAGTTATAGTCATTATTTCACAGAGAATTGGTATTTAAATTTTTCTCATTATTTTCACTCTGACATAATTTGTGAGTGATGAAGTTACCATTTTTATTATAAAGTTACAGATTTTTTGTAGATATTCGTAAAACAACAGTGGATTTATCAACAATATGTAGGCTACCTAAATATTCTTGTATCAGAAGGGCTACTGCTGATAAACTCCATATACTGTAATTAGTTTGGAGGGAACGTACATAAAAATAGGCAATGTCTGCACTAACAACCTTTTTTGTTTCCTTTGTTAGCTAAAATTACATGTTTCACAAGGCTTTAAATAATTTGCAATATATATATATATATATATATATATATATATATATATTACTAGTTACAGGTAATTACAGGCCTGAGTATAAGCAGTTTATAAGCTTACTCTTTGTATCAAACTTAATAACAGGTAGAGTTGATTGATATCGAGTCTATATGTATCAAAAGGTTTATTTTGTGCTTATCATAAAAGTGTTGTGTTAGCAATTATAATTAAGGATTTAAAATTTTGGGTTGAAAACAAAACAAATTGCATGTTTGCATGTGTATAGTGGGCATGTGGTGAAGAAAAAGAGGAATAGAATGAAGGAGAACAAGAGGCATAAGGAGAGAGAGGGAGAGGGATGGAGGAGAGAGAGAGAGAGAGAGAGAGAGAGAGAGAGAGAGAGAGAGAGAGTGAGAGAGCGAGAGAGGTAAGTTCTTTAATCACACTTAAAAACATAATCTAAATGTGAATATAAATAAATGAGCCCTCCATCGCTCTCTCTCTCTCTCTCTCTCTCTCTCTCTCTCTGAGTCATACAAATTAATGTATATACCTGAGTAAGGTACGTTAAGAATGATTACATGATAATATGTGCATTGCCTGTGTTAAATGTTAAATATCAAATTAATTAAATATTAAGTAATATTAAAGTCATACAATATTAAAGAGCTCAGAATAAGGGCGGTCTGAGTGTCTGAGCATGGAGCCGATTGCAGTTAACATTCTGTTTAATTTGAAAAACCACAGTTTTTTCATAATTTTTACCCCTCACATTTTTAGGGTTCCCTGCCCTCTATTTTTTGGGGAGATCATTCTCCAAAACAATAGATCTCTGTAGAGTAAAGGTATAGAAAATCGACCTTTTCACTTTTACACCCAAGGCCTATTTTCCTGTCATTCGAAAGAAGAAGGATACGTAAAAAACTTCGTTTTATTTTTTACATGAACATAGCACCAAGTTGTACGGTCTAGTAGTTCCAGACTAATAAATTACCCAAAGATGTGTAAATCGTAAATTCACACACACACACACACACACACACACACACACACACACACACACACACACACACACACACACACACACACACACACACACACACACACACACACACACACACACACACACACACACACACACACACACACACACACACACACACACACACACACACACACACACACACACACACACACACACACACACACACACACACACACACACACACACACACACACACACACACACACACACACACACATTGTATCGTAGAAATGAAGAAAAAGTTCTGTATTCGTTTCGTCTATTTTTATATGTCACACATAAACATTTATAATTATATAATTTGTAGCCTTTAGTACTAGGCTTATCAGTTTTGAACATCCCATGACTTTCCTTGCATAATTTTAATCATTAATTTTTTCTATGAAGACATTACATTAATTGTTACAATTTCCATCGTTTTAAGAACGTTTTAACAGTAGTATTTTACGCTTCTTGTTTTGCCTATATGCAAACATCTAACGCATTTACTGTGCGTTAGATGTAGGCCTACTATAAACTTTAAAACAAAGTTTAACTATAGCTGAGATGATACAAGGTTTAACTCGTGTAACTGTAAAAGAACTTAATTACTAAAACTTAAAAGATGGTAATTTTAATAAGGTTAAAAACTCTTTGTTAACAGATATTTGGTATTTTTGCGTGCAAGTAAAGACCAACTATTTATTTTAGCAGAATACAAAATTGTCAACAACCGTCAACAATGTAATGCATTTTTCCCTTTTTTAGCCCATAAAAAATAATTACCGTATGTAGCCCATAATAAAATTGTACACTCTCTCGCCCCCCTATCCTTTCTGTCTCTCTCCACATATCCATCCGACATACACAACACAGATAACGGAAATTATCTTTTGTTGGATGTAATATTAACTATTTTTATTCGATCAAAGAACTTTTTGTACTGTTTTACAGAAATAGTAAATTCCTTATAATCAGATTACGCATTTTAAGATCACAGTATGAGTCAATTGAACGTTTTAAGTAAAAATACACATAATTGAAGATTACAATATTATGTCCATTATATTTCAATGTTTTAATAAAATAGAAAATCATTTCACTATCTAAGACATGTATAAAACAAAGAATACGCATTTTACCAGATGTACAAATAACGTCTATGAAAAAGATAAATTGTAATCTGATAAAATTTTGTAATTTACAGGCAATGGTTTATTTGGTAGTTTATCTTTAATAAATCTTAGTGTAAATGTAGTGGTGTTATGCCACATTTTTACTTTCAGTAACAAGAAAAAAGGTGACCTTTAGTTGCTTTATGTTTGGCCTGACTGTTGGAAATGCTAACTAAAATAATTGAGTCATGTAAGCGTCTTAAAAAAGTTGCGGATTCAGTTAACAGAGTATCTTCAAATGTTAGTAGGCCCTACATACGCAAATTTTTTAATTGTTGAAAATTATGCAAGGGTATCCCTTTCTTTAAGTGCACAAGTAGTGTGCCTCTGTTTTACAAAACGTCAGTTTAAATCTGAAATTAGTAAAACGTTTAAATATTTCTCAAGCCTATGGCCATTCAAAAGGAATTATAAACAAGTGTATTAGAGACAATAAGAAACCAGTTAAGCATGGGTTGCAGCCGAGGAGTGTTTTCGAAAGAAATGGAAGATAGCCTGTGAGTTTGTGTTGCTTAGTGAGTATTACTTCCGCTAAGAAAATGATTAGTAATATGAAACCTCTAAACTATGTTTCTGATACAAGTAAGTATGTCTGCCATTTACAGTAGACCTTGTGAGTATGGTTGTGAATATATAATCTTTTGAAGTGTGGGTTGCTTTGAAAGCCTGGATGTAGACAGGAAGCAGCTGCACTTCATACTCTAAGAAAGGTAAACACTGTTGGATTCGCAATTCGATATTTTAAGAAATAAGACCACAGTTATTGCCAAGGAAGAAAATTGTTTCGGACGCAGACTAAGAAACACAACTAAAATTGTGTAAGCCATATAAGATGTGACATTCCGAACATCTGGACGCGAACCATTCATACATTTGCTAAACGCACCCTTTCTTAGATCTCTGAGATTACATTCACTCCCCTTCCCATTTGCTGTGTTTAAGCAGAAAAATTTGGATATCTGCACTGCCCAAGTTTGTTGCACTTCCTGTGCGTTGTGCATACGCATAGGTACGCATATCCATTCGGATAGTTGCGTCTGCTTTAAAAGCTGTCCTCTGTTTTTGTGTACATTTTTGAGGTACTCCTTTCCATTTGTACCAGTTGAACTCCTTTATATTTGTGGGAAGTCGCTAAAATGTAATCTAGCTGTGCTGGTTTCTTGAACATGTCAGTGTTATTAAGTCATTTTAGGTGTGGTTAAGGCTTCCTTCGTTACATTCTTTCAAAAACTACTGTATTGTTTTAGAATATACATTTCAAATTTTCTTATTAACGTCATATGTAGCCAGTATAAATAACACTTCATATAGGCCTAGGCCTAGCTTGCTTTTTTACCTCATTCAGTGTCCGATACGTCTGCCAATCAAAGCCTATTTATTATGCGAGTTAAGAAACGTATGTCGCAGTTTTCCTCCAAGTGATTATTATTTTTCAGCACAATATGAGGAAGTGAGAAACCTACACATCAAAAGATTTTCCCGGAAACAAACAGCAAAATTCAGCTGTTTGATTGTATTACTGTACTTTATGCGATAAGGAAGACGCAGTAGCCTACGTCTATATAATCACTCATATTCCCCTGAAACCAAACAATAGCTTATTTAATCTACTTTTAAAATTCTAGATGAACTTGAAGATGTAGATTAGAGATATCCCTATCAAATTGAGTGCAATTGGCTAAGTAGTCCATATTATAAGCCTTAAAATTAAATGAATTAATTAGGACAACGTTTATTCATTTTTCAGTGTTATTTTTTGTTAATGTTTTGGGGGCTTGGAAGTTGAAAACGGAGTTCACTGCCAAGTGCTGCAACTGCGATGGAGCCCACCCGGTTAACTACCGAGGCTGCCTCATCTTTAACGACGCCATGAAGCTGCAGCGGCTTACTGCGCGCCCTGGCTCTAACCGGCGTGAGGCATTCCCACCTCTCACCCACCTTTGCCGGGTTCATCTGCAAAGGTACCGGCAGCAACTCCGGTTGCTTCCGGTGCCGCTGTCCCGCCTGCAGTCGGTCGCTTCAGGGCCGCCTGCAGCGGCCTCAATCCCGGGGCCTGCCGGAGCGCCCGGCCCTTCCTACGCGGCAATGGCCGCTAAACCTGCCCCGTCTCCTGCTCGAACGAGCAAATCTAAGCGCTCTCGTCGCCACCGGAAATCCACCGGCCGACCAAAACTTCACAGGTTCTGCACGTACCTACTCCGCGGGCTCGACCCGCCCCCAGTCTTCGCCCTCAACCTCCCGCCCTCAGCCCTCAGCAGACTACAACTCAGTCCACCAGCCCAGCGCCATCTGTGACCCCTGCTGAGGCCAGTCAGGCTTGTCCTCCGGTGTCCCGGGATTCTTCCCGAGCGCCGGCTGATACCCTGACTACCTGGGCAGACAATCTTGTCACCTCCATCAAGACTGCTCGACACGACCCCGGTGGTTGCCTTGGACTTCCAATCCCTTGCCACCCTTCCCCTTGTTTCCCCTGAATGGCTAATAGCCTGAGGATCGTTGCGTGGAACGCCCATGGTCTGCTCCCCAAACGATCTGAACTGATGACTTTCGTGACGGAGTATCGTCAGTTATCGTCAGGATCGTCCCCTACGGCCTCGATGTCTCCCTTCGGGGGGTACAGCAGTCTTAGTCCACAGGCGGATATCCCATAGGCCTTTTCCTCCACTAGATACATCTATTATTGAAGGCTGCGCGGTGGCGGTGGACGCCGGCGGATCGGAGTTCGGATCGGAGTTGCGCGTTGTTTCTGCTTATCTCCGCCTGGCCGGCGGGCTCCCCCCCCCCCAGAGGAGTGGGACACCCTCCTCGACCACCCGCTCTCAACCATTGTAGCCGGCGACTTAAACGCCAAACACCTCTCATGGCACAGCCGCGTTGTCAACGCCTATGGAAATTCTCTGTACCGGTTCGTTTCTGACGACCCGGCACTTAACGTAATCGGCCCTGAAGACCCTACTCACTTCCCCTTTACCGGCCGGACGTCCTTGACATAGTAGTTGTCTAGAACGTGGCCCGTCATATCGAGGTCTCGTCTGTGTCGGATCTCTCATCTGTCACAGATCCCCTTGTTATCCGGGGGGGGGGGTCCGAGAGCTGTCGGCTTCACCCCGACCTCTCGGTCAGATTGTTAGGAGAGTCAACTGGCGCTCCTCCCATGATGATCTCTCTCGACGTTTACCATCTCTCCCTGCGGACCCGATAGTCACTCGTGACGATCTGGACTCCGCGCCACTAACCTCCAGGAGTTGGTTGGTCCAAGGTGTCATGGATCGACACACCTACGCACTCGAGGTGAATCATCGTAAATAATCAGCCCTTCCTCCGGAAGTACTCCACACCATCTGGCTTCGGCGCAAGCTCCGCCGCAGATGGCAAATAACCCGTGACTCCGTCGTAAAGCGGCGCTTGCAGCGACAATCCCTTTACGTACAGCAGCTTCTGCAGGACGTAAACTCCGATCGATGGAACTCATATCTTGAGTCCGTTGAAGTCGACCACGCCTCCGTCTGGAGAGCGGCGAGTAGACTGACCCGCGAGAAGAGAACTCGCAACCCGCTAGAAACTCCGAACGGAGTTGTGTCTTCGGCAGAAGGCAAGGCTGAGGTCTTCGTCGACTGCATGGAGTCGCAATTTACCGTTCACTGTGGCGTGTCGGACTCTGTGCACTCGGCAGAGATCCGGGACTTCCTATCTGGATATTTCTCTCGCCCTACCGCTGACCCAGATCTCCCGTTCGACAGAGACGAACTCGTTTCGTCTATCTGCCGACTAAACCCCGTCGCGCTCCCGGTCCTGACCGGATCGGGGCCGCTGTACTCCAGTATCCCCGGGCCTCAGGCGTTGACCTCATTCTTGAGCTGTTCAACTCCTGTCTCCGACTATAGTACTTTCCCCTCCCGTGGAAAACTGCCAACATCGTGATGATTCCGAAACCACGTAAGCCGCGCATACTTCCTGAAAGCTATCGGTCTATGTCTCTCTTGCAGTTACCTCGAAAGTGTTCGAGCGTCTCCTGCTTGCCCGCATGTCGCCGTTATTGGATAATTTTATCCGCAACGAACAGTTCGGGTTTCGCAGAGAGCACTCGACTACTCTTCAACTCGTCCGCGATATTACGCATTTACATATTGTGTTGTGGTCTCCAAGTTGCATATAACTAATTATAGTTAATATTACCTCGTGTATCCGGGTACACTGGTGCTCCTCCTTGCAACTTCATTGATCTTTCAACTTCAACTTCAATTTCTTGGCCGATCTTTATCTTAACTATTTTGAAAATGAATACATATTATCTCATAAAAACAAGCTTTACAAAAATATCATCTCATACACTCGGTATGTGGATGACACATTCCTTGTTATTAATGGCACGCATAGACAAATAGATACCTTGAGTAAATACATAAATAGTATACACCCAAAAATAAAGTTCACGTTAGAGATGGAAAATAACAGTAGCCTAAATTTTCTGGACATAACTGTGCGGAAAATAAATAATTTGTTTAGGTTCAACATCTATAGGAAGCCAACCGCCACAGATATTACTATTCACGCTTCTTCATTTCATCCATTTGCACAAAAAATGGCATCATTCAACTCGTTGGTTAACAGATTACTAAAAATTCCGTTAGAGGCGGAAGACTACATCGATGAGCTTAATACGATAAAGTATATCGCGGTGGCCAACGGTCACAGTAGTACAGTTATAGACAAAATAGTAGCGAGGCAGAGGAGGAAGATATATAAAAATAGAAGCATAAACAAAACACACAACAATGATACTAAATATATACCAACGGAATTTACAAATCTTTTCCCTAATACTATTAAGAACGTTTTTAAAAAACACGGTTTCGCAGTTTATTTCAAAACGAGTACTTGTATTTTGAACGCCTTGAGACCAGTGACCAACAGACTAGTAGAAAACTGTTCTGGTATTTATAAAATAGACTGCGAGGACTGCAACAATTTTTATGTTGGACAAACGGGCAGGAAATTTCTGGATAGGTACAGAGAACATCTCCCTAGAGGTGATATCCAGAAGATAAAATCAAACTTTGCCTTGCATATAGTCAACCAGAACCATAATTACTCGAGTTTTCAAAGTAGCTTTAAGCCGTTGCATTTCTGTAAAAAGGGCAGGCTTATGGACGCGCTGGAAGAATTTGAAATTTATAAGGCCTCAAAAACCCAAGGTAATCAGCTCTTGAACGACAGGCTTTCTTTTAAGTCCAACGGACTGTATGGCACGGCCATACGCGTGTTGGAACAACACATAGATAAAAGGTAGATATAGTGCGACGTCTAAAGGTTAGTTGCTTGCGAGTTCCGATACGATGCGCATCGTGTAGTGGTGTAACTGTATACACGCGGTACTATGACTTTGTGTTCTGGAATGATGTGTGAGTGAAAGTTTTTATTTGTATTTTATTAAGTTGACGTACTCCATGTGAGTGATTCTTGTTTTTTACCAACCTGATGATGGGACCGTGAGTCCCGAAACGCGTAGTTTTTTAAAAAACATTGAAGTTGCAAGGAGGAGCACCAGTGTACCCGGATACACGAGGTAATATTAACTATAATTAATTACGCATTTGTCTGACGCCACCAAAACAAAATGCTAGCGGCTATGGCCACCGTTCTGTTGGACGTGAGCAAGGCCTTCGACAAAGTCTGGCAGGAAGGTCTTGTCTACAAACCTGCCCATTCTCCCCTCCCACCGTCCATTGTGTTCTTCATCCGGTCGTATCTCAACGTCCGCACCTTCAGGGTGAGCATCGACGGGACCTGCTTTGCAGTTCGCCCCGTCCCCGCCGGCGTACCCCAGGGATCAGTCCTCGGCGCCGTTCTGTACCTTGTGTACACGAACGACCTGCCTGTGTTGCCCGGTGTAACGTTGTCTCTGTTCGCTGACGATGCTATGTATCACTGATGCTCCCTGTCCCCGCGTTTTGCGATTACAAAGCTACAGCGTCAGTTGAACCAGCTTCCGGACTGGCTACGGAAATGGCGAGTGACGATCAATACGGAGAAATCCGAAGCGATCTGTTTCATCCGTAAGTCCATCTCCCGATGGCAGTCCCTCTCTCTGGAAGGGAGGCCTATCGCCTACAAAGAGTCGGCAAAGTATCTAGGCGTTCGGCTCGACCGGCGCCTTTGCTTCAACGCCCACGTGACCGATACCCTCGCCAAGGCTCGCGGCGTCCGAGCCAAACTTTACCCACTTCTCTCGTGCCGTAGCCCCCTGGCGCTGCGCACGAATGTCACCATCTATCTTTTTTTCCTTAGGTCTGTATTGACCTATGCGGCACCTGTTTGGTGGTCACTTATATCCGCCACCAACAGGCGTAGGCTGGAAAGTTTCCAATCCAGAAACCTCCGTTCCTTGTCGGGATCTCCTTGGTTTGTAAGGGATAGTATTATTCTAGGAGGTCTTCGAGTTCCTACTCTCTCTGCCTTCGTCTGGTCGTTAGCTGCAACTCTCCTTGCTTCAGCTGAGACCTCTTCCTTCCCCTCCTACGGACTATCAGCACCACGCAACCGCCTCCCCCTGTCCGGGTCAAACGCCCTCGGGCGATTCTTGATGACCCGCCATAAACGTGAATTACAATAAAATTTAACATCTGACCCTGCCCTATAGTTTACCTGCTAAACTGTCCTTCCTCCCGTCCTTGTACGCCGACCGCTCTGTTTATCGCTGCTACCTGCTAACACTGGCACGGAGGCTCTCTGCCTCGCGGAGAGCGGGCGACGCCTCATGGCGTCTGCACGCTGGACAGGGGGACGGGTGACACCCTGCTCCTAGACCCTCGAAGCGGGCGGAAGTCCAACCACCCGCCTCAGCATCTACGGCTCTTCCTGCGGCACCTGCCGCTGGAGGAACCATAACTTACGCTGCAGCGGCCGCTACGGCGCCCTCTGTGGCCCCCAGAACCTCAGCACCTGCCGGAGTGCCATCTCCTCAAGCGGCAACGTCCGCAGTACCCCCCTCACAGACCCAGCCGCCTAAGAAACGGCGCGCTAAGCGCAAGAATAGACAACCACTAGTGGCAAAATATCTGTACCCGGAGGCTAACAACGCCCCTCCGGCTGCCCAGTATCTACCCGGCCAGGAGCCTGCTCCTGTTGCCCAGGCCCCTGCGACTTCCATGGAAATCTCGCCAGCCCCCGAGCAGCCAGCTCCAATTGACCAACCTCCCCTGGAGGCGGCATCTGCACCTTCCGAGGCCCCAGCGCCGGCTAGTCAGGCCCCTGTGGCCGGTGGTTCACCATTGGTCACTGAGGCTCAGCTGATGGCCTGGGTCAGCGGCATTGTCCCGCAAATTCTTGCTGCTCGGGATGTCCCGACTATACTCATGGCGATCCTAACATCGCTGATCGCCCTGATTGTCCCCTCATCTAACCATGGCTAGACAGTTTCGGTTCGTCGCGTGGAATGCAGATAGTATTCCGGCGCGTCGGGCCGAACTGGCAGCTTTCCTTGTCGAGTACGACGCAGATGTCGTACTCCTCTCTGAAACTCATCTTGCCCCTAATCGGCGATTCTCCCTACCAGCCTATGCTTGCTATAGGAAAGACAGGAATGGTCCCGATCGCCACCGCGCATCTGGCGGAGTGGCGATCTTAGTCCACAGGCGACACTCTCATAGAGAACTCCCTGCCCCTGAAACTACCCTCATCGAAGCATGTGCTGTGGCGCTGGATGTTGCCGGCCTGGAGGTGCGCTTTGTTTCTGCGTACCACCCGCCCAGCCATCGAGCTCCACCGCATGAGGAGTGGGACGCCCTCCTAGACAGCGATCTCCCAACCATCGTAGCCGGAGACCTTAATGCCAAGCATCCCTCTTGGAACAGCAGAACGTCAAACCCCTACGGCAATTCTCTCCGTAGGGCTGTCGAAGATGATCCCAGCGTCCTCATCATCGGCCCGACCGAACCGACACACTTTCCCACTGCGGGTTATCCGCCGGATGTCCTTGATATTGTAATTGTCAAGGCCATCCCCTTTCATCTACAAGTCAGCGCGGTGTCGGACCTATCGTCCGATCACGACCCCCTACTTGTAACTGTTTTGCTGCCGTCGGTCTCACCCCGACTTCCCGATCATCCTGTTAGGAGAGTCAATTGGCGATCCTACCATGATGATCTGGCCAGGCAGTTGCCATCTGTCCCTCCGGACCCACTCGTCTCTAGTGACGACGTGGATCTCCGGGTACATCAGCTACAGGACCTCGTCCAGTCTGCAATGGACAAAAACACCTACACTGTTCCGGTGAGTAATAAACGCTCCGACCTTCCTGCGGAAGTTCTCCAAGCCATCCGATTACGGCGCAAGCTCCGCCGCAGATGGCACCATACCCGTGACCTTGCCGCTAGATGGCGCTTTCGAGCCCAGTCGGAACATGTCTCGCAGCTTCTGCTTGACGTAAACGCGAATCGATGGGACTCCTATTTGGAGTCCTTGGAAGTCGACCACGCCTCCGTATGGAGAGCCGCTGGTAGACTAAAAGGCGAAAAGAGGACTCGCCATCCCTTGAATACCCCGGACGGCACTGTATACTCTGCAGAAGGCAAGGCGGAAGTCTTCGCCGACTGTATTGAGGAACAGTTCACCGTCCATAGAGGCATCTCTGACCCGGCTCATTTGGCCGTCGTCAGGGATTTCCTATCTGGATACTTTTCTGCTCCCCCCAATGATCCTCCTATTTCGGTCGACGAGGATGACCTTGCATCAGTCCTAAGCCGACTGAAGAAGAGAAAGGCCCCTGGCCCCGATCGCATCGGTGCCGCTGCGTTGCAGAATCTCCCGCCTTCGGCAGTTGACGTTCTTCTTGAGCTGTTCAACTCCTGTCTCCGGCTGAGTTACTTCCCTCGCCTGTGGAAAACCGCAAACGTCATCATGATCCAGAAATCTAAAAAGCCGCCTACGCTACCTGGAAGCTACCGCCCGATATCACTATTGCCAGTAATCTCGAAGGTATTCGAGCGTCTTCTCCTGGCCCGTATTCGGCCCCTGGTGGATGGTTTCATCCGCGAGGAGCAGTTTGGGTTTAGGCCGAGGCACTCGACTACTCTTCAGCTAGTACGGGTTGTCACCTGTCTAGCCGACGCCGCCAACAATCATCAGGCAACAGGCGCCGTCCTGTTGGATGTGAGCAAAGCCTTCGATAAAGTCTGGCACGAAGGCCTGCTCTACAAACTGGCGCATTCGCCAATCCCGACATCTATCGTCCACTTGCTCCGATCCTATCTGACGGATCGCACCTTCAGGATCAGCGTAGATGGGGCGTTCTCTCGGGTTCGCCCTGTCGCCGCTGGCGTCCCACAAGGATCTCTCCTCGGCCCCGTTCTGTACGTACTGTACACCAACGATCTGCCTGTTCATCCCGGGGTCACGTTATCTATATTTGCCGACGACGCGATGTTTCATTTTAGCTCGCTTTCGCCTTGGCGGACGAGCGTAATGTTACAACGCCAGTTGGCTATTCTTCCGGACTGGCTAAGGAAATGGCGGGTAGCGATCAATACGGAGAAATCCGAGGCGATCTGCTTTACGCATAAGTCCATTTCCCGATGCCAATCCCTCTCCTTAGAGGGGAGACCCATCAACTGGACTGAGACGGTGAAGTACCTAGGTGTTCGGCTTGATCGGCACCTAAACTTCAACGCCCACGTGACCTCAACCCACAACTTGGCTCGTGGCGTCAGAGCCAAACTATCACCTATGCTTTCGCGGAACAGCCGCCTGGCTGTCCGTACAAAATTAACATTGTATCTACTGTTCCTCCGAACAGTACTCACTTATGCGGCACCCGCTTGGTGGCCCCTCATGTCGGCCACCAAGAGGCATAGGCTGACTACATTTCAGAACTGGACCCTACGCTCCCTCACGGGGTCCCCGTCGTATGTGCGAAATTCCGCCATACACCGGGGTCTCCGTGTTCCCACCTTAGAGGTCTTCGTCTGGTCCCTGGCAACGAATTTGTTCGCCAAGGCCGGCGAGTCCCCTTATCCGCACCTCCAAAGGCTTAAAAGCATGGAGAATGCACCGCCCCCTCGCCGCGTCAGGCGCCCTAGGGCGCTGTTAGACGACCCCCCCTAAATTCATCACATGAACCCCCCAGAAACGAACCCCCCAACCTTCTGGAAATCTGAACCGATCACCATCAATCACTACCTGCGCCTGCCGAAACTGTAGTCAATCATGCTGCGGCAGATTGGAATGGATAGATTTATTGCCAGCATCGGGTTTGCCGATTCGGCAGGGCTTTGATCCGGGACACGGGCTCTCGCGAGGTTGTGCAAATGCCTTCCTTGCGAAAGCCGACTGCCCCGGTGACAAGTTCCGTCGACTCGGCCGCCGCCTTCGGGCGGACGAGCCTCTTGTCCTCGCCAGCGCGTCTCTACTTTTCCGTGGGCTATGTCCCGGAGACCAATGAGACGCGACCAGGCGTTGCGATTGGCTGAAGCCATGATCACGACTAAGATCCCCGTCAGCACCTGCTTGCTGATTTGGCAGGGTAATGACCTGCGACATGAGCTCCCGCGAGGTTGTGCAAGTGCCTTCCTTGCGAAAGCTGGCTGTCTCGGTGATATTACCTACCATTTCGGCCGACGCCCTAGGGCGCTCGAGCTTCTTGTCCTCGCCAGTGCGTCATTACGTTCCCAAAGGAAACGTAGCCTGAGGGGACCAAGGTGTCGCGCCTTGGCCGGACAATTGGCTGAAGCAAAAGCTTAAGCTTGCCACCGTGGTGGCCATGTAATGTATCATGGACCCGCGGACTGCACCATAACATCCTTGAGCAGAGCAAACGACCGCGCTGACCTGTTGGCACCTGGCGTTCATCAGGCTTAGGCCTGGACAACGCACACAAATTAGGGCGCAAGACGGCCGTGCATCATCCATCCATCATTTAGTGGCGTGAAATGAGGATGGAAAAGTTCTAGAAGGCGTGCACTACCTATAAAAAGCCATAGCAGCAGGCTTGTCACTCAGTTGTGTTGACCGATTTCTTTAGAGCGGATTGAGTGTTTGTAGAACCGAAGTGTTGTTGTGTTATAATTAGTGCGGAATTCTTTATAGCTGACATTATTATTGCGTGTGTACAATTTTTACTTGAATTGTTGTAGGAGTCTATCTTGTTGATTACAAGTTATTAATTGTGATAATTAAAGCTGATTATTAATGATTTAATTGGCGTCTTATATTTTTTCCTCTGTACCATACAACGCAACAATATTTTATACCTAAATAAAAATAACATAATTATTGTGTATACGTGCGCTCTAATGTGTAATTAAAACTGAAGCTTGCGTAATCACTGGGTCATCGTTAGTTTACAGTTTGACGCATGTCACCATATTCGCCGGAGTTGTCAACAGAAAGAGTCCCTGGGAGGTGTTAACTCAGAGGTAGCTAAAATGCAATAAATCAATGGAGGTAGAGGTAGCTGAAGACTGTAGGCTATATCCTAAGACTATATTCTCTTTGTAACCCAAGTGGCAAGGTGTAGGCTGTTTTACTTACTTGGTGAGAGAAAATCTTATCGACACAGCAGTTAATCAAATAGTAACGACTAACAAACCGTTGCCCTAATTATTATTTCTAAGAAGAATTTCTAATGCAAGGCATGTACATGAACGCTAAACCCACTGAATACTCGTAGATTATCAACAAAATATAGAATCCTCCATTTTTTACTAATTTAAGAAACAGTTTTTCCAGTCGTACTGAAGACATTACAAAAAGTGATAGGTAATAAGAATTCCTAGAATTTCTCATGATATTACATTACTTCTGTTGAAGAAAAATATTTAAAAGAAGTAGAACCTTAAGAAAAGAGAAATATTTTCATTAACTTAATTGAAAGAAAGAAAGTAATTATTTTTACGTTGGCTGAATTTATTAAGCTGACACTACTATTTAGCCTGATGTTCAAACGTATTAGTAACGTTTCTGTCACAAATGCAAATACAATTTATAAGATCAGTGTGTAGAACAGTATACTATGAAAAGGTTTTCTAGCCTTAAGGCGTGCACATTGCCTTATTACTCGTCTTTCTACGTAGTAGACTAAAGATGAATATTTAAGATACAAAATAGACTTTAAAATAATATAAATGTTGAGAAAATAAGTCGTATGCAACCATTTAGGAAGCTAAAGTATTTACATAAGTTTAAATAAAATAGTGTAAATAAACGGCGACTCTGACTGCATAACTAAATTCGAGAATTACTTAAATCACAAAACATTTGCAGAGAGTGTTTTGTTTTTAAGTTGTTATAAAGGTTATGGTTACTTTATAGTTGTTTTAAGACCGTACTATGACTTTTAACTCCTTACGTTCTAGGTAGTTTCCTTGACTCTCTCATTAACAAATCGACGTCTCATGTTAGGATGTTGAGTATAGACGGTTAATAGATGGTGACAGTTAAATTACTAGCAGAATGATCACTGTTGCACACCACTATATAAAAATTATCCCGATTAGCGCTTTCAAGCTTCACAGCTCATCGTCAGATCGGAATTGAAACAAATAACCTGAAAACAAACCCTTCACCCCATCTCACCCCACCCTGCTCACACAACAAGCTATAATTCAAATGTCCTTTCCCCACCCCCTGAGCCCTGCCCCTCCATCTGGACAGTTACATATTTTTCTAGCAAATTCCTTGTGTTTCAGTGTTGTGTGTGTGTGTGTGTGTGTGTGTGCGCGCGCGCGCGCGTACATTCCTTTTAAACCTACCCGTCTTTCTCTCCACACACGTGGGTCAGTCACACACCCTTATTTTAAAGCATCCAATTAGTACTATGCAATTTAATTCTTAATCTTATTTATCTGTCCTCTATCATTTACTTCTTAATTATGTTATAAAATATTTCTTCATTATCAAATTTAATTTTAGTATTAATTAAATTGTCTAACCCTTTTTCTCTTTCTTTCAATATTTCTAACTCCTCCCTAAGCTTCTTTTCAACTGTGTTATTTACTACTTTTACAATGTCGTAGTCTTCCAAAGGATTAACAAACTTATGGTTGTCTTCTATGAAATGTCTTGCATATAACGAATTCGTTGTTCTATTACCTTCTCCACGTTTGTGGTCAGACAACCTGCATACGAATTTTCGTCCTGTCTCACCTAGGTACACTTTGTTGCAGTCTTTACATTTTAATTTATAAATTCCGCTTTTCTGTAATACTGGGATTTTTTCTATATTTTTATTCCTTATCTCTAAGAATAACTATGAAAAAAGAGTAGTAAACCTTACAGAGGTAACTTTCAACACAGAAGAAAAATAAATGTTAGCAGAAGGCTTAAAATACGCGCCGCCACCAGAATTAAATCAAGAAAAAACGATTATTGAATGCGAAAGCATAATACAAAAACTAGGAAATGAAAATGATAAAAAAGAATAAGGTGGTAAGTAGGGAATGGAGTAGATAAAATATTTAAGAAAAATTTGTATAAATCAAAAAATGAACAAAAAATCAAATCATCTGTAACTAAACTAAAGAATAAAATAAAAAAGAATGATATTATAGTTACGAAGGCGGACAAAGGAAATACAATGGTACTACTGAGAAAGGACGAATACATAAAGAAAACGGAAGAATTTATAAGTGAAGGACCATATGAGGAAATAAAGTATGATTATACAAGTAAATACCAGTCAAGGATAAAACAAATGATGAAACAGATAACATTTATAGAAGAAAATAAGAAAAAGTATTTATTAGAAAGTAATCCAACAGCACCAACTTTTAAAAGTCAGGTTAAGATACATAAAAGAAGGAGGAAAACCAATTAGACCGATTGTTTCTTTTATTAATGCACCTATTTATAAATTATCAAAGGAAGTTAGCAGAGTACTGAAAGAGAAATATGAATTTGGGACAAAATACAACAGAGAATAATGTAAAATTGATAGAAAAATTAGAAAATATTAGAATTAATGTAAATACAAAATTGATATCACTGGATGTTAAGGACATGTTTACCAATATCACAGTAAATAAAGTTATTAAGTTAATAAAAGTTAATAATATGGGAGAATACAGGTATAAAAAGCAGTTGATTAATGTAATTAAAGAATGTGTAAATCAGAACTATTTTAGGTTTAATAACAAGTTTTATATACAGAAAAAAGGTTTACCTATGGGGTCTTCATTATCCCCTATTCTTGCAGAAATATACATGAATGATTTTGAAAAGCAATTAATAAGTTCCACTAAGTATAAAGACAATATAAAATTATTGACTAGATACGTTGACGATGTATTAGTAATTTGGGGCGTGTGTCGCTCGCTGGGGTTTTATACTCCTGCTGTCGTTCAATTCCTGTTGGAAAGTGTTTGGTCAAAGTTGAACAGGTCGTCGCGTCGATTTAATTACTAATTACAACCTACGCGTCTTTCTATGAAGCGCACACTTTTTTATAAATATTCTTTTACAAATCGTTAGGTACATTATTAAACTTAACCTATGCAAATTATGAACATTAAGGTGTGTAAACTATGGAAGTTATGGCAAAATTTCACACGGTGGCTGAACGGTTCCCACGATCATAGACCACTTAATGTCTAATTGTAGCGTCAGGCGCCAGCTTAATTTTTACATGTGTCTCTGCTTCGTGTGACTTCTGGTTTTCGTTCAGTACTAAAAAAACTGTGTAAAATTTTCCACAATCGTATGCATAATTCAACTTGTTCGTCATTTACATACTAACACTAACACTGACACACACACACACACACACACACACACACACACACACACACACACACACACACACACACACACACACACACACACACACACACACACAGACTGATACACACGCGGCTGCCTGTCGCTATGACGTCACCCTTGCCAGTCGGTGCGTGCTTCTTCTCCCCTCGCTGCGTTTAAAAACCAACTAGGCTTTTAATTACATATGCAGGCTCACTTACAAGTAGGGGGAAAATGCCGGTTCTAACTCACAAAGGAATGCCGCCTTTCCCACGGTCTAGATCAAAGAGATGCCGCCGTTCCCACGGTCCAAGATTTTTTCCCACGCTCTCACCACCACCGCTGGACCACAGCATCCCAAAGGACCGCGAATTTCCGCGAATAAATTTTTTTATTTTTTTTATTTGATATTTTTATTTTTTTAATTAAATTGATTTGCATATCCGCGAATATATGCAGCCTTTCGCGAGCCTAAATTACTTTCACTTTATAATTTCCGCGAATATAATTTTTTATATGCCGCCTTTCGCGAGCCTAGATCACTTTCACTTTCTACTGGACCACAGCATCCGCGACTTTTTCGCTGATCTGTGTCAAGATCCGCGACTTTTTCGCGTATCTGGACCACAGCATCCGCGTTATTTTTTTATATGCCGCCTTTCGCGAGCTTAGATCACTTTCACTTTCTATCACTTGATGCATTATAGTGTATATATTAAATATATGATCAGGGTTACCAACCTTGCACGAGTTCAAATTTGTTATAATGTATATTAAATCTATATGATCAGGTTTACCAATCTATGGTGGGGGGTTCCGACTTGATGCATTATAGTGTATATATTAAATATATGATCAGGGTTACCAACCTTGCACGAGTTCAAATTTGTTGTGTGTTATAATGTATATTAAATCTATATGATCAGGTTTACCAACCTATGTATGGGTTCAAACTTGATATGTGTGTGTATTATAGTGTATATTAAAATATATGATCAGGGTTACCAATCCTGCATTATTGTGTGTGTATAGAACAGATCTGCCAACATTTTTCTTCGGTGGGAAATTCAAACTATATTATAGTAAATTGTTGACTTCGATATCAACTCTCTCTCCCCTCCTCTCTCTTTGTCTCTAGACACAGTTGTCGATCGCGATATAAACTCTCTCTCTTTATGTCATCAGTTTTACACTAAAATGTAATCACCAGGAAATATATATATTTATCACCTACCTCGTTGCGTCCTACTTATAATTTTTTTTTTTTTGACACATGGCAGTCATTGACCACGATTTAGAAATTAATATACTGCCAAGTCTGTGTGTGTGGTAAAGTGTTACGCATAAAAAAATCTCCTTGAAATAAGGTATTTTCAAAAGTTTTGTGTACACATACACACATTTTATATGTCTCTCTCTCTCGCTGCAAACGTTGACAAGAATTCCCTTATTCAAACGATTTGTATGTGTACACGAACTTAAATACAGACGATTGTAATTTTAAAAATTCATTTTTGCATTAAATATATATATATCGTAAACAATGAAATAATAATATTTCGTCATTTTAAGATTTTAATAAAACAATTATCAGTTTAAATAATAATTTTCATGATTGTAAGATACAACCTACAAATTATTAAAATGTCTCTCTCACACACATTTCTGATTACTATACAAATAATTGCATGCATATTCGGAGGTTTATAACGAAATAAATTAAAATAAACCATAATTTGTTTTAAATAATTAAATATATATATTTACAACACTGTTGTTACTCTCTCTCTCTCTCTCTCTCTCTCTCTCTCTCTCTCTCTCTCTCTCTCTCTCTCTCTCTCTCTCTCTCTCTCTCTCTCTCTCTCTCTCTCTCTCTCGTTGTCAAACGTTATGTTCAAACCGTTTCTCCTCTCTGTGGTCATTACCGCGCATGTATATGATTTTAGAAAGTTTATATATATATATTCGACAAATATTAACTGTGTACGTACTTACAACGCCCGCTCTCTCTCTCTCTCTCTATTTATCTCTCTGTCCGTCCGTCCGTCCGTCCATCCGTCCGACTGTCTATATCTGTCTGTCTGTCTGTCTCTGCCTGTCTGTCTGTCTGTCTCTCTCTCTCTCTCTCTCTCTCTCTCTCTCTCTCTCTCTCTCTCTCTCTCTCTCTCTCTCTCTCTCTCTCTCGTTGTCAAACGTTATGTTCAAACCGTTTCTCCTCTCTGTGGTCATTACCGCGCATGTATATGATTTTAGAAAGTTTATATATATATTCGACAAATATTAACTGTGTACGTACTTACAACGCCCGCTCTCTCTCTCTCTCTCTATTTATCTCTCTGTCCGTCCGTCCGTCCGTCCATCCGTCCGACTGTCTATATCTGTCTGTCTGTCTGTCTCTGTCTGTCTGTCTGTCTCTCTCTCTCTCTCTCTCTCTCTCTCTCGTTGTCAAACGTTATGTTCAAACCGTTTCTCCTCTCTGTGGTCATTACCGCGCATGTATATGATTTTAGAAAGTTTATATATATTCGACAAATATTAACTGTGTACGTACTTACAACGCCCGTTCTCTCTCTCTCTCTCTCTCTCTCTCTCTCTCTCACTCATCGTCAAAACGTTGACTTCATTTTTCATTGTATTAAATAATTAACAAATATTAACTATGTGTGCGTGTGTGTTGTCAACTACTTACATGCGCGTTCTCTCTCTCTCTTAACATAACGCTTCGTGTGAAGCGTTTTGTAGAGCAGGTTTCAACTGTGGAAGGTTTCATACCGTTTCTCCTCTCTCTCTCTCTCTCTCTCGCTCGCAGACGTCGGAAGCAATTCCTAGTTTATAATGTAATTACCTGTGCGTGTATGTCTCTCTTTATTCGACAAATATTAACGCCCTCTCTCTCTCTCGCAGACGTCGGAAGCAATTCCTAGTTTATAATGTAATTACCTATGCGTGTATGTCTCTCTTTAGCATAAAAAAAATCTCCTTGAAATAAGGTATTTTCAAAAGTTTTGTGTACACATACAAATCGCTATCGGACGATGTACGTTTTGCTCACACACACACACACACACACACACACACACACACACACACACACACACACACACACACACACACACACACACACACACACACACATTGTGTATGTCTCTCTCTCGCTGCAAACGTTGACAAGAATTCCCTTATTCAAAGTGATTACGGTGTCACAAATTTAAATATGCCTTACGGACCATTGTAATTTTAAAAATTCATTCTGCATTAATTAAATATATATATATATCGTAAACAATGAAATAATAATAATATTTTTAATAAAACAATTATCAGTTTAAATAATAATTGTCATGATTGTAAGATACAATCTGCAAATTATTCAGCTTCAAATAAGTGATATTTACAATGAAACTATTTTCAAATAAAAATGATGTTGGTTCGTCAACCTTTTGTTTTTAAGACTATAACAAGAATGAGACAAGGATCAACTCTCTCTCCCCCCTCTCTCTCTCTCACACACACACACACACATTTAGTATGAACAGACGTGTCTTTGTTAGTAAAATGTACAAATCACATGACTTTACAAAAAAATACAGAATATATGAAATGTATATTACAAATAAAATATATATTACATATTATGAATTTTTTAATTTGTGAAGCAATCTTCTTCTTCTTCATTTGGTACTACATTAAGTCAGTCCTTGGACTTCACTTTTATGGGGTTTTCATAAACATAAAGATCACTACCACCAATAACCTGTGGTACAATACTTCTATTCAATGGTAACACCTAAGACAAAAAGCATTAAATAAAACATGCAATCAGTATTAATAATACAAAATCACTGTTTTATTATTTTAAAATACTGTAATTTTCATCCAAAATATTTAAAACAAAATACAGACTATATGAAATGTATATTAACAATGTATATTTACAAAATAAGTATATTACAACTCAGGAAAGAGTGGTACGTAATTTTCACTCACCCAATCTTTTATAAATTTGCCATAATTTACACCACCAGCATGGGTGGTAATAAACTGAGTGTAAATATTTGATAACTCTTTTTTTACTTCTGTCTCGCCTTGAGACTGAGAATAGCAATGGCATGTCGTGGAACGACGTTGTAATAGTTCTCTATTATGCTCCACTTGAGTGGAGCGCCTTTCTATCCATTCAGCCATGTAACTTTCAAAACTGTCTCCAGACATTATACTCGACTAAAACAAAGACATTCACGTTGTTTATCACTTAATATATTATCATGATATTTTCATTATATTATCATTTAAAAATATGTTAGCAGTAACCAGCGAGAAACACATGTTTGTCACAGTATACTTCAAGCGTTAGCTGTACATATCAAATTCTTTCTTTACGTTTGTATTTTGTCTAAGCTATGTTAACTTCACACACACACGCACGCACGCGCACACACACGCACACACACACACACACACATTGATACATTTTGGAAACTGAGTACAGAATAAATCTACAATCACCTAGTCGGTTTGTTAGCAGAAAACAATTATGTGATCAAATAAACATTACCAGAGAACAACGTCCTCCTAAAGATAAATTTACCAGAGCTCAAAACAGTACAAAGTCATACTTTTGGTGAAGAAAATCACGTCATCAACAACAAAAGTTGTTTGTGTTTAAACAGCTACAAACAATAATTAATTTTCTTACACTAGTAAACATTTTGCTGTAATTGTTTCAATTAAAGGAAACATATATATATATTCGTTGAGAAAATCTGTTGTGGCTGAACGAAACATGTGTCTGAATAAATTTTCTCTCTACATAGCAGTTGTAAAAGTAGTCATATACATTATGTGCTATATATACAAAAGGCTTTCAACGTGTTTGTCATTTCAACCAATTTGTACCGTGCTCTAATTATGTAAAAAAAATAACTCTACCGCTCCATACAACTGAGAATAAATCCGTACACACACACACATGAACAATTTTACGTTTAAATAAAATCTGCACATACAATAAAATTATGTTTCAGTATTAATGATATAAATATTACTGTTTTATTAATTTAAAATACCGTATAATTGCTTACGACGCGCACACTTAGCAACGTTTTTACTTATTTGAACAAGCCATGTATTAACTTCAATAAATAATGCACTTGATAATGTTTAAATATTTCCAACAACTATGTTGATTAGAAGTGCTGTAAGTTCAATAACAATGTTCGCTACGTAACGTATTCAAATCTGTTTACTCACCTCTTAAATGTTGATGCACGCAATTATCGATTTCACAATGAGGTATGAAGGCTAATTGCATTCTTCACGTATATATATTGATGTATCTTACAACGGTAGGGTAGGGGTAGCTTAGCGTGTTTGTTTTGAAAGTCGATGTAAGTCATTGTCCGCCGTTGGAAACTTTCAGAAGTTAGCGATACTGAAAGTATTTTCGTGCATTAGTCAAAATTAGGAAAACAATGCACAGAGAGAGAGAGAGAGAGAGCGAGTGGACACACATGTAAGTAGCTCGATACTCAGTGACAACAACACACACACACACACACAGTTAATATTTGTCAAATATATAACAACGAGTGAGAGAGAGAGAGAGAGAGAGAGAGAGGAGGGGTCATCGACCGTGATGGAAAAGCTTTACCTCACTGCTTAAAGCTTTAAGAAGTTAGCGATACTGAAAGTATTTTCGGTCAAGTTAACACGGCTCTTTTTAAGAAACATTCTATCATTTATTTGATGTCGATACCGGTATTAATTATAGATTACACTTAGTTCCATTCACTTCCATGTGCTTACAAATACTTGTAATTAGTTTCGTTAATAACTAGGCCAAAACATTGTCATTACATGTCAACTCTTCCGTCTGTCTCGTAAATTTTGCACAGCACTGTTTGAGTCTTATCTTTGTAAATAAAGAGCAACAGCAACAGTGTCGTAATACTCATACGAAACGATTTGTATCACCACAATTAATCATTGCTATTGAAATGAACAAAAATTATTCACATTAAAACATTATCAAGTGCATTCTCTAACTACAACTGCAATCGTTCAATTATCGTATGCATATGTGTACAGAACAAACATAAATATAGTTTACAGACCAATGTAATGCAATATTTTTAAAAATTCATTTTACATTGATTAAATATATATATTGCAAACAATATTATAAAATAAATACAAATCACAAACAATGTTATAAAATAAATAAAATATTAATAATAATTTTTGACATTGTAAGATTTTAATAAAAACAGATAACGATTCATTAACAACAAAATGGACTGCACTCATACATTATTCTTGTTCCAGGAGCGACTTGACTGCAGTGATCAGACCTACAGAAAAAGTACACTTTATCGTAATTACTTTGTAGTATAAACATTATACTTACGTTGTCTCTATATGGCTCCGTTTTCCTCTTTTACACTCTGTAAATATATAATATACCGCCTTCCTTATTTGTTCGGGCTTAGGACCGACTCAAGATCACGTGAAAATGTTTTTTGTTGTGTAAACAAATAACAAATTCAAGTAATATGAGGCTAAGTTACGGTGGCTCTGAAAAGAACCGATTAATAATTAGACCTAACGTTTGTGTGTTTTTTTTTTTTTTTTTTTTTTTTTTTTTTTTATCATTTTAGTTGTGTCACCACAAACTGACACTGCGGCATTACTCGAGCATGTAAAGCGTTAGGACATTCGTCCATCGTCCAGTCCTCAAATCTAACTTGACATGAACTACACCGTACAGTATCACCATCCCACTCGTACACAAACCCAGCGCGTGCCAGTGTTTGTGGACTCTGGTTGATATTTGGATACTTTAAATGGTAATCTTTACGACATGCGTGTATAATTTTAATTTATTTCACTATACACCTCTGAACCTATGTGTAATTATTTTGTAAACTGCGTTATCTATGGAGGAACTGTTGCAGCAAACGTTAACACTAGAACGATTATATTATTATTATTCAGTGATCAGATAATTTCATAAAAAAATAAGAAACGTAAAAGATATACGCTGACTTTACCGCAACCACGTCTATTTAGATAAACAGCTCGGAAGAAAAAATAATTCTTCACAAAGCAGAACAACAACAACTACAGTCTCAAATAAATATATTTTAAATCTGGGGCTATGCGTGTACGTAGGGAAGGTCTTCATATGCTCACTGGACAAAATATAAATATTCGCTGGCAGATAATTTCATAAAAAAATAAGAAACGTAAAAGATATACGCTGACTTTACCGCAACCACGTCTATTTAGATAAACGGCTCGGAAGAAAAAATAATTCTTCACAAAGCAGAACAACAACTACAGTCTCAAATAAATATATTTTAAAAAAGATAAATATACATTAGATGGAAATGTTTCCTCTGTTTTTCTCTGTGAAACACAAAAAGAACTTGGGAATCGTGTTTCTTCCCTAGATGCGGTCAACACGATTAAAAGTAAAATTTTAATAACAAAGTTTTCACTGTACTTTAACAAGGATGGTAATATTTTTTTTCTAGTGCCTAATCTTTTAAACTAAAAAACGTACAATCTTTATTACTTTTACAAATATAGCTTGAACGTAACACATACACACAGACGTTAGGGAGAGGGAGAGACTGCAATGTGTCAGTGTAAAGTCGTGTCAATGACCTCCTGTATTACAATGGTTTAGCATAGTTTCTTACTGAAGGCTTGCACGCTTTAAATTCAGCTATACCTAAAATATATCTTCAATTAGGGTCATTGTACACACACAGTGAAACCCCTACTTCATTTTGAGTAGTTAAAACAAAAAGAATATTTCTTTTTGTAAAGAGGGGCTACAAGTTAATTAAAACTAGGCTAAGGCCTAGAGAAGCTAAAAATTGCGCTGGATCCAGTAAGACGGGACTTGCAATGAAAACTCAAGAATTAAATAATTAACCATCCCATTTTATTATTCTATCTCATAATAAAAATATAATGAACAAATAAATACAACAGTGATTTATAATTCCCCTTTAAATGGTTAAATAAAGAAGTATACCCTCTCAACAAGGCCACCTGAAAAATATTAACTGAATCCAAGAAAATAATTGCTATGTCACCATCAATGAATTGAAATTTTAAAATAATCATTAACCTCAAAATAAAGCTCCCATTAAACTATTTAATAAAATATAAAATTTATTTTATATGTTCCTTTTAAAATGCTGTATATAAATTAATGAAGATAAATGATTTCATTCCCAGTTACTATTAATAATTAAAATAATTACTCAACCAATTAAATGAACTTTAAAGGTGACACTTCCTATACTTGGTATACTATTAAATAATTAATTAACTTAAAGAAATGATCAGCCACAATTATTGAGATAGAATACCTCCCTTAAAAAGAAAATGAAAAGGATATATCCACATGCCTACATGTGTTAACTTTCTGTTGTAAAAGACCCTGAATAATAAATCCCTATATCCCAAGTTCCCACCAAAAGTACAGTAATGCATAATATTTATATATATATATATCCCCCAAAATGTACACAGAAATATACAGACATAACATGTTCCACAAGACAAATTACATTATACAATAGTATACAAATACATAAAGGTCTCTTGCCACGCCCCTTTTTATATTACCCTTCTGGTGTATATAAATTCTAACTTTTCCGTTTATAATAATCCGAATTAGGATTAAAGATTTATATCTATAAATGTACCCCCATGGTGTGGGTTAATTGCACGTGATGTGTATCATAAAGTATTGCATACAAATGTCCCCAGGACGTAATAAAAATTCAAAGGAAATGCCTAAGTGGCTAAGTGCTAAAATACTTAATTAAGATGAGAAATAAAAATTGTTTAAAATAATTAACGCCCCCCAGTTACCATGATTAATATAAAGAATTTATATAGACTAAAATAGGGCCAATTAATGAAAAGAGAAAAATTGCACAATATTAGCACCTTATATAAAAAAAAAATACATTTGTGTGTCAGAGACGGACATGTTCCTTCAACTTATGACCAGTCTCAACAAATTTGTCTCAACAACCTTGTTTCGACAAACAAGTTGAAAAGTGTTCCGACATGCATAGCTTGGTTGAAACTAATTAAAAATTCACCTACCTCGCCAGTAATCTTTTTATACAAATGACATAACCTGATTTTAAAAATAAGAGAAAATATATGTTTTTATGCATAGTAAATTAAACTTGAAAAAATTACTAATAACAAAACTGACTTTAAATCTGTAGCGAAAGCCCTATAAGGAAATGAGTGGAAATCTAAGTTGGATGCTGTGTTGTAGACATGTCTGTCTCTGAACTGACAATTTACTATACATATATTGAAATTTTACAATTAATTCTTAGTGTTCACACTAAACTGTCCCATCAATTGGGGATCCAAATGAAAGTTTAACTTGAAAGGTAAAAACTGATGATTATGTATAACTGGTGCCATGTTGATTCTACGTGTTAATTATAAATGGTTGTTTTTCACCTGCTTATGTGCCCAGAAGGATGATATCTTATTTGTAACGTGGCGATCTTATGATTGGCATGTTGTTGTGGTCTTATTCTCTTCGGTGTCGAGTGTGGAGCTTTTAAGATGTCATTCTTTCAGTCATGTAGCAGGACTTGTCTCTGTTCGGCGAACCCTGATCACATATTATATTTTTTAGTGAGAGACCACACACAAATGCCCCCACTGTTTGGACACCCTCCAAAATCATATATAAAAAACAACACCTAGTTATGTGCTACATAATAAAACTTGGTAACATTATTTTGGCCAACATGCCTTACTTAAAAAAACTCTCTAACAATGATTCTTTATAACCCTTTATAACCTGAACCTCCCTGAATGTTAGTTGCTTTTGCAATATAATAATTTATCTTGGCTCTGTAACATCTTATGAACTTATTACTTTGAGTGAAATTGAGGTTACCACGTGGTGCAGAATTTATTTAAAACACATAGTTTTTTACTCCATAGAATCTGAGAATACTATTACTTTGAATGAGACATGATTTACGTTTAAAACGTGCCTGAGTAAGTTCCCATATATATATATGTATAAAGTTTTACAGATAGTGTAGCAAAACCTTATACCACTTAATAACGACACATTGTGTAATAGGTTAAGTGCTCAACAGAATCTCGTTACATCAGTGTTAATGAAAGTTCAAACTTAATTATTTTGTGGTCATTGTACTTTAGGTATTAAGGCCGAGATTCTGACACTCCAATAATCAAGTTTTATTGGTTTATAAAAACTTTACAACAATTACGTATCTTGGAACGCATGCTTCGACAAGTGGGGGCTTACTCAAGCTTACTAAAAAAACGTTTTCTCCCGTGAAATTTAGTATATAAATAATATAATGAAATCAAAACTCACCGCAGTCGTTTAAGAAACTATCTCACCATAGTAGTTAGAAGATGTTGGAAATTAATACCTCTCCACCGAAGAGAAAAGCGTCCGTCAACCCTGAAGTATTTTGTTAGACGAACATTACGATGGAGTCTGCCACCGTGTTGGTTTACCTACCAAACTTCTCGGCAGAAAGCGGCACTAGGAACGTTCATGCTGTTGAAAGACGGCGGTGTCGACCTCCGACCGCCGTTGTCTAAACTATTAGTTTTTCCTATCCACGGGTAGAGCGCAGCACTAATTACTGCCTTAAATTTCGTACTGCCAATAACGTCAAAACTGCCAATAAAATGACTGAATTAGCGCTGAATCTTTTGACTCAGCACAACAGTGGAATGCTTTCAGAAATTTGCGACACACACACACATACATACACAACGATGTTTCTACTTATTTGAACAAGTCCTGTATTAAATGCACTTGTTAATGTTTTAATGTGAACAATTTTACGTTTAAATAAAATCTGTACATACAATAAAATTATGTTTCAGTATTAATGATATAAATATTACTGTTTTATTAATTTAAAATACCGTATATATATATATATATAACCTAGGAACTTCGCAGGTGAAGAAATTAATTTCTATTTTTCATCTGTAACGACATGCGTGTATAATTTTAATTTATTTCACTATACACCTTCGCCACCGCTGCTACCACAGTCGTCAGTAATAAAAAAAGAAGAAGAAGAAAGATCAGTTAGGAAACGCATCAGTACTCGTTCGAAACTGAAACGATTAACATCAGTCCCAATGGACCACAGCATCCGCGAATTTCCGCGAATAAAAAAACGTAAAACGTAAAACGTAAGACGTAAGACGTAAGACGTAAGACGTAAGACGTAAGACGTAAGACGTAAGACGTAAGACGTAAAACGTAAGACGTAAGACGTAAGACGTAAGATGTGAAACTAAAACGTAAGACGTAAGATGTGAAACTAAAACGTAAGACGTAAGACGTAAAACGTGAAACGTAAGTAGACTGCATTTTAACCTAACGTAAACGTGAAACGTACCTTACGTCTTACGTCTTACGTTTTAGTTTCACATCTTACGTCTTACGTCTTACGTCTTACGTCTTACGTTTTACGTTTTACGTCTTACGTCTTACGTCTTACGTCTTACGTCTTACGTTTTACGTTTTACGTTTTTTTATTCGCGGAAATTCGCGGATGCTGTGGTCCATTGGGACTGATGTTAATCGTTTCAGTTTCGAACGAGTACTGATGCGTTTCCTAACTGATCTTTCTTCTTCTTCTTTTTTTATTACTGACGACTGTGGTAGCAGCGGTGGCGAAGGTGTATAGTGAAATAAATTAAAATTATACACGCATGTCGTTACAGATGAAAAATAGAAATTAATTTCTTCACCTGCGAAGTTCCTAGGTTATATATATATATATATATATATATATATATATATTGTAACGCAACATAGTTGAGGTTCCCCAACGTTACATAAAAGACTGAATGAAATATGGTCAAAGACCATACCCTGACTTAAGGTTGTTCGATAGTTCATATGTTTGAGAAGGACCTCAAGTAAAAAGGAGGCAATGACTAATAGTAAATGTATAAAACCCAGACTAATGAATGATTGGATGTAAGGAAATGTTTGTTTTGTACTGTGACATGTTAAGGTCTACAGAATGTTTATATTGTATGTTGAATGTGTTAAAAATGAAATGATGTTGTTTGATAATAATACTTACTCAATAATTATGTTTATATTTTATATTAGATTTGTTTTTATACAGCACAATAGTTACCAATGTTAGGCACGGTACTAAGTTGTCAGTATTGTATAAAATTGAAAGATACTGTTGATCTAATTAATGTTTATAAACTGGATCAGGAGTGTGACCAGTGTTTCAAGTCTAACAAGTAGTTCTGACAATTATGTCATAAATTAATAAAGGGTTCCAGAACCAATTGATTAATGTAAAAACAAATAACCACCAGTAAATTAAAATTCATGTAATTAACTATGTAATCAATAATTAATTGTACAGTAGGTCAGGTAAAAAGAAAATTAAGTTAAAAACCAAATAATGTTATAATGGTTGTAAATGAATCTATAGGCCTAAATTCCATATTAGTGAAAGGAAATTAATACCTTTTTAGTAAACCCAGTCCAACGAAACTCTAGTAAAACATTTACTGTTTAATAAGGAAGGTTAGGGGAGAATTTTATGTGATTCAATATTAATCCAAGCATGGAGTATTTTATTGGAAAGGAGTAGTAATATTCTATAATGCCGGCTCAAGGATATATAGAAAACCTGGTTGTTAAGGGCAACTGATTTTTTAGTAACTTGTTGATTTTGAATAGATGGTACTGATTGTTACAAGCTATTAGGTTGAGATGAACCGATATATTTAAAAATATATGAATAAATATAAAGAAAATATATATCCTAATTTAAAAAGCATTTTTGCAAAACAATTATACTGGAATGTTAATGAATCATACAAATTAAATAACCCTATAAATTATCAATGAATACAATAAAAAAGAACTGAAAGCGTCTCACCTCATTCACTAAACAATTCCGCTGAATTTGGTATCAAACCAATTCATGCTATAAATTGAAGACCAATAAAGAGTTGAAGCCTGAATTAACGGAAATATTTGGAAATACAGAAGATTCGGTTGACGAAATAACCTTCATTGGCAGCAGAAGCTGAGATCCTAATTCCAATTCACTGGGACCAAGACTTGTGAAGACCGCAAAAGAAGAATAGAAGCCAGAAGATCTCATAAGGGGTTACCAGTACACACCACCATCAATTTTATTGAAAATCAGAGCAGTTTCACTGGATGAAGACGATATAAACTGGATTTTGATCGTTGTTGACAAACGTTCACCGCCTAACGAAGTTTCGTCGATTTGGTAAAAAACAACTTATTTTCATTCCATTGTAATTTAAGTAAATAATATTATTTTGTAAATTGAACAACCTTAATTATGCGTTTTACCTGGCCTTACTAATGGTTCAAAGAACTACACGAACCCTGGTATAAGAATTATTTGTCATTATTTTCAAAGTATATATGTTTTTTCTTTTTAGAATTCGAATAATTAAGAATCGATACATGTTGGGATAGTCGATTGTATTGTCTTATTGTTTGTCTGAGACAACGTAACTGGTTAAATACCAGAGAAAAATAAATAAAGTACATTTGTTGTATGAGATAACGTTTTAATCATTGCAGAGAAAATACTATATGTAATTGGCGTAATAATTTATTAACAGATTGATACAAACACTCAGAATAACTAACCTATACGCACACATATTTATAATAACAGCGCTCGAAGTTTGCAGCTGGTGAGACGGGAGATTGCTGAACTAACGGGTTTTGCCATACTGAATTTGAATGGAATTTTTATCGTTGAGGGACTAGGGTTGAGACAAAAACCACTTACATTCAGTAAATACTCCATATAAATTGCTCATATTAAACAACCACTGAGAATTAAATTAAGTCTACAGAATACTACCATTATAAATTCAGGAATATAATTCTAAGTTTGTGGACTTAATAATCTGTATCCTGAGGGTTTCACTGGTCACAACCGCAAGGTATATTAGTTAATAACATATTAATTAAACCAGGTAACAGCATTTTAATTGTTACGAATCGCTACCTACAACGTACTACTTGGCGTTTGTTACACCGAAGTCTCTTATAACTAATTACACTCATAGACAAGATCTCTTTATAATTTGACGTCTCCAGCTGGTATCATACATTATTACATACGTCCTCACATAATTAACAAGCAGTTCGTTACTAAATTGATTACAACAGTGGGGTTTGAATAAGACGGACATTTTCGCTAGCACCGGCACATATTGGTTTCTTTACAAATTGACGCTCGCAACGTGAGGCATCATCGTCGCATCATAACACCTAATTACTTCTTTACAAATTGCCGCCATCAACGTGGGGCTTAAACGAAAATGAAGACGTCTCCATACTTAGTACTTTCTTTACAAATTGGCGCATAACAACGTGGAACTTATTTAAACACGTACTCAACACATCCTATATATTTAATTTCATTACAAATTGGCGCTCAACGAGTGGGCTTTAGTTAAGTAAAAACTCATATTATTTGTTACTTAACTTGAGCAGGCAACCATTAGAGGCACAGGAATGCAGAAGACCAGAGGCAGATCGAAGAAGAGGGCAGAAGAGAAGGAGAAGGAAGAAGGTGGACAGGAACAAGAAATAGAATTAGTCACGGACAGTGAAATGGATCAACAGACAGGTGATACAGAAGAAACCGAAGTAGTTATGGATACGGAAACGGAAATAATGGAAGAGGATGCCCAAGGGGATCAACCAAATAAATCCAACCAAAAAGAAGATATGAGCATACAGGAGATGTTAAGAATTATAATGGAAGAAAATAAAGAAAATTTTAGAAAACAGGAGGAAAGCAATAAACAAACTAATGAAAAAATAGACAGTATCAAAGAAGATAATAGACAAACTAATGAAAAAATAGACAGTATCAAAGAAGATTCCAGGAAACAGAAGGAAGAATTAAATAAAAAATTTGAAGAAAACTCAGAAAAGCTAGAAAATAAAATAGACAGTATCAAAGAAGATAATAGACAAACTAATGAAAAAATAGACAGTATTAAGGAAAGTACTAGTGAACTTTTAAGGCAAACCATAAATGAAAATAATGAACGATTGAAGGCCGATTTTAGACAAATCAATGAAAAGATAGACAGTATAAATGAAAATTCAGAAAAGCTGGAAAATAAAATAGACAGTATTAATGAGAACTCAAGAAAACAAAACGAAATTTTGAGCGAAAATTTAATCAAACAAATGAATGAAAAGTTTGACAGGAATGATGAGAATTTGAGACAGATTCAAGACGATAACAAAATAATGAACGAAAAACTTGAGGAAAACAATAAACGAATGAAAGCAGATCTTGAGAAAATCAATGAGGATAATCTTATACGAATCGATGAGAGAATAGAACATTCTAACCAGGAAATAAGGGAAAATGTTGAAAAACAGAATGAAGTGTTAAGACAAGCTTTCAATAAGAAAATTGAGGACGCTAGTGAGGCAATCAGCCAGAAGGTAGGTAAGAACGACGGCGAAAGAAAACAGGAGATCGCGGAAACAAATAGAAAACTGAAAGCGACCGATGAAGTTATTACACGAAATAGAGCTGAACTAGAGGTCAAGCTAGGCCATATAGAAGAAGAAAACCGAATTCAAGTGGAATCAATACGAACTGATTGCGGAAACCAGCATCGAAATTTAGATACGATCATGAACGAAGTACAGGAGCAAGGACAACGTAACCAGGATAGAATCGAGAACCTACAACGGTCAGTTGACAACCGATCGATCACTGTCCCATATACACAACATATAGACGACCGGGAGACCATCAACTTTAAGACATACAGGAGAAATCCAATGGAATTCTTGGAACGGGTCGGCGAATAAATTATGAGAACCGGTGAAAACAGGTGGCCAATAATTCGTCGTTATTTAGACGATCATTTTAAAGAAACTTATGATAACTGGTGGACAGCCACCAGGCACGAGATACGAAGCTACGAAGAATTTAAAATAGCTTTTAAAGCCAGATACTGGTCAGACGCCACCCAGAACGTAGTGAGGGAGAGCATCAGTTATGGAAGATATGACGCCAGCAGGGGAACAACACTTACCGCCTACTTCCTGGGAAAAGTATGTTTGGCAAGACATCTTGAACCAAAAATCCCAGAGGAAATTCTCGTCACCAGGTTAGCATACCACTATGATAACGGTATATCAATAGCACGATCGGGTGGACAAATAAAAACTATACAGGCTATGTCAACGCTATTGGAAGAGCACGAGCGTGAAGTACACTATCGAAGGAGTCGTCAGAGAAACGACCAGTACGGGAACAGGGATTTCCCAGACTATAACAATAGAAACAATAACCATAACAGTCATGAGGCGAATAGCCGAACGAACTATAATGGCAGGCCTGGTAATTATGGTAATGAGGCGTACCAACGGCAAAATAACAACAACAGCCCAAGGAACAACGGAAACAATTACGGGAATAGACAGAGTATTCCGAACAACCAATATAACCGGTCGTATAACCCAAATTACCAGAATCGGAACACGAACAACCGAAATTATGATAATAGTAACCGTAACCCGAATAACCAAAACCAAGACTACAGAAGAGTTAATTATGTGGGGGCGTACGACAATTATAACGGGAGGACATACTACCAAGGACGTCGAAGTTTTGATAGGGACACTGATTGGAACCAGTACAGTAATAACGATAGAAGGGAGACTAGAACTAATGGGGGCAGAAGTCGGAGTCAGGAGGACTACCGCCGGGTTAACTACGAAGAGGATCGTCCATTACGGGTTTCCAGACCAATGGTGAATTTTATCAGGGCTGAAGAGAATGGTCCAAGGAGTGATCAACACCAAGGGGAGAATGATAATGAGTGTTTACAACAGAGCAATAACATCGGAGAATCCAGATCCGGAAGCGAGAACCAAAGAAGGGACGATCCATCTAGGAATGTCCGAATAATTTATAATCAACAGAACCCACCAGAACGCTGGATTCCCCTAAGAGGAGATGGCCACCGACCCAGTACATCCCAGGATGTAAGACAAGAAATAAATGAAGAAGAAGACACGGCCGACAGATGGAATACATGAAGAGACTATAACTCAAAATTCTAAAGAAACTGTAAGGACAACTTACTCAAGTAATTTCGAAACGATATAATATAAAATGAAGAGACTAAAACCCAAAAATTCCAAAGGATGTAAGAACAACTTACTCATAATTATCCAGAAACAGTATGATTTAAAATAAAGAGAATAAAAAACCCAAAATTCCAAAAATGAAGTAAGCTCAACTTACAAACAAGTATCTAAGAAAACAATTTATGAATTATATAAGAAAGAGAATTTTGAAGATAAAAAAACAACCAAAGTCGAAAAATAAGTAAGAACACCTTACTATACAATTTAGAAGAAATTGCTTTAAACTGATATGAAAGAAGAAAAAAATTTTACACTAATTCAACTTAATAAAAATCATCAAAACCAAAAGACGAAATGAGTTTATCTAATGTAACATAATAGTGAGAAATGTAATTTAGAATGTAAAAGAAATAATAATGATTGTGCCAGAAGAATATAGCTACATAATGTAATGTATAGTAATGACCAAAATCTCATAACCAGCTGTATTGATCACAAAGGAATAAGAGCCAATGAAGACAAGAGAATGAAGAAGCCAAAATGGAACCATCAAAAGGATCACAAGAAAAGAAAAAAAAAACTAATGGTTAAGAATTATCCGTAAACAAAACCCAATTAATAAATGTCAATAAAATAGCCAAGTATTGGAGAGAAAAAGTGTATAATAGAAGGAAGAATTAATATGAAGAAATAATATGATCTGAGTTAAAGTACAGTGAATAATCCCTAGAATATGATTATTATTTATTATTTTATTGAAGGTCACATGATGACTACCTTACGAGGTTTATTAATGAAGATTGACTGTAGAATATTCCAGCAATCATTTGACTGGGCAGAGATGATGTTCCTCTGATCCCAGAAAGTATGTAACGGACGACGGTAATTGGTTAGCCGATAGAGCACCACCGATTCGATTCCAGTTATAATGTTAGGGAGGTTTAGGAAAATTAAATATTAGAGGGAAAACTCACAAATAAATATAGAGAATTAAATAAAACCAGATCCAAAATGTATAATTAATGAAGAATGTCACAAGAATGATTATAGAAATAAGATTTAAACTTGGGAAATAATTGACTTTAAGAAGGAACGAAGAAATGATAATAAAATAACGAATAATTGGGAAATATAAAAGTACTATAAATAGGAAACCAATTGGCCAGAGACAAATTAGAAGTTTATTTCTTGCTAAACTTTGTTTATACCAAAATAAACTTATTTCGAAGGGGGGGTGTTATGTAACGCAACATAGTTGAGGTTCCCCAACGTTACATAAAAGACTGAATGAAATATGGTCAAAGACCATACCCTGACTTAAGGTTGTTCGATAGTTCATATGTTTGAGAAGGACCTCAAGTAAAAAGGAGGCAATGACTAATAGTAAATGTATAAAACCCAGACTAATGAATGATTGGATGTAAGGAAATGTTTGTTTTGTACTGTGACATGTTAAGGTCTACAGAATGTTTATATTGTATGTTGAATGTGTTAAAAATGAAATGATGTTGTTTGATAATAATACTTACTCAATAATTATGTTTATATTTTATATTAGATTTGTTTTTATACAGCACAATAGTTACCAATGTTAGGCACGGTACTAAGTTGTCAGTATTGTATAAAATTGAAAGATACTGTTGATCTAATTAATGTTTATAAACTGGATCAGGAGTGTGACCAGTGTTTCAAGTCTAACAAGTAGTTCTGACAATTATGTCATAAATTAATAAAGGGTTCCAGAACCAATTGATTAATGTAAAAACAAATAACCACCAGTAAATTAAAATTCATGTAATTAACTATGTAATCAATAATTAATTGTACAGTAGGTCAGGTAAAAAGAAAATTAAGTTAAAAACCAAATAATGTTATAATGGTTGTAAATGAATCTATAGGCCTAAATTCCATATTAGTGAAAGGAAATTAATACCTTTTTAGTAAACCCAGTCCAACGAAACTCTAGTAAAACATTTACTGTTTAATAAGGAAGGTTAGGGGAGAATTTTATGTGATTCAATATTAATCCAAGCATGGAGTATTTTATTGGAAAGGAGTAGTAATATTCTATAATGCCGGCTCAAGGATATATAGAAAACCTGGTTGTTAAGGGCAACTGATTTTTTAGTAACTTGTTGATTTTGAATAGATGGTACTGATTGTTACAAGCTATTAGGTTGAGATGAACCGATATATTTAAAAATATATGAATAAATATAAAGAAAATATATATCCTAATTTAAAAAGCATTTTTGCAAAACAATTATACTGGAATGTTAATGAATCATACAAATTAAATAACCCTATAAATTATCAATGAATACAATAAAAAAGAACTGAAAGCGTCTCACCTCATTCACTAAACAATTCCGCTGAATTTGGTATCAAACCAATTCATGCTATAAATTGAAGACCAATAAAGAGTTGAAGCCTGAATTAACGGAAATATTTGGAAATACAGAAGATTCGGTTGACGAAATAACCTTCATTGGCAGCAGAAGCTGAGATCCTAATTCCAATTCACTGGGACCAAGACTTGTGAAGACCGCAAAAGAAGAATAGAAGCCAGAAGATCTCATAAGGGGTTACCAGTACACACCACCATCAATTTTATTGAAAATCAGAGCAGTTTCACTGGATGAAGACGATATAAACTGGATTTTGATCGTTGTTGACAAACGTTCACCGCCTAACGAAGTTTCGTCGATTTGGTAAAAAACAACTTATTTTCATTCCATTGTAATTTAAGTAAATAATATTATTTTGTAAATTGAACAACCTTAATTATGCGTTTTACCTGGCCTTACTAATGGTTCAAAGAACTACACGAACCCTGGTATAAGAATTATTTGTCATTATTTTCAAAGTATATATGTTTTTTCTTTTTAGAATTCGAATAATTAAGAATCGATACATGTTGGGATAGTCGATTGTATTGTCTTATTGTTTGTCTGAGACAACGTAACTGGTTAAATACCAGAGAAAAATAAATAAAGTACATTTGTTGTATGAGATAACGTTTTAATCATTGCAGAGACAATACTATATGTAATTGGCGTAATAATTTATTAACAGATTGATACAAACACTCAGAATAACTAACCTATACGCACACATATTTATAATAACAGCGCTCGAAGTTTGCAGCTGGTGAGACGGGAGATTGCTGAACTAACGGGTTTTGCCATACTGAATTTGAATGGAATTTTTATCGTTGAGGGACTAGGGTTGAGACAAAAACCACTTACATTCAGTAAATACTCCATATAAATTGCTCATATTAAACAACCACTGAGAATTAAATTAAGTCTACAGAATACTACCATTATAAATTCAGGAATATAATTCTAAGTTTGTGGACTTAATAATCTGTATCCTGAGGGTTTCACTGGTCACAACCGCAAGGTATATTAGTTAATAACATATTAATTAAACCAGGTAACAGCATTTTAATTGTTACGAATCGCTACCTACAACGTACTACTTGGCGTTTGTTACACCGAAGTCTCTTATAACTAATTACACTCATAGACAAGATCTCTTTATAATTTGACGTCTCCAGCTGGTATCATACATTATTACATACGTCCTCACATAATTAACAAGCAGTTCGTTACTAAATTGATTACAACAGTGGGGTTTGAATAAGACGGACATTTTCGCTAGCACCGGCACATATTGGTTTCTTTACAAATTGACGCTCGCAACGTGAGGCATCATCGTCGCATCATAACACCTAATTACTTCTTTACAAATTGCCGCCATCAACGTGGGGCTTAAACGAAAACGAAGACGTCTCCATACTTAGTACTTTCTTTACAAATTGGCGCATAACAACGTGGAACTTATTTAAACACGTACTCAACACATCCTATTTATTTAATTTCATTACAATATATATATATATACGGTATTTTAAATTAATAAAACAGTAATATTTATATCATTAATACTGAAACATAATTTTATTGTATGTACAGATTTTATTTAAACGTAAAATTGTTCACATTAAAACATTAACAAGTGCATTTAATACAGGACTTGTTCAAATAAGTAGAAACATCGTTGTGTATGTATGTGTGTGCGTATGTGTGTGTGTGTCGCAAATTTCTGAAAGCATTCCACTGTGTGTGTACAATGACCCTAATTGAAGATATATTTTAGGTATAGCTGAATTTAAAGCGTGCAAGCCTTCAGTAAGAAACTATGCTAAACCATTGTAATACAGGAGGTCATTGACACGACTTTACACTGACACATTGCAGTCTCTCCCTCTCCCTAACGTCTGTGTGTATGTGTTACGTTCAAGCTATATTTGTAAAAGTAATAAAGATTGTACGTTTTTTAGTTTAAAAGATTAGGCACTAGAAAAAAAAAAATTACCATCCTTGTTAAAGTACAGTGAAAACTTTGTTATTAAAATTTTACTTTTAATCGTGTTGACCGCATCTAGGGAAGAAACACGATTCCCAAGTTCTTTTTGTGTTTCACAGAGAAAAACAGAGGAAACATTTCCATCTAATGTATATTTATCTTTTTTAAAATATATTTATTTGAGACTGTAGTTGTTGTTCTGCTTTGTGAAGAATTATTTTTTCTTCCGAGCCGTTTATCTAAATAGACGTGGTTGCGGTAAAGTCAGCGTATATCTTTTACGTTTCTTATTTTTTTATGAAATTATCTGCCAGCGAATATTTATATTTTGTCCAGTGAGCATATGAAGACCTTCCCTACGTACACGCATAGCCCCAGATTTAAAATATATTTATTTGAGACTGTAGTTGTTGTTGTTCTGCTTTGTGAAGAATTATTTTTTCTTCCGAGCTGTTTATCTAAATAGACGTGGTTGCGGTAAAGTCAGCGTATATCTTTTACGTTTCTTATTTTTTTATGAAATTATCTGATCACTGAATAATAATAATATAATCGTTCTAGTGTTAACGTTTGCTGCAACAGTTCCTCCATAGATAACGCAGTTTACAAAATAATTACACATAGGTTCAGAGGTGTATAGTGAAATAAATTAAAATTATACACGCATGTCGTAAAGATTACCATTTAAAGTATCCAAATATCAACCAGAGTCCACAAACACTGGCACGCGCTGGGTTTGTGTACGAGGGGGATGGTGATACTGTACGGTGTAGTTCATGTCAAGTTAGATTTGAGGACTGGACGATGGACGATTGTCCTAACGCTTTACATGCTCGAGTAATGCCGCAGTGTCAGTTTGTGGTGACACAACTAAAATGATAAAAAAAAAAAAAAAACAACACACAAACGTTAGGTCTAATTATTAATCGGTTCTTTTCAGAGCCACCGTAACTTAGCCTCATATTACTTGAATTTGTTATTTGTTTACACAACAAAAAATATTTTCACGTGATCTTGAGTCGGTCCTAAGCCCGAACAAATAAGGAAGGCGGTATATTATATATTTACAGAGTGTAAAAGAGGAAAACGGAGCCATATAGAGACAATGTAAGTATAATGTTTATACTACAAAGTAATTACGATAAAGTGTACTTTTTCTGTAGGTCTGATCACTGCAGTCAAGTCGCTCCTGGAACAAGAATAATGTATGAGTGCAGTCCATTTTGTTGTTAATGAATCGTTATCTGTTTTTATTAAAATCTTACAATGTCAAAAATTATTATTAATATTTTATTTATTTTATAACATTGTTTGTGATTTGTATTTATTTTATAATATTGTTTGCAATATATATATTTAATCAATGTAAAATGAATTTTTAAAAATATTGCATTACATTGGTCTGTAAACTATATTTATGTTTGTTCTGTACACATATGCATACGATAATTGAACGATTGCAGTTGTAGTTAGAGAATGCACTTGATAATGTTTTAATGTGAATAATTTTTGTTCATTTCAATAGCAATGATTAATTGTGGTGATACAAATCGTTTCGTATGAGTATTACGACACTGTTGCTGTTGCTCTTTATTTACAAAGATAAGACTCAAACAGTGCTGTGCAAAATTTACGAGACAGACGGAAGAGTTGACATGTAATGACAATGTTTTGGCCTAGTTATTAACGAAACTAATTACAAGTATTTGTAAGCACATGGAAGTGAATGGAACTAAGTGTAATCTATAATTAATACCGGTATCGACATCAAATAAATGATAGAATGTTTCTTAAAAAGAGCCGTGTTAACTTGACCGAAAATACTTTCAGTATCGCTAACTTCTTAAAGCTTTAAGCAGTGAGGTAAAGCTTTTCCATCACGGTCGATGACCCCTCCTCTCTCTCTCTCTCTCTCTCTCTCTCTCTCTCTCTCTCTCTCTCACTCGTTGTTATATATTTGACAAATATTAACTGTGTGTGTGTGTGTGTGTTGTTGTCACTGAGTATCGAGCTACTTACATGTGTGTCCACTCGCTCTCTCTCTCTCTCTCTCTGTGCATTGTTTTCCTAATTTTGACTAATGCACGAAAATACTTTCAGTATCGCTAACTTCTGAAAGTTTCCAACGGCGGACAATGACTTACATCGACTTTCAAAACAAACACGCTAAGCTACCCCTACCCTACCGTTGTAAGATACATCAATATATATACGTGAAGAATGCAATTAGCCTTCATACCTCATTGTGAAATCGATAATTGCGTGCATCAACATTTAAGAGGTGAGTAAACAGATTTGAATACGTTACGTAGCGAACATTGTTATTGAACTTACAGCACTTCTAATCAACATAGTTGTTGGAAATATTTAAACATTATCAAGTGCATTATTTATTGAAGTTAATACATGGCTTGTTCAAATAAGTAAAAACGTTGCTAAGTGTGCGCGTCGTAAGCAATTATACGGTATTTTAAATTAATAAAACAGTAATATTTATATCATTAATACTGAAACATAATTTTATTGTATGTGCAGATTTTAGTTAAACGTAAAATTATTCATGTGTGTGTGTGTACGGATTTATTCTCAGTTGTATGGAGCGGTAGAGTTATTTTTTTTACATAATTAGAGCACGGTACAAATTGGTTGAAATGACAAACACGTTGAAAGCCTTTTGTATATATAGCACATAATGTATATGACTACTTTTACAACTGCTATGTAGAGAGAAAATTTATTCAGACACATGTTTCGTTCAGCCACAACAGATTTTCTCAACGAATATATATATATGTTTCCTTTAATTGAAACAATTACAGCAAAATGTTTACTAGTGTAAGAAAATTAATTATTGTTTGTAGCTGTTTAAACACAAACAACTTTTGTTGTTGATGACGTGATTTTCTTCACCAAAAGTATGACTTTGTACTGTTTTGAGCTCTGGTAAATTTATCTTTAGGAGGACGTTGTTCTCTGGTAATGTTTATTTGATCACATAATTGTTTTCTGCCAACAAACCGACTAGGTGATTGTAGATTTATTCTGTACTCAGTTTCCAAAATGTATCAATGTGTGTGTGTGTGTGTGTGTGTGTGTGTGCGTGTGTGTGCGCGTGCGTGCGTGGTGCGTGTGTGTGTGAAGTTAACATAGCTTAGACAAAATACAAACGTAAAGAAAGAATTTGATATGTACAGCTAACGCTTGAAGTATACTGTGACAAACATGTGTTTCTCGCTGGTTACTGCTAACATATTTTTAAATGATAATATAATGAAAATATCATGATAATATATTAAGTGATAAACAACGTGAATGTCTTTGTTTTAGTCGAGTATAATGTCTGGAGACAGTTTTGAAAGTTACATGGCTGAATGGATAGAAAGGCGCTCCACTCAAGTGGAGCATAATAGAGAACTATTACAACGTCGTTCCACGACATGCCATTGCTATTCTCAGTCTCAAGGCGAGACAGAAGTAAAAAAAGAGTTATCAAATATTTACACTCAGTTTATTACCACCCATGCTGGTGGTGTAAATTATGGCAAATTTATAAAAGATTGGGTGAGTGAAAATTACGTACCACTCTTTCCTGAGTTGTAATATACTTATTTTGTAAATATACATTGTTAATATACATTTCATATAGTCTGTATTTTGTTTTAAATATTTTGGATGAAAATTACAGTATTTTAAAATAATAAAACAGTGATTTTGTATTATTAATACTGATTGCATGTTTTATTTAATGCTTTTTGTCTTAGGTGTTACCATTGAATAGAAGTATTGTACCACAGGTTATTGGTGGTAGTGATCTTTATGTTTATGAAAACCCCATAAAAGTGAAGTCCAAGGACTGACTTAATGTAGTACCAAATGAAGAAGAAGAAGATTGCTTCACAAATTAAAAAATTCATAATATGTAATATATATTTTATTTGTAATATACATTTCATATATTCTGTATTTTTTTGTTTTATATATTTTTATTTTGAAACATTTGAACCCTTTGAAGTTCACATAAAGTCATGTGATTTGTACATTTTACTAACAAAGACACGTCTGTTCATACTAAATGTGTGTGTGTGTGAGAGAGAGAGAGAGGGGGGAGAGAGAGTTGATCCTTGTCTCATTCTTGTTATAGTCTTAAAAACAAAAGGTTGACGAACCAACATCATTTTTATTTGAAAATAGTTTCATTGTAATTATCACTTATTTGAAGCTGAATAATTTGCAGATTGTATCTTACAATCATGACAATTATTATTTAAACTGATAATTGTTTTATTAAAAATATTATTATTATTTCATTGTTTACGATATATATATATTTAATTAATGCAGAATGAATTTTTAAAATTACAATGGTCCGTAAGGCATATTTAAATTTGTGACACCGTAATCGCTTTGAATAAGGGAATTCTTGTCAACGTTTGCAGCGAGAGAGAGACATACACAATGTGTGTGTGTGTGTGTGTGTGTGTGTGTGTGTGAGCAGCACGTACATCGTCCGATAGCGATTTGTATGTGTACACAAAACTTTTGAAAATACCTTATTTCAAGGAGATTCTTTTATGCTAAAGAGAGACATACACGCATAGGTAATTACATTATAAACTAGGAATTGCTTCCGACGTCTGCGAGAGAGAGAGGGCGTTAATATTTGTCGAATAAAGAGAGACATACACGCACAGGTAATTACATTATAAACTAGGAATTGCTTCCGACGTCTGCGAGCGAGAGAGAGAGAGAGAGGAGAAACGGTATGAAACCTTCCACAGTTGAAACCTGCTCTACAAAACGCTTCACACGAAGCGTTATGTTAAGAGAGAGAGAGAACGCGCATGTAAGTAGTTGACAACACACACGCACACATAGTTAATATTTGTTAATTATTTAATACAATGAAAAATGAAGTCAACGTTTTGACGATGAGTGAGAGAGAGAGAGAGAGAGAGCGGGCGTTGTAAGTACGTACACAGTTAATATTTGTCGAATATATATATAAACTTTCTAAAATCATATACATGCGCGGTAATGACCACAGAGAGGAGAAACGGTTTCAACATAACGTTTGACAACGAGAGAGAGAGAGAGAGAGAGAGAGAGAGAGAGAGAGAGAGAGAGAGAGAGAGAGAGAGAGAGAGAGAGAGAGAGAGAGACAGACAGACAGACAGACAGAGACAGACAGAGACAGACAGACAGATATAGACAGTCGGACGGATGGACGGACGGACGGACGGACAGAGAGATAAATAGAGAGAGCGGGCGTTGTAAGTACGTACACAGTTAATATTTGTCGAATATATATATAAACTTTCTAAAATCATATACATGCGCGGTAATGACCACAGAGAGGAGAAACGGTTTGAACATAACGTTTGACAACGAGAGAGAGAGAGAGAGAGAGAGAGAGAGAGAGAGAGAGAGAGAGAGAGAGAGAGAGAGAGAGAGAGAGAGAGACAGACAGACAGACAGAGAGACAGAGACAGACAGACAGACAGATATAGACAGTCGGACGGATGGACGGACGGACGGACGGACAGAGAGATAAATAGATAGAGAGAGAGAGAGAGAGAGAGAGAGAGAGAGAGAGAGAGAGAGAGAGAGAGTAACAACAGTGTTGTAAATATATATATTTAATTATTTAAAACAAATTATGGTTTATTTTAATTTATTTCGTTATAAACCTCCGAACATGCATGCAATTATTTGTATAGTAATCAGAAATGTGTGTGAGAGAGACATTTTAATAATTTGTAGGTTGTATCTTACAATCATGAAAATTATTATTTAAACTGATAATTGTTTTATTAAAATCTTACAATGACGAAATATTATTATTTCATTGTTTACGATATATATATATATATATTTAATGCAAAAATGAATTTTTAAAATTACAATCGTCTGTATTTAAGTTCGTGTACACATACAAATCGTTTGAATAAGGGAATTCTTGTCAACGTTTGCAGCGAGAGAGAGAGACATATACAATGTGTGTATGTGTACACAAAACTTTTGAAAATACCTTATTTCAAGGAGATTTTTTTATGCGTAACACTTTACCACACACACAGACTTGGCAGTATATTAATTTCTAAATCGTGGTCAATGACTGCCATGTGTCAAAAAAAAAAAAAATTATAAGTAGGACGCAACGAGGTAGGTGATAAATATATATATTTCCTGGTGATTACATTTTAGTGTAAAGCTGATGACATAAAGAGAGAGAGTTTATATCGTGATCGACAACTGTGTCTAGAGACAAAGAGGGAGGAGGGGAGAGAGAGTTGATATCGAAGTCGTCAACAATTTACTATAATATAGTTTGAATTTCCCACCGAAGAAAAATGTTGGCAGATCTGTTCTATACACACACAATAATGCAGGATTGGTAACCCTGATCATATATTTTAATATACACTATAATACACACACATATCAAGTTTGAACCCATACATAGGTTGGTAAACCTGATCATATAGATTTAATATACATAGACTTATGCTAAACGTATCGTTGCAATATATATATATATATATATATATATATATAACAAATAGAAGGCAAAGTAAATTAGAACAAATAGTATCAGAGTCTTTTATCTGGATTAGGTATTTATTTAAAAACAAATTTAATATGGTCTGTGATTTGAATACAAATTATTTATTCTTAAGTTTAAATAGTGTCTGTAAAATGGTTTGAATGTTTCTCTTTCTTATAGTCTATTTTACTTGTTCGACGAATTCCGTTGACGAACAGTTGAACTGCTCCGCTGCTGCACTCGTCGTCTGCTGGATCAGCTGCAATGATGACACGTAGAACTCTCGCGACTCACGCACGCACGCCGTTTATCACCGATATAGTTTATCTCACGGTTCGATAATGGGTTTACCTATTATTAATTAAATTTCGGTGTGTTTTACGTACACATCGGGTATCTTGACCTGTCCTCGCGTTCACCCAGATGTATTTCGGTAAATACCCTAATTCTTATGCGGAAAATCTTTACTATAGCGAGATAACACTATTTAATTTATAATTAAATTATTTTGAGTTCTAATACCCAATCGATCTAGCAAACAGCCAACTCGTTGCTAAGACCAAGTACTCTCGTAACCCTTATGAAGAACGTATACTGATACGACAAACTCGCACAGAGACAACGTCTGTTAAGGCTGAGCTGTTAGGTAGAACTGAGCGAAACTTCTTCCGCAAAAGACAAAACTGAATGAAAATTGGAGCTTCTAATTGGTTAAAACCCATAGCACGTGATAGATAGTCTTGCTCAATTTTGCTGAAGACTGCAAAAGCATGTATAGATTTTATCTAAAAGTTTTATGGCTTTCAGAAGATAAGGATTCTTTAGAAAAGTGAATTATATATATATATATATATATATATATATACATATATATAACGGATCTTCACAGCTGTCGCCGTTTCTCCGTCCCCAACTTCCATTGTAACCTATCGTAGCATGTAAGTTCTTCTAAATTTCTTGCAACCATTGCTTCCGCTACGTCATCTCGCCAACTCCTCCGTGGACGTCCTCTTTTCCTCCTCACCGGTGGTATCCATTCCAATATTTTGCGGGGCCATCTGTCATCTTCCAATCTCTTCACATGCCCAAACCAAGTCAATTGTCTCCTTTATATTTCGTCTATATTATTGTCCTGTCAATATTCATCTCGGCTCTAATAGTCTCATTTCTAACCCTGTCTAATTTTGATCTTCTACAACTCCTCCTGAAGAAGTCCATTTCCGCTGCCATCAGTTTTTTCTTATTTACATTTGAAACGTTCCAAACTTCTGCTCCATAAAGGATTACACTTCGCACCATGCTATTATATATATGTTTCTTTGTATTTCTGGTTATACTTCTTTCCCATAGAAGCGAATTTAGCGTTCTTATAAAGGTTCGCCCCTTGTTAACACGTTCTTCAATTTCATCTTTGCTGCTTCCCTGTTTGTTGAAAATAACGCCTAAGTATTTACTTTTTTCAACACCTCTTATCCTGTCCACATCCAATTTTAAGTCCTTAACTTATTCATTGCCCACTATCAGGTACTCACATTTTGCCATGTTCATCGTCAAACCAGCTGCGTCATATTCCTCTTTTAACTTTCTGACCATATACTCGAGGTCTTCGTCATCCTCTGCTACCACAATCTGGTCATCGCCAAATATAGAGTGAACAGATTGTCATCGCCTACTCTCAGCCCCATGGTTTTACACTTCTTTAAAAGTGAATTCTGTTAAAAAACACATATTAAAATAATATGTTTTCAGTATTTGACATATGAAAAATATAGCGCAGATTCAGAAGTATGAGCTGTCTAAGTTTCAATTCGATACGTTAATTTACTCAAGAGTTATTCATGTAAATACGAATAACACGCGCACACGCGCACTAAATTCGCACTTGACATGACGGAAAATAAATTTATGGGCATTTTGACATACAACAGTTAATTACCCATTTCTTATTTCAAAACTTACAGCTATTTTACAAAATTTTAACAAAATCAATTTTCAACATGTCTATAATGTCATAAATTGTATAAAAGCATGTAGTCATTATATATATATATATATATAAAATACAAAATGTTATTTGTATAGTTTAAGTAAAAAATCATATAATTAAAGTGCTAAAATATTTTTTAAAAAACCCCGAGTTACAATGTGAAGGAACGTGTTTTCTGAAACCTAAAAAAGAAATATGCTAATATCTCATACAGTTCCTGAGAAAAGTATACCTTAGTTTGCACAGATTTACATAAGGAAGTTGGGGGCCATCTGACTCCCTTTAAAGTTGGCCCCAAGAAGACATAAAAAAGGGAAGGCCTTTCTGTCATGGCGAATAGAAATTGCCCGAAGAAAGGACGAGAAGGGTTTAATAGGGGACGTTTGGGCAGGTTAGGATTTATGGAGGCAAATAACCTCTGAGGGAAAACCTAAAGAAGGAGAAGAAAAATTAGAATATTAATAATCGTTATTACGGTACTACTTGAACGTTCTTCCTTGACGCTTGTTGCGCATAATTGATAACGCTCATTTGCTAGCAGGACGCCGAACGGTTAATTATGAAACAACTTCGGTGAGACTGAGATGGAAAAATATACGAATGAGACACTTAGTGTGGCGTGTGGAGAGAGAACAACGCTCGCAGTGATAATGAGACAGCTGACTCATGACGTCACGTAATAACTGACCTTTAGCAACGTGCTTCCTCTTAATACGTAACGCCCTCCAGCGTAAACATGTACCTACTTCATGCCTAAGTAGTGATATTGTCATTATGTACAGCCAACTTTCGTATTACGTAAACGAAAGCTAAGTACCTACGACATTACTGGTCAACACAACTTACTTTTTATGTTAAACTACTTGATATGGTAATCCTTGAAGTAATTTTTATGCTAATCTGAAATCTGTTTGTCAAGTGTATATAGAGAGTAGCTTTTTGAGTAAAAGCATTAGAAGAATTCATTTATTTGAGTTCCGTTAAGTGTACAATTTTTAACACGTGTTCAGTTAACCGCAAGTTTCAGATTGATTTTCTCTATGCAGACTAAGGAACTGCTGGGAAGAGAAACCATTAAGTATTCAGCAATAATCAACAAGTTATTGAGGTTATTTATCCGAGGTTTCATTGATGGTACACCCTGGTGAGAGAGTTCACGAAGTTCGTCACAACTATATTTTCTAAATTTGTAGAATGAACCCAAATTTCTTGTGTAACAGGAATCTTCTTGCCTTCAGAAATTTTTCTGTACCTATTAGTGAGATCCCCATGGTTTTCTCAAAAGATAGATGATAAGCTATTTACTGAATTTATGTCTCAATATATATCATTTCTTTAAAGTTCTATGCCAATGATCTTGGAAAATTTTCTCTTCATTAGAAGGAAAGAAGGAAACCTCGGCCATTACGAAGAACCATTAACAAAATGTTTAAGTGCAACGGTGGATAGTCGTACACATCCGCATCAGATTTCATAGTGTGCGATGATGCTGTCCGATTTCAGACTGTATTTCCATTCTGCTGACCCGCCTTACTTAGGCCTCCATAAATTTCTTTCCCTCATAACACTATGTTGCCGTAATGCGTTAAAGAAGATAATCTTATGCCACAAAATATCGTTGACTGATGGACTTTGTTCTTCTCCTTTCTCTTCATCCTATTCTCTTTCTTCTTCTTTACGTAGTTAAAGTCCTTCTGGAACAAGACCTTCTTTAGTTCTTCCTCTAGGACCGATCTCTATCCATCGCTTGTCAGTTTATCATTTCTGGATCGTCCTTATGTACGTTATTCCGATCCCGCTAGCGAGCTCTAGGGCTCTCTGTACTTCTACTACCTACCAGTTGTTCAGTTGTCCCTTTGGTAAAGGGCTAAAGGACCGTTAGTAAAAGTCTACATTTATTCAGTGCATCTACAATAACTCATATTGGAAGCAGGAAGGCGTTGACATTCGTGCTGTCCTTAAAGAGAAAACATATTTTACTATATTTTTCTGATTCTAGCTGTTGATTATGAAATTAACTAATCTATCTGTATTTCAGACAAATTTAAATTACAAAAAGAAACCAACCAATACAAAACTATAAACATAAATAGTTCCATAACGACTCAGCCGACGAATCTGAGCAATTTATTTATTAATTTTGTTAATAAGTACAAAGGTTACAGAAAAGATTTTTAGGTCAGAATCTTAGCTGGTATTCAGTTTCAGCGTTATAAAATTCATTAAAATTCACCTACTAATTTATCAAAACTTTTGTTAAGCAGTGTTCGGAATAAATTGGCTTAACACCAAGCAATGAGTTTTGTTAAACAAATGTTAAACAACTGAAGTCTAGATTAATTTATGGAGTATACAAATAATGAATATGTTGTACGAATAGTGCGAACTCTTCTTCAGCTTGAAACTAAAGTCATTGAATTCTATAAAACGTTTAAATAATATTGAATACGTATTATAAGTATAAAAATTTGAATTGATTGAAAATCGTCTTGACACTTACTGGATCATTAAGTTAAAATTATAATTATTTATGGAAATTTATGACAGACTATTGTAACGGCTACTAGGCTACTAGTAGCCTAGTAACTAAATTTAAGACTAGGCTACTTAACCTAGAGGAAGCGAAAATTGTGCTGGAGCCCAAACAGAGTGACAGGATTTGCAATCAATACTCTTTTAACAAGTAACAAATTTATTTAGCGTTTAAGTTGTGACACAATGTTCCAATCATGTTTCATTTTATATAAAGTCATTAATTTATGTTGTTATAAAATAGACATAAGTGATACATACATTCATCTGTGTACCAGCAACGCGAACATGCTTACAGTGTTCTAAGGGAGGAACCCATGTTCTAGCAAAACAATTTAACTACCCCCTCATGGTGTATGTCAGACCAATTACAAAGTTTTCAGTTACAATTTTTTTTTTAAACAACCTGAGTTCTTGATTTGAGCTATTGTAAGTTCTTAACAAAGACGTTTAATGCGAGCACAAGGATAGCCGGTCTATTGAGTTGATGCTGATGGAAGAGTGATAATTAAAACGTTCCCACCTGTGCTTTTGTGTAGAAGAACTCAAACGGTACCATGATGAATAAGAGTGTTGCAAATTGTCCCTAGATTGTGATGATTGTCTAGTGGCTCTCGTTCCGGGCAGATCTGGGCCCTTCAGTGTGTTCTGTTGGATCAGCATTCATAATACGTTAAAAGAGGGTAACGTACAGGCCCCGTATTTCTTGTCCAAGGGCGTCCTGTGTTGTAAGGAAAGAAAAGGACGCGCCCCTAAAATCGTGCTGCCTAGCAAGTTAGTGTCCATGGTCTTCAGTTACTATCATAATTCCCCAGTAGGTGGACATAAGGGAATTTCTAAGACCATTTCCAATATTAGGAAGCGTTTTATCTGGAAGGGCATGGATAGAGATATTGCTGCTAGGGTTAAGGCGTGTCATCTTTGTAGGTTAAACAAGCCTGCCCAAAACACCAAGTTGGGTTTCTTGTCATCGGACGTGGCGAGCAGACCAATGGAGAAGTTGTTCATCGACTACGTGGGACCTCTCCCACGTAGCAAGTCAGGTAATTCTTTTCTGCTTGTTTGTGTGGATGCTTTCTCTAAGTTTGTCTGGTTATTGCCCTTACGGCAGACAAACGCTCGGTTAACCATTCTAGCACTTCAGACCAATATCTTTCAGCATTTCGGACTTCCGGCCATCATTGTCTCTGACAATGGTTCACAATTCATTTCGGGCTAATTCCGGCGAATGTGTTTCCCCTACGGTATCCGAAATGTAACCACTTCACCTTATTACCCTCAACCGTCCCATGCGGAAAGATTCAACAGGAATCTTAGATCTGCTCTGATTGCTTACCACGCAGAACAACAGAAATGTTGGGACCAGAATCTCAAGTGGTTACAGTTAGCCTTCAACACGGCCCTCCATGAGAGTCATCAGGCCGTTTCCTTTGAGGTGATGTTTGGATTCTTCAAATATGATAGGATCCAACTCTTCATCATCTAACTGATGGGGTAATACATCAGTAAAGGCTAGCGGGAAGTCTAATAATAAGGCACAGGGTTGCTCAGATGGAACTTCACTGGGTAAGGAAAACATGCGGGACAAAGCGTCAGCAACCACATTCTGAGTCCCCTTTATGTGTTGCACCTTGAAGTTAAAGGATGAAAGTTTTACCACCCATCTTCCAATTTTACTCATTTGCCTGGGATGAGCAAGAAACCAAGATAAGGCCTGATTATCGGTCTCAAGTAGGAACTCAGCATGTTCCAAGAAACGCCTGAACTTATCTAGAGCGTATACCACTGCCAAACAGTCTAGTTCATAAACCGATGACTTCTTTTCTTATTGGGTCAAGGTCCGCGATACAAAGGCTACTGGCTGCCTAGCACCATCAACAACCTGGGAAAGAACAGCCCCGAGCGCAACCGAACTAGCGTCCGTCTGGAGGACAAACTGCTTAGAAAAATCGGGCATCCGCAACACAGGCGGAGATATGATGGCCTCCTTAAACGCCACAAAAGCCTTCTATTGCTTCTCTCCCCATTCAAAGTTAGCCCCCTTTTTACGTAACTCTTTGAGTGGGGCAGCGATTTCTGCAGCATTCGGGATGAAACGCCGATAAAAATTCACCATACCAACAAATCTTGCGATGCCCTTGGCATCCTTAGGTGGGGGAAAATCCCTGCTGCCCTGTGTTCTCTATGGGTCCACAGTGACACCCTTATGTGAAATAAGGTGCCCCAGTAGAGTGATTTGGGTTTGGGCAAACTTGATCTTTTCAGGGTTCACAGTAAGTCCGGCACTCCTCAACCTGCACATCACCTCATAAAGATTACTCATGTGCTCCCCAAAGGTCTCGCTGTACACAAGTAAATCATCTAGATAGTTAAACACAAAGCTGAACTTGACATCATGGAAAACGGTGTCAAGTAGGCGAGTGAGGGTTTGCGCCCCTACGGACAAGCCCATGGGAACTCGAGTGTACTGATACAGATTCCAGGGAACACAGAACGCCGTGTAGGGTCTAATTGCTTTAGCAAGTGGAATCTGGTGACATGCAGAGTTGAGGTCAATGATGGTGAAATACCTTGCCTTACTGAGCCAGTCGAACGCCGAGTGCAGATCTGGGAGAAGGACGGAATCAACTTCAATATTTGCGTTCAATTTTCGATAGTCAACAACCATCCGGTGCTTACCTCCAGGCTTGGGTACAAGGAATGCTGGACTGGCATAGCTGGAATTAGAAGGTTCACTTACCCCTTGGTCTAATAACTCTTGAACCTTCTCTCTCAGAATGGCCATTTTTGGAGGGGCAAACTTGTAAGGGTGGGAGCGTGTCACCTTGGAGTCCGTGAGGCGGATTTTATACTCCAAGAGATGTGTGAGCCCAAGGGTAGGAGTTAATACAGAAGGAAACTGCTCGCACAACTGATGTAAGGCGGTCTGCTGGGACGGGTTGAGATGGTCTCTAGATGTGTCGGGGCACTCTATCTCTTGGATATCTTCCCTAGTTCCCTGATATGCAAGGAAAGGAATCACCACACCCCGATTAAATTAAAAATAACATTGGTGCTCTTGGATGTCAAGGATGAGACCACTCTTAAAGATGAAGTCGGCACCAACAATACAATCGACTCCCAGAGCCGGAGAAACCAAAAAGCTCCACACCCAAGAAAATCCCTCGATCTTGAACTTGAAGGAATCTACCCGGGAGATGGGCAGAATTTCCCTGGATGCCGTCCAGCACACTATGGAAGACTCTTCCGACCCTTTTAAGAAACCTTTGTTGGTAAGGTCCTCGCACACTCTGGACGAAATGATGGACCATGCTGATCCGGAGTCAACTAAAGCTCTGAGTTGACTTCTTTTCAAATCCAACATCAGAAAGGGGCATACACATTTGTAACGGTTACTAGGCCGTTACGCAAAATTTAAGACTAGGCTACTTAACCTAGAGGAAGCGAAAATTGTGCTGGAGCCCAAACAGAGTGAGGATTTGCAATCAACATTCTTTTAACAAGTAACAAATTTATTTAGCTTTTAAGTTGTGACACAATGTTCCAATCATGTTTCATTTTATATAAAGTCATTAATTTATGTTGTTATAAAATAGACATAAGTGGTACATATATTCATGTATAGACCAGCAACGCGAACATGCTTACAGTGGGAATAACGAACCAATTAAGTTAACCCCACCCCTTAATGGAAACATGAATAACCCTTCACACTAATTATAATAAATGAGGTTAATACAGATTAGACTTGAAATAGTTTAAGGGAGGAACCCATGTTCTAGCAAAACCATTTAACTACCCTTCATGGTGTATGTCAGACCAGTTACAAAGAATTCAGTTACAATTTTTTTTTAAACAACTTGAGTTCTTGATTTGAGGTATTGTAAGTTCTTAACAAAGACGTTTAATGCGAGCACAAGGGTAGCCGGTCTATTGAGTTGATTCTGGTGGAAGAGTGATAATTAAAACGTTCCCACCTGTGCTTTTGTGTAGAAGAACTCAAACGGTACCATGATGAATAGGAGTGTTGCAGATTGTCCCTAGATTGTGGTGATTGTCTAGTGGCTCTCGTTCCGGGCAGATCTGGGTCCTTCAGTGTGTTCTGTTGGATCAGCATTCCTGGGTCTGACGGCTTCGGGGAGCATCCTGGTGCACTGCTCTGCGGGTAGTCACAGGTGTTGATGTGACTACCGCTCTTTCCCCTTTCTCTTGGCTGGTGCGGAGACCCTATAACATTTTTTATTTGGAGATTAGCCGTCAGTTAATACACCTACACATAACACTCTCTCGCCTCGGAACACAAACACCGCACTCACTTTCACAATCTTTTATTTACTCTAATTCATTCAGCATTGCTTGTTTTATTCAATTATAATAATTAATTTTAATCAACTTTATCGAAATACAATTGAATACAATATCACCAATTGTTTCCAGACCGGGAGTAACGTGTAGATCAAATTTACAAGACAAGAGTTTTACAATGAAATAAGTTTTACATTAGTCTGGGCCACACACACACTTATACAATCATAACATATAATCCATAATTAAATAAACACAGAATAATATAATTAAGTCTAACCTGAACGCCTCTACCAGATTACGAACGCATGGTTACAAGATCTACATTCAAATCCTGGGCCGTCAGACCAGTGGAAGGTTCTCCTCGAAGGTTGGCAGAGAAATGAGAACTACTAAACCTTAGTCCCTGACGCATATCGACGGCTTCGCTTGTTCGTTTTTTCCGTGGATGTTCGTACAGGTTGATTGCGTTGTCAGCTGGCAACCTGACACATACTGAGAATCAAAAATTTTTTAAGGTACACGATTTTTATCGAACTTCCTTAATGCATAAGCAGTCACTGCCATATTTCTTCAGTATTTCACTCTGTGCATTGTTCATTATAATTAACACAAAATTGTATTTTTTAAAAGTTTGGTCAGTTTCTCTGACGACCCCTTGAGGCTTATTAAATAATACACAAGGCTGTTCACTGGAATTGACCTCGTTGACCCATGCTTCAACACTTAATAATGTTGACCCATGCTAGGCTATATAATAATATCTCTTTGTGCTGTCGGTAGCAGAATGAGAGCCAAGCTTTTTATCGTATCTTGAAAACGTTTCTTTTTCAGTCTCTTGTTTCCACTGCAAGAAACTTTCTAAGGAATTAAATTCTTTAATTTCAGACTTCAATGATATGTTGTGCTGCAATTCGAAGTGTTCAAGTAAGGCTTGTTCCTTCGCTGCTGGAAATACACATAAGGAGCACTTAACTTTATCCGGAGCTGATACCCCTGCACCGTGGGATTCGCGTTCATGACGCTTCAATGTGTATCCATGCTTAAACTGTTTATCACAGATATGACACTGATGTGTACGTGACTTTAAGCTCCTCAAAACCGGCACTTCACTGTTTACTTTTCGGGCTGTAATTTCGAATGCTGGCCAAGATTCTCTAAATTTTCACAATCCTTAACGCACTCCAAACATAAGTATTGTTTAAGCTCACTCATTTTAATAAACCAAAAATTAAAAGGGTATAAAAGCTACATTATGAACACACAAAAATTAACAAATGAATATCACACAACAAACTCGATGAACACAGCACGGATAATGTAAATGAAACAAAAATATATATTATAAAACGAACTACGGAGACAGTTTTATTTGATAGTCACAGTGATATTAAAGAATAAAATTATAATTAATAGATGAGTATCACACACTGTTAATTAATACACGCACAGATAATTAAACTGAATCAGTAAAGTAATATTTTAAAAGCGAACTACTGTCACGTTTTATTAACAATCATGCTGGTGTTACTATACTATAATTACCGACACACTATTACTTAACACACGAACAGTACATTAAACAGCACGTTGTGTGTTCTACTGTACATTTCCGGCCTAATTCAAATCGGAGGATTTTGTACCTGCTCGTAGCATTGGGTAAAAATTGGATATTCACGCCTTACTCAGCTCTACGAAGAGTTACGGAAATAAACGAAGCAGTCGGTATGGGTCAGGGGCTAAGGTCTAGTATGAGAACTAGGCCTGAATCTGCATGAAACGACCTGTCCCAATTTGCAAAAAAATAACCTTTGGTTAACCTGGTTATGAACAACGGACAGCGAGCAGCTGATCTAGCAGCAGCTCACTCGATCGCGTCGCCGGAGCGTCGACGTGGCCATGGCAATCATATCTTAATTATCGACGTGGCCGTGGCAAGCACTGCTGCCAACCGCGTTGGCAGCACTGAACAGATATAACCGCGCCGGCAAATTCAAACCCCGGCACACTATTAGAAATTGGTTCAATGATGCGGCAGAAAGGGAAAGTGAGCCAATCTGATAATCTTTGCGAGCTTGACAAGAATTATCAGAGAATTTATCAAAACATTAATAAAGCGCTTATTCTTATGTCTTAAGTCGTGTATACCTTGTACCCACTGCGGACGAGCACAATGGAAGAATCTCTTTTCTTGCTATAGGTAATTCTAACAACTATTCAATACAAAGTATACTGATTTCCCCGAAGGTGTTTATCGGATCGGAGGCGAAACCATTTGTAATGTAAACAAAATCTTTTAAGCTTCATCCTCAGTGCGACTGGTTTTGTTAGAGTTTCTCGTATAAATGTAAGCTGATATGCAACTCCATACAAGAACGGCAGTCCATGAGAAACTGTTCTCATGTTAACTGGAGTTGAACCTTGATCTCACGCACACTTCAACGCCAACGACGCGGGAGGTCTAGCCGAGACTGTAGGCTACATTTCGTTTCAACTGACATCCGTTTGTGAGCAAAGTATGCCCCTCCAATTGTGATGAAATTAATTAAATGTTTCTATAAAATCCGTCCTACGTATAGTCTTACATGGCTGGGCCGAATCTGTAACATTATATGAGTATGTCAACCAACTGGATTTAATGAGCCAGTTCCCAAGTTTTTCTGTCCCAAGTTTTGTTGGTCAGTTTTTATGAAAATTTATATAAATAGATGGGCAACATCATAAAAGATATGTTTAATAATTCATCTATTAGGTTGGAACCTATCTCTCGTGTCTGAAACCTAAATATAACGTTTTTGGTAGGGGTTTTCCGGATATATTCAACTGAAAGTCAATGAGGATAGAGCTTGAACGTCATGAGGAAAACTTATTTCCGCTAACTGGAACGGGAGACTGTCCTCACGCTGCTTCGAACATTGTGCTAATCCTCATTTTGTCGCTTTACAAAGAAGACCAACATGCTTCGAGGCACGCTGTGTATAGAAAGCTTTGTTGGATCACTCGCTTAGCCAGGCCAGATTAGGTTTCTGTTTTCTGCTGTAATTTTTATTATTTTACGTATTAGGCCAATAATTTTTAGATGATTTAAGTTAGTAGGGAAAGATTAGCTACACTGCGATATGTTAGCAACATATCCAAGGGACATATTAATTACTAAATTTAAATTGTCTCAAACAAGAACTAGCCAGACGGATCAAAAGTTGCTGACTACAGGTGTGGAGGTGTGGATAAAAGGAAAAAGCGAATGGGCATTGCGGAGTACACATTTGTTAAATCGAGTCTGTAATGACTCTGGATTACAAATATCCACACTTAAGACCAAGGTGATGGCTTTTCGTGGAACTGATCCCGTACGGGCAAAAATTGTTATAGGGGGTACTGTCAGCAATTTGTTAAAGACTGTCAAGTTAGCAATTTTGAGTACCTGGGCTACAGTGTGTCTTATAATAAAAGCAACGACGTTGTGAATAAGTTGCAGAAGTTCAACCTTATGTGCCGGACCATCAGGATAACTCTTAAGTCAGGAAGTAAAGAAACACGCATAAAATTCTACAAGGTGGTGGCCTTTGCCACACTTCCTTATGGGTCTGAGAATTGGACTTTAATAAAAGGCCAGGCCAGTTGTATCCAAGTGGCTGAAATAAGATTTCTCAGGCACGTGGCAGGGTATACTCTCCATGATCATAGAAGAAACACAGATGTACATCAGGATCTGAATATTACGAGTATACTCGACATGATTGCCCAGTATCGGCTGAATCGGTGGGAACATATTTGCCGAATAGATGACTGCCGCATCCCCAAACATCTGTGGAACTATAAGCCGAAGGGACGGAGAGGTGTGAGACGTTCGAGGAAGTGTTGGAGTGACCAGCTATAGAATTTGCCTGTTTGAGACCGGAACAAACCACCCTTGGTTTAATCCTTGTAGATGATGATGATATGGTGTTGAGGAAAGATTAGCGGGAGAAGCAAAATTATTTAATTGGTAAATTAATAATACAATAATTTTTGTTAAATATTTCCGCAATGAAAATTTGTTGAATTTATTAATATTAAGTTTGTAATTCCGCAGTTTGAAAATAATTTAATAATCATTTAATTGTGGCACAAGCAAGATCATTTAATAGTACTAAAAAGAAATTTCAGGCACCCTCTGATTAACATTTCCTGTCTTTGGAGGAAGACTTTGGAGGAAGATATGCAAATATCACTTTATGGAATTTGACAGAATTCAAATAAATACACCTTCCATCAATCTCAAAATGGGGTCGAGGGAATTTGGAGAAGTAGTACCTTTGTACCGGGTTGACTGGGCACTGGTCCTCACGAATTCCCAGCGTTGGATGAAGTGAAGCTCCCAAAGGAGCCCTCCAGTCTCAATCTAGCCATGACTTACTGCGTGGTGAAGTGCCACATCCTACAAGAGGTGGAGGGTAGCAGTAGCCACCAGTACCAACATAAAGGGTATGGGAAATGATCCGGGACCTGCTTATCTTTGGAATGTTACAGGCGTTACATATGGAATTTGAAAAATCGGACTGGACGTTAAGCCCGAAGGTGGCAACCCCACCATCGACTCGACTTACCCTGCGATATGCTAGTAATATATCCAACGGACATATTAGTTACTAAACTGTCGCAAACGAACGGATCAAACGTTGCCGACTAGAGCTGTGAATAAAAGGAAAAAGAGTAGCCCTCCCCACACTTTTCTATGGGTCTGAGAATTGGACTTTAATCCCAGGCCAGTTGTATTCAAACAGGCAAAATGAGATTTCTCAAGCACGTGGCAGCATATACTCTTCAAGGTCACGAAAGAAATGTCGATGTATGGCAGGAATTGAATATTATGAGTATACCTGTTCGGATTGCCCAATATCGGCTAAAATGGTTGGAACATCTTAATCGAATGGATGACTGCCGCATTCCCAAACAAGTATGGAATTATAAGCCGAAAGGACGGAGAGGTGTAGTACATCCGAAGAAGCGCTGGAGTGACCCGCTTTAGTCTATCAGCTTGGGACCGGAACAAACCACTGTTGGTTTAATCCTTTGCTGAAGATGATCTCAGAATGCTGATTAATCTCAAAATGGTGGTTATAATCGATCATGGTCCGAAACACGAGACTTCATTAGGCATGCGCTAAGTCCGGCTATCTTCAGACCGTCCTCAGAACGCCCAAGTGTGGTTTATTTGTCTTGACTACAATACCCTGAAAGTTCGATAGAAGGTCACCAGAAGTGTTATTGTCGCAATAACTGGATATTCGCTACCCCGCCATGAGCCCGTTTGCACATATCGCGCTAGGTATATTTTTGTTTAATGTTGGTTCAAAAAGGTCAGGGATATCGATTCTTCTTACTGTAGCCAAACAAGGTCAGGGATATCGAGTTACTTATTAACTTTTGCATATTTTAATTCTATTGAATTTTACAATTCTTCTATTAATATCAAAATACTTTTAACTTGTTTTCAATTAAAATCTTTTTACCGATTGTGGAGTAAATTATTAATTAATAAGACACGAACTCTTTTCAAAGGTCACGTTACATAATAAGACACGAATGTAAAAAAGTAAAATTTCCTTTGCAGAACAATGATTCATATGCAGTAATGAGATAATACAGCGAATGACACGGTCGGGTGAAAGCAGATTGAGCACACGGCTTGGAAAGCGATTATTTAAAATCACAATGACCTGTCAACTGCGTGGCTGTGACAATTAATCAATGTCTGTGATCATGTGACTGCGAACAGTATGGCTCCACACCTTTTACAGATGAGACGTTCGTTCATACGTCGTACTACACGCCTATCTCACGTGGGACTAACGTTGTATAATTGCACGGCGCGTTTGTACTTCTAAGTGCGCCGTTGTATGCTATTCACAACTCTTTAAAATTAATTGGTTGTGAAAAGTATTAAATACACACGTAAGTTTTATGTATGTGTGTAAGTGTGTGTTTGTATATACATATATGATAATTTCAAGATTTTCAAGATATGATGTGTTCTTTTCCGGATTGAGTCCCGCATTGTATTTGGTTGAGTTACGCGTTGTTCCCCGCAACGTTTCGGCAGCTCCATCTCTGTCTTCTTTGGCAAAACGTAATATAGAACTACTTGCAAACGTAATTATGATTTGATAATATATAAAGACAGTAATGGGAAACAAGAAGCCGCATTAAATGAAAGAATTGAAAAGGCAATAAAAGTATACTATGCATTAAACAATAGATTTATAAATAAGAAGGAGATATCAAGAAAAACGAAAATGAGTGTGTATAAAACAGTATATAGACCGGTTTTAACATACGGCTGTGAGACGTGGGTGCTATCCAAAAGCCAAAAACGTAAAATCCAGGCGGCAGAAATGAAATATCTTAGGAGAGTAGTAGGAGTAACAAGGAAGAACAGAGTTTGGAATACACAAATAAGAGAGGATCTAGAAGTGATATCGATTCTGGATTTTATTGAACAGAGACAACTATGCTGGTGGGGACACATGCAGAGAATGGATAGTGATAGAATGGTAAAACAGGTTTGGGAGGCAAAATCAGGGGGGGAGAAAGAAGAGAGGAAGACCGCGACTGACTTGGGATGGAATGATGGGAAACATTTTGAGAGAAAGAGGCTTGGGCTGGAGGGAAGCAAAGACATTGTCAATGGATAGAGTAAGATGGAAAAAATTTGTATATAGAGTGTAGTTGATGTACTTATCATATATTGATGTAACCCGACACCATATGGTATAAGGGTATTTTGATAATAAATAAATAATATATAATATTATACCGTACAATAATAGTACACGAAACTCATCGAGTTACTTGTATCGGAAAAAAATTATATGTATACGAACATTCATATTTTCTCACAACTATTCTTGTTATATTATACTGTAATTATTAATAATAAATATGCCTAATGTTTGTTTCATTTATACAACATATATTTTTTTTATATAATTACAATATTTCGACAGTTTTTTAACTGTCATCAACAGTGGCGCCGGGTTTTTTGAAAGTAAGTGGGGGTGCTCTAACTCACAGTCCACAAACGGGAGGGGGATTTTGAATTTTGAAAAATTGACCCTCCTGAAAATGCAGTTTTAGATCTTTTTGAATGAACAACACTTGATGGTAAACATAAACTATTTTAATATTCATGTTTAATATGGTAACCAAATCACTTGTACGAATTAATAAATTAATTACCTTAAATTATCCGCCGTGTGATTTCTTATGCTTCGTCTATGACGCGTTTCAGAGCGTATGCTCCATCATCAGATATTAAAAAGTTAAAACTGTCACTCTTGCGAGATCGTTAAGAAGTTAAAATGTCAAGATTTGCATATGAACCGTACGCGGATTTGGGTGCGCACCCGTTCAAGTTCATTCTGCCACTGAGCGGTTGCTACCTTATCGTAGCCCCAGCGAGCAGACTCAAGGCGGTATCGTACAATCGGTTGGATACAAAGTTCAGGTGGTCATTTAACACGATGTCGCGACTCATTGTCACTCATTGTCGACTCGCTGGGGCTACGATAAGGTAGCAACCGCTCAGTGGCAGAATGAACTTGAACGGGTGCGCACCCAAATCCGCGTACCGTTCATATGCAAATCTTGACATTTTAACTTCTTAACGATCTCGCAAGAGTGACAGTTTTAACTTTTTAATATCTGATGATGGAGCATACGCTCTGAAACGCGTCATAGACGAAGCATAAGAAATCACACGGCGGATAATTTAAGGTAATTAATTTATTAATTCATAAACTATTGTTTTATTAGGTGGTTTTTTCCTCAATAATAAATGAGTACAAAAGCTAATCCACATAAAAGGTATACAGTTGTTTTCTTTTTTAAATCTTTAAATCATAGAAATAGTGAAAGTAATGATGAAAAAAGTAAGAAATATTACATTTTTTACATATTTGTGAATTAAAAGGAAGGAAGCTAAACAAATAAAAATTGTGTAGCCTCTATTTTGGCCTTAAGTTAAAAAACAATAGTCTTTACGAGAATGTTCTTTCTTCTCTCTTGGAATGATGCCAACCTGAGTAAAAAGGAAAAAAAATAGTTCATTTAAATTAATAAATGATAGCCTCAAATTTGACGCTTATTGTTAGTTTAAAAATAAAAGAGAAACTGAAAGTCTTTAGTTCAAAAATTAAAGTCTTTGCGGAATTTATAAATCTCACTACTCACTCATAAAGAAAGTGTTCCTACGAACAGTCGATCGTTTGATGAAAATGTTCGCCACAGTTTCGAGGTTCAATTTATTTTTCGCTTCTTGCTCATGGACATGGATGATTGTGTTGTCGTCCAATTTTCCTTGCGTCATGGTGTTGCGCAGATAAGTTTTTAATCTTCTCAAGGCGGAGAAAGAACGTTCTGCTGTACATGTAGAAACGGGTATAGTTAAAGCAATCTTTATCAACTTAACCACCTCTGGAATCAATTCGTCGACGTGTTTATTTAGGAAAATAAGCGCACTAAGTCTTCTGTACTTTCAACGACAAAATTTTTAGATTCGCGCACATCTAACATATTTCTGTGCAAAATTAATCTTTCAGAGTCAAAGTCATCCTTATAAAATTTTACTACAGAACTGCAATCTTTAGTTTTGGAAAGAAGAAATGTTTCAATTTGTGTGAAGTGAGTCATAGCAGGTTTAGAAAATCGATCATCGAAACAGTTGATCACAATATCTAAAACCTCGAAATAAATTTTCCGATAATAATCACGGGGGCTGGCAAAAACAAAGCGTTGAGCGCCATCATCAAGTCTTCGAGGAATTTTTCGAATTTTTGGAAGTTTCGGCTCTTCGACATTACATTTTTTGGTAAATCCCAAGCAACAGCTCCAAACTGCATCGAAACGTTCATCAGTTCGAGATAACTTCAAAACCTCTCGGACACTATGAATATTGTCCTTTTTGCAGCTGTAAGAAGGAATTTTGCAGAAAGGCATTCAATATTTCAACTGGCTCTAAAATTCGCGTAGTGACAAATGTATAATCAAAAGAGCACAGAAATTTTAAGAAACCTTTAGCTTTAGCACCGGTATCAGATTTTTTGAGCTCCATTTTCCTCAAAGAACAATATTAACTCTTCGTATTCTGCAAAATCGTTTTCAACGAACTTATTCTGCAACACCACCTGGTGGGGCAGAAAGGCCGAAGAGCTACAGGGTGAATGGAGGTACCATCTTAGGCAGCTTGCAAAGACTCAAATATTGCTAGTCGGTTGGGGGACCCGCGCACAAAATTGATCATTTCTTTGACATCTGCAAGATAGTCTCTCACCACGGTCTCATTTTGCATTGCCTCTTGGGTCACAAGGTTCAAAGAATGTGCCAAACAGTGAACATGCATAACTCGCGGCTCAATTTCTCTGATTTAATTTTTTCTTGCAACCCTGAAAAAGCGCCCGTCATATTTGACGCTCCGTCATGCAATACATCTGCATGACTTGATATCCAGAGAAAAACGAGTGAGAACATCCATTAAAATTTTCATAAATACTTCAGCTGTAGTAGAGTCAGTTTTATAGAAACCAAAAAATAATTCATTAATTTGAAAATCCTCACCACTGACACAAATCGAAAAGAAATTGAAACTTGCTCGTGTTGACATGCGTCGCTAGTTTCATCCATAATTATCGAATAGTATTGGGAGTCTTTTAGAAACTTGATCAAATTTGTAAGACTTCGTTAGCCAAAATAGAACCTAGTTCATTTGTTTTGTCGTGTGAAAGCCATCTGTACTTTGTACGTTGAAAGCAAGAGGACAAATCGAAGTTATCTTCAGCAACTAACTCTAACAATGCATAATAATTAGAATATTCATCTGTGTGACCACGGGCTGCTAACCCTGAACCATGAGATAACGCAGTGAAGATAACATTCTTAAGAGAGCTACTCTTGCAGATTTCATATCTCTCTCCTTACCTTTACACATCAAAGACTGCACGTTCACGCCTTTATCCATTGCACTTTTCCTAGTACAGCAGGACATATGAAAATCCGATTTTTCATGAGAAGCGAATCTATGTAAGGCTTTGTTCCAAGAAGAAAACCCGACTTCCACGAATGCTTTTATCACGTCTTCGTCTTGTTTAGTTTTTTCGCAAAAGGTCCACTGGAGGAAATTATTTCCTTACACACAGAACAAAACACTTTATCAAACTTCTCGTCGTATGAGATCCACTTATATTTGTCTTTCCACTGTTTTTAAAAAGAACGCCCACCAACACCAGTTTTGTTTGTTTCTTTAGATGCAGTAGTTGAATCCGAGCCACCTGAAGCACTATCTGCTGATGACGTCGTAGCCACTTTTTTTCATTGACGAGCGAACAATAAATTTATCCGTAATAATAAAACGAGTAGAGCAAACAAAGAGTTAAACTGACTTACACTTTTCCGTGTATTTAAACGTATGTGTGATATGTGAGGAGCGGTAGTTTCTGGAGAGGAGGAGTCGCGAGGCCGTGCTTGCATGGGCCGACGCGAGAGCGCGCCGTCAAAATTGGCATAATCCTTTTTAACCCTTTGAAGAGTATGGAAAAATACGCAAAAGGTACGTCATATGTAATGTTTCGCAACAGCTGTTGTTTTTTTTAATATATTTGGTCTGCGATCTCATTCAGCTGTTTATGATGACGGACAAGTGTTGTGGGGAGGATGGTCTTATCGAGGGAAACGCAAGTCCCGCGTAAACGGAAGTACCCTGGTAAAGTCTCTGCCCAAACCGAACTTTATATCCCCCTCTTCGCTCAATGAGAAAGTCGGGTCCTACTATCATTTAAGAAATACGACGAAAGATTAGAATTTTCCCCCATTTTTCTTTCTTTCGTTTCCTTTTCTTATTTTATTTTTTATTTTTCTTCTCCCTTTTATTTGTGGGTGCTGAGCACCCCCACGAAAATTCTGGGGGGTGCTCGAGCACCGGAGCACTCCCGGAGACGGCGCCCCTGGTCATCAAGTTGGGATTGTCCGATCAAGATGAGAGTTAAAATGTCGAAACGTAGTCCTTATATACAAAAAATATATTCCTGTATAAAAGCACGCACACACGCGCGCGCACACACACACACACACACACACACACACACACACACACACACACACATTAAATTCTTCTTAGATTCCAGTTCTGTCCTGGCTTTTCCTTTCACTAACTTCTCTTTAGTCATTTTCTCTCCATGGTAGTTTTCTTGGTTTACATTGTATATCCATATCTACTTTCGGTTATTATATTTCTCCCCGTTTGTTCTTATCTATTCGCACATTGTTGTCTTCTTCCCAGTATACTTCTAAGTATCAGACTCTCATCTTCTTTGCATCCCTTGTGCGTTCTTGTAAGGAACTCATGATCACAGCTACATAGTATTGTTGATCTAACTATTGTCTTAAAAATCTTAAATTTTGCACCCCTAGACATCTGTTTCTTTCTTAACAGACGTTCATTTCCCCAGCAGGTCTGTTTTGTTTACTCAATCTCGTTCACTTATTCACATTTTCTGACCACTCTTACTTCAAAATGGTAAATTCTCGCGTTATTTGTTAAATGTAGACTATATACTTACCTAACAAACTGTAGTTCCACTTCCCGGACGTAGTTTGCGAACAGAAAACGTCAACAGTTTAATAATGGAATTGCAAACTATAATTAATACTGTATAAAGGAACGACAGAGAGCTAACACAATTCCAGTGGATTCACGTGTACTGTAGAACTAAGAGCAGCCGATGATTAAGCAAAAACAGGAACTATTCCCTACAGGCTGTTGTTTCACTTATTAAAGTTCTTCATCCGTAAAGCATTTGAGAAAGAAATGTATCATCAATTAATTAACATGCAGAAGAAAGAAACTGAATGTATCGTAAATAGAAGAAAGCAAGGAAATACACCTAATCAGTACTCAGATGTAACTAACAACAGAACCAGTACATGGTTTGGTGTCTGGACAGGTCAGCACCTGTAAGGCCTAGTTTCCCTCATCATCAATGTGATGTTTTATGAATAACTTTAACTGTATGAGCTGGGAACGCATTAAAGAGTATTAAAATAAATAAAATCGTAAGTATAAGGCTGTAAATAAGAGATATGTGTTGGCGAGTGCATAGACGAATAGAATTGTACTAAGGAGCTGAACATTAAATAAAATGAATAAATTATTATTGTTATTATATTTAATAAGATTTAAATTGGTCGTCATCATCATCATTAAGTTACGTATAATTTTTTTTTGCAATGATAACTATCCAACCAATATTGAAATAATGGAAACCTATTTCACGTATTTCCATATTCGTATTATGAGCGCCTGAAAATTATTACTTTAAGCGGTAGAGCAAATAACAGGTTTACCAGAGGATTAAATTGTCGTCCGAGACTTCTTAACCATACACAATGTCGGGACGTTTCTTGTTACGACCATGACATTTATGCTTTTAAAAACGTTTTGCTTTTCGTATGAATAACATCTAATTATACGTGGTGTACTACCGACGGGTGTTCCCGAGCGTACACGGACAATTGCCGAGCGCGCGCGCACTCACACACATACACACACTCACACGGGATATACATTGCCCTCCGGCCGGGGACATAATAGACAACATCCGTCCGTGACACGTGCTGAAATATAGTTATTAAGAGAAGCAATTTTCCCCATCCGATCCAATTTTTACTTGCCTTGTTTCACAGATGCAGTGTTTAGCCGATTCTGTTGGCAATATTATAGTCTCGAACAGCCTATATGAATCTTAAAATTTTGTGAACAAAATTTTCCTTCATCACTTTGTCATCATGAATGGGTCTTCCGCGACGGAGTTTAAACTGATCTGTATATAGGAATGTTTTTTACGAAAGTTTGTCTTTAATGATATTAGTCTATAGGATTACAAATGTCTAACCTTACCTGACATTTAGCCGGTGAGGAGCTGAATGTTGCGCCAACCTACGAACATGGAATTACTGGAGTTTTGGCAGTTAAAGAGCCACCAGGTAATTCGAAGAAAACTAGTCATCTACTACAAACTAGACTTTTATAGCACTTTAATGCTATCTGAGCTAAAAAGACTTTTAGTTCACCGAAGATTTTCTGTTATATTAATAAAAATTAGCTTTATAACTTCAGAAGTTTTGGTAGTATCGGTAAACTGATTCTACGTATGTTATGTCCGATTACAACTTCCAACTCGTATCCCATAACAATATTAGAGACGGATGGCCTCCGTTTTTCTGTAAGACAGTTCAGGAAAATGGTCTCATTTTTGTAAGGCTTTAAGACATAAAAAAACACGTAAAGAGAGAGCCAACAAACGATCCGAATAGAAAATGGCCGTAGTGCCAACTTATCGAATATTGTTGACAACAACAGCGTAGAAAACTGTTTAAAACTGACCGAACAGAAGGACAATTGGTCATCGCGACAACTGGTCGATTTTGTGCTGACAATAAACACGTGTAAAAGAGCTAGAAAACAGCTAATAGGAATGACAGTTGGTAAGCGCGACGATTGCCCGGAATCCGTATACGTACAAAAACTGATGAAAACTAATTTGTTTATCATTTATTCAACACGCCATAAGTTGGAATCAAAACATAATTTGAAGTTATTAATTTCTATAAATTGAATTTTTTGTCATCATCATTATCATCATATTCAGCAAGGATTAAACCAAAAAATTGTTTGTTCCGGTCCAAGAAGATAGATTCCGACTCTTCGGTCACTCCAACGCTTCTTCGGACGCCCCACACCTCTCCGTCCGTTCGGCTTTTGGGGATGCGGCAGTCGTCCTTTCCAACCATTTAAGCCTATATTAGGCAGCCCTGTCAAGTACAGTATACTCATAATATTCAGTTCCTGACGTACACCGACATTTCTTTTGCGATCTTGAAGAGTATATCCTGATAGGTGCCTGAGAAATCTCATTTCGGCCACTTGACTACGACTGGCCTGGGACTTCGTTAAAGTACAGTTCTCGGACCCGTAGATGACTGTGGGGAGAGCATCATATGGTACTTGTAGAACTTCAAACGTGTTTCTCTTCTCGTTAATTTTAGAGTCCTCCTGATGGTAACACATATGGTTGAAATTCTTCATCTATGGTTTACAGCTTCTTCACCACATCATTTTTTACAATATAAGACACATTACAGCCCAGATATTCAAAATTTCTCACCTGCTACAGATCAGTACTATCTATAACAATTTTTGTTCGTATGGGATCAGCTCCATGACAAGCCGTTACCTTGGTCTTAAATGTGACCAACCCGAAATCCTTGTAGATTCGACTCAATGAATGTACAGCCATCTGCAATCCGCTTTCCGAGTACGACAGGATAACTTGGGCATCAGCAAACACCAACGTTCCAACTGCAGAGATCATAAAATCATAAAATGTTCTGGAAGGTTCGTCTGCCAATTGTGTATGACATCGTCTATACATAAATTAAAAAGATAAGGTGACAAATGGGCACCCTCGTCGTATTGATCAGCATCACACTTGTCCTCCGCCTTCCTGCCATTTTTTGGCATTTTACAGTTTAGTTAAATACATTTGTGTACAGCTGTTTGTATAGCATAAACTTGATTATCGTTGAACTATGATTTCTCACAAATAATGTCTACATGATATAGACTCCACTAAGGCGTTTATCGATATAACCTGTGTTATTCTTCTCTCCAGTGTGTATGTAAAAAGTTGTACATTGCGTTTTTTTTTTGCTTTCTGTAATACCTTGTAACCAGTGGCAGAGCAAGGGGTCTTGCGGGGGTTAAACCTCTTAGAGGGATAAAGAAAACAGGAAATGTTAAAAATTTGCCGGTATATAGCCATATAGGTCAAACAAAATAATTATACAAATTGGTTATGTGAGTTGCGTTACGTTGGTTACGTTTTTAATTGCGGTATACTACAGCCATATTACGAGTACGAAGTCGCTTAGTGTAAACATTGCTAATTGTCTAGTGTTTGAGCGAGGGTTCAAATTTTTATGCTAATTTTTTTGAAGTTACGTCCGCTTACCAAATAGTAAGGAGGTAGCTTTTGAATGTCAATTGAACCCTCAGTATATCCAGCTCGGTTCACGACGTTTTTAGTGCAATAACGTATTCCATGAGAGATTAAAAAAAATCCTATATAAAACAGTTTTTGTTTGCTATTCGAATCTCTTACAGGTGTGCCTAGTGTTGCATAAGATTGTCAATCTGTATTTAATATTTTTAATTTAATGATTTATTGCCATTTCGAAAACAAATTAAAAAATTAAAATCTTAAAACATGTACGTTATTCCTAGTTTACGGACCTATCTTTATTTTGGTAGGAAACAGTTATAAATCGTGTCCCATCTTGAATTTTGTTTTGATTGTCATACACTGGTAATGAATAATGGTTGCTTTGATTAAAAAACCTACGTTCTATGACAGCCTCTCCTTTGGTTAATTTACAAACGTAAACCTAAGAGCGAACGAAGCCAAGGGATCCCGTAAATTTCATGATTACAACAAAATGAATACCAAAACACGATTTATTTTTCTTTTAATCTTGGCGTTTTTATTCAAAAACATCTAATCACCCTTTCTCAGAGCCCGGCAGAATTCCCTCAGGAACAAATACTGGCTGCGTCTCTGCTTGTAATTGATGTAAGAAATATATTTCATCGATAAATTTTACGTGCTTATGTGTTCCATTAAGATTTTAAGAAAACCTGTAGATCTTGTAATTCAGGATAAACGTATTATTATTGTTAATTGTTACTTGTACTTTCACTAAACAAACATTTTCGTCGTTGTACATGCATACAAAACCTAATACTGTTTTATTGTAAACAAGCAAAAATAAACATTTGAAGTAAATTAAATGAAATATTTGGGAGAAAGTGGGCTATGTTAATGATGCTAATTAAAATTGTTACGTGAACCAAGGACATTGTTTCGTGTTTAGCTTTGGGTGTACACTGTAGGCCTCGTTTCTGTTAAACACAGAAAACACATGCTAACATGTAGTGTAATCTGTCATAGATTGCGATACTTATGAAAGTCAGACTTTCAGTTTGATAATTATTATATTATGGAAATCTGTAAAATTACAAATCAGATTTGAAAATGCAGGACTTTCACGTTGTTACATAAAACAGATACAGTGTTCTTTCGGATCGCATTTAGGGACACTGCCTGAACGATAGATTATGTAACTTTTTACATAAAGTACCTTACATACCTTACCTTACCTTACCTTACTTTTTAGGTAAAGTACCTTACATCTCAGTTAAGTCAATAAAACAAAATGTAGAAAAATTGTGGTGTCTGTGTACATGAGGGGTGTCTACAAGATGCGCGCGAGGCAACATTTTATTTACTTAATATATTCTCTTATTTCGATTCTATCTTGTGACTTCTTCTAGTATCTTTGTCACGCGTTTCGGAACGGTTATAGGGTACATATCCCTTATGCGAGATCGTCAGATATTAAAACTTTAAAGTGAAACATATGTCAACAATAAAAACTGATTCACGTACATGCCACTTAAACGATATACACGGACGCCTTTTGGCACCTAAATATTTGTATCTTATTCGTTAAGTTCTGTTGAGTTATTGTTACAAAAAAACGTGGACTTTCTAGTAATATACGTATTCATTCATAAATATTCTGTATTGTTTATTACTGTATTTGAGATTACAGTATATAAACAACCGTTTACCACTGAGGGGTAACAGTGCCTGTCCCAAAAAGTGTCCATCCTTTACATTAATATGCCAGTATTATAAGTTCTAAGTGATTTGTCGATGAGCGAGCGGCCCGTGTCAGTCCGTCAGGTCAAACGTAATTCTAATCAGACTACAGATATGTTACATAAAACATTAAGGAACACTTTGTTGTACTAGATTGATAAATTTCTCTAACTATTTCACCCTGAGCGTAGTTTGTGGAATAAATATGAAATAATTTGCTTTTTATGAAATAATAACATAAATTTAGAAACTAACTTTCATATTAAATGACCACAAGATTGATCTATCTGATATATCGTTGTCTGAGGAAGATAAAATTACTGTTTATTGAGGTTAGGAATGCCCTAAAAACGTATAACGTATAACTTCGAATAACTCCATATTAGCACTTCCAACGGCCAAATTGCTAATTCTTGAATCTAACCAAAACGCATATACTAATTTCATCTTTATTAGTCTATATACAACCACAAAAGTAACAACATAACAAATTATAAATCAGCGGCCCTCTTTTCTTTTCACATCTGGCTTAGAGCGACCAAACCTGACCGCCGCGAGCGTCTTGTATGCCAAACTTGAGTTTTTTGACCGCCGCGCGCACCTTGTCATACCCCGTGCATGATTACAAACAGAACTGCCCCCAGCTTGGGCTGGGACCTCTGTAACCCCCTTCCCCATACCGACCGTAAACAGAGGCACAGACACAATGGCATGATATGAATAAAGAGTGATAAGACGACTACTGATGGTAGTTTGCGCTAAATGTTACTTCAGACACCTGGCAGAGGCCAAACTCTTTGGTTACTGTAATTACTGCGTGGCACGTTGGTACCGACAGAATATACGCAAACATGGTACCTGATCTATTGTTAGAAAGAAACGTTTTCCATTGTTTTATGTTGTCTACACGTTAAGGGATTTACAATCATAACAATATGGAAAACTGCTGTCAGTGTTGTCACTGTTAAATACGAGATCGATCTTTCCCGTATCTTTTTTTCTATTTAGAAGAGTTGAATCGTCAGTATTAGCGGTGTTGATAATAAAACTCAGTGATGTTGTCTGTAATGTAATCAGTTCTGAAAATTGTATCTTCCTCATGCCAAACAGAACGAAATTGAAGTTTTGATGTTTCACAGCTCGCACTGGATTATTTGTTCTGTGCCGGGGTTTGAATTTTCCCGGCGTGTTTTAAACGGTTGGTGCGATTTGGGAGTTGACATAATTTTTCTGGGTCGGCAAGGAAGGTGGCGTAGTTATATATATATATATATATATATATATATATATATTACAATTTTAATATGAAATGAGTTAAAAATAAAAAAAAAATTATTAGTGTTTGTGGCTGTTAATGGTTTTATGAATTTAGAAAATGTTGATATTGTATTGAAAGATTTTAATGTATTGTTGATATTGTATTGCAAAGTAGGTCTTTTAATGTTGTAATTGTTTCTTTATTTTAAATATTATTATTATCAAATTGTAAACCGGAGGTAACTTATATAATTCTGTGGGGTCACACACATTTATATGTTTGTATGGCATGTATATGCCATAAACACTCAAGTTGCTTATGGGGGATATTGAGTCTAGTTCCCAGTTGGGGTGTAATTTACAGTGTAGGGATTCAACCGGGTACGTTCCATTTGGGGTTTCATGTATGTTTGGTGTACCCTTGAAACATTTTTTCTGCATGCCCTGGTTCTGTCAGATCTTGTCGGATTTGGTTATAACCTGTTCGACCCTGTTGGGTCTTGACCTAAATTGTTGAAGGATACCATGTCATCTACCATGTCAGATCTCCATGTATTTGTTTATTGGGTGTCGTGATATGGTATTTATTTTAGCGTTATTGTTGTTGTGTGTTGTTGTTTGTTCGGTGAATTCGGGGAGCTCGCTCTGCCTTTCGTCTTCACCCCTTTCTCTTGCTTCGTTAGAGGACCCTGAGGCCACTTGTAGGAAGTCAAGTTTTTCCTTCTCCTGTCATGTGTTTGTGTTTGTTGTGAATTGTTATCTGTGCCCAATTTAATTATGCAAATTCTGGCGGCTGAGAAATGAGCAGTCCATGTAGATCTCACACCAATTTTATTGTAGTTCTGATGTCTTTATTATCCGTCCTCGTTTTGGGAAAATGAGTCCAGGCATGTAGACTGTTATTTAAAAATGATCTAGAGTTTAGAGTTCGCTTGCGCTCGGAGCTGTTTTTTCCCAAGTTGCTGATGGTGCTAGGCAGCCAGTGGCTTTTATATCGCGGACCTTGACCCAAGAAGATAAGAAGTCATCTGTTTATGAACTAGAGTGTTTGGCTGTGGTATACGCTTTAGATAAGTTCAGGCGTTTCTTGGAACATGCTGAGTTCCTACTTGAGACCGATAATCAGGCTCTCTCTTGGCTTCTTGCTCATCCCTGGCAACTGGGTAAAATTGGAAGATGGATGGTGAGAATTTCATCCTTCAAATTCAAAGTGCAACACATTAGGGGAACTCAAAATGTGGTTGCTGACGCTTTGTCCCGCATGTTTTCCCAACCTAGTGAAGTTCCATCTGAGCAACCCTGTGCCTTATTTTTAGACTTTCCACTAGCTTTTACTGATGTGTTACCCCATCAGTTAAATGATGAAGAGTTGGGTCCGATCATCCATAAGTTAAAAGAGGGTAACGTACAGGTCCCATGTTTCTTGTCCAAGGGCGTCCTGTGTTGCAAAAAAAGAAAAGGACGAGTCCCTAAAATTGTGCTGGCTAGCAAGTTAGTGCCCATGGTCTTCAGCTACTGCCATAATTCCCCAGTAGGTGGACATAAGGGGATTTCAAAGACCATTTCCAGCATTAGGAAACACTTTATCTGGAAGGGCATGGATAGGGATATTGCGGCTAGAGTTAAGGCGTGTCATATTTGTGGTTTAAGCAAGCCTGCCCAAAACACCAAGTTAGGTTTCTTGTCATCGGACGTGGCGAGCAGACCAATGGAGAAGTTATTCATCGACTACGTGGGACCTCTCCACAGGTAGCACGTGGGAGCAAGTCAGGTAATTCCTTCCTGCTTGTTTGTGTGGATGCTTTCTCTAAGTTTGTCTGGCTATTGCCCTTATGGCAGGTAAACGCTCGGCTAACCATTCTAGCACTTCAGACCAATATCTTCCAGCATTTCGGACTTCCGGCCATCATTGTCTCTGACAATGGTCCACAGTTCATTTCGGGCGAATTCCGGCAAATGTGCTTCGCCAACGGTACCCAACATGTAACCACTTCCCCGTACTACCCTCAGCCGTCCCACGCGGAAAGATTCAACAGGAATCTTAGGTCTGCTCTGATTGTTTACCACGCAGAGCAACAGAATTGTTGGGACCAGAATCTCAAGTGGTTACAGTTAGCCTTCAATACGGCCCTCCATGAGAGTCATAACCTCCTTTGAGGTGATGTTTGGATTCTCGCCCACACTCCATTGGCCAACTTGTGGTAAATTGAAGATCTTCTGCCTAATACTCCTGACATTAGGACAGCAGACAGGTGGAAAGAGGCCCGGAAGAATTTGCTTCGTGCGCACGAGCGTATCCGTGTTCGTTACAATCAGGGGCGAACTCCTAATCCCTTTAAGGTTGGGGATTTAGTCTACTGCTAAAGCCACCCGATCAGCTCAGCCGTGGACAAGGGGGCCGCCAAGTTGTGTTATCATTGGTCTGGTCCATATCACATTCTGAGGTTTGTGTCACCAGTGACGGTGAAGTTGGGAGATCCCAACAGTGAGATAGTTGACCACTCACATATCTAAGTTGAAGTTTTGCCATAGGGCATAAGTATGTGAGTGGTGGTAGAAGGGTTGTCCGGGTTAAGGTATTAATTTGGCCCTTGGGTTCTCAGTTTGTGAGTCTGGGAGGCCTTAGGAGGTCAGAGCTCTAGTGCTAGCAAGAATTCTTGTCTTTCTCCTTCTTCTTCGTCTGTCTCTCATCTTTGTATGCTGACCCTGATCAATTCAGCATGCAGTTACCGCACACTTACACAGATACACGCCCAGGTATACAGGCACTCACACAGTCCAATTCTTCCTTCTTCTTGTTTCGTTTTCCTCAGAGCCTCTGTCTTCCTGAGAGCGGTCTTTATTTTTCTGAGACTTCCGAGGGAGCAACCAGATGCAGTTGTGATAACTTGGTTTTTGGGGTGAGGGTGTGCCGGGGTTTTAATTTTCCCGGCGTAATTTGAACGGTTGGTGCCGCCAAAGCGCGTGGCCGCTGGACGAGACAGCTAAGCAATTAGTAAGGCTGTGTCTGCCCCACATCGACGCGTTCGAGTAAGCCAGCCAACTGTAACAGCTGAGGCGTTGGTGGCCGAAGGTTATGTACGACAATTCGAAACAAGTTAAATTTCTACATCATGTGGGATCGCAGAATACATTGTCCTCTCTCATTTCGTCGCCAAACGTCTGACAGAGTGCTTGTGGTCTGACGGCAGGGCGAAGTACGTGTTCAACTTTCAATATGACTTCGTAAAATTCTAAAGCGTCTCAGGTAAGAAGTAATTATTTTATTCAAGGTTAAGCTCGATGTTAAATTAATAATGGGTTATGTGTGTTGCGTTTGTGTATGTGTGTGATCTCCACATGTGTGTGTGATCGTTGTAAAGTCTATTGTAAAAGGGAATCACACGTTACTTCCGGTCGGGGAACACGTGTCTACTTTGCATTTAACCATAAATGAATTTAAAAGTAAATGTTACCGTTATACAGTAACGGTTCATTATCCTATTACTTATTATCAAAAATTAATAAGAGCAACTCGAGTGTAAAAAGAATAATTGTGACAGTGCGGGTAGTGTGTGTGTTCCGAGGCGAGAGAGTGTAAAGGGTAGCTGTGTTTTCTGACGGCCAACTACAAATACAAAAATGTTACAGGGTCCCTGTACAGCCGGGAGAGAGGGGAATGCGGAGATGGTGACATCAACAACAGTCACCATCTGCAGAGGACTGCACCCGGATGCTCCCCAACGCCGTCAGGCCCTGAACCACTTTTCCTGCAACACACCAAGTGACAGCTGCCCAGAATGAGATGAGCTCGAGCTTCGGAACTCTTCGGGAACCTTCACCAATACTCATAGCCACGGCACTACCTGGTACCATTGCAGTTCTTCAAAGTACAGGTGGGAGCTTTCCAGTTACTAAACACTCAACAACAACTCCACCATTTTTTTTTTTAAATCAAGAGTAATGGACGTTATATGAAATCTAAAGACATGCTCTACACAAGGGGTATCAGAAGCCCAGGTGTTTCTAAAATTAATATTGTAACCAATCTTGTAAATTTAAATTATGTTAAAAAAAATGAACCATATTCAAACTCATTTTTGAAGGATTAAATCAACGTAAAAAAAAAAAAAAAAAAAAAAAAACAGTAAGAAAACGTTGTTAATGGTTACATGGTTACATGAGTGTTTTATTGCAAGTCCTGTCACTCTGGGCTCCAGCACATTTTTCATTCCGTCTAGGCCAAGCGGTCTAGTTTTTTAAATTTTACGAAACGGCCTAAGCGGCCGTTACAGTTCAACTCTCTGAAGTACGTATGAATTCACACTGAAGGATACACCTGTTTAAATCTAATATTTTGTTAGCCATTACGCTGTACTCTGCTACTGCTGTTTGAGTAAATCTATTGAAAGGAGTTTAAAAAACGAAATTAGATTAATTGATAAGAAATTGGTTCTCTCGAATTCTCAGTTTCTCTCATTCAATTTTTTTTCCTTTTCTCATAAAGAGTGAGCGCGCGGCCGTGTGCGACCAAACCCTTGGACCTTGCTACCTCTGATACACTCATTATATTTAGTTTCTAGTTCATTTATTTTTAGGCCTGTTTGATGCGTCTCTTTAGGTCTCGAAACACAACCGCAAATTCTGTTGGCAACCAGAATGATATCATCAGCATATTCACGGACATCGTTATACGTGTACGTATGTAAGGACATAAGGATCAGTGGCGTAACTACGGGGCGATCAGGGGAGGAATCCTCCCAAAGCTATTAAAAATTTCAGTGAAATTCCAAGCAGTTTCTAGTTACGCCACTGATAAGCATTCAAAAAAATTTCTATCAAGAGAACGATCTGACTTCTTCAAAATGTAGTCCGCCTCTCCTCAATTTCCAGAGCTCTGTTGCAAAAATGAAGAAACTATTTTCACATTTAGTAGTTTCGTACCTACACACAGTAAAGTAATGATGTCTTAGTACTTTTCTTCTTCTTCTTCTTCTTCTTCACTACATGGCTTGGGCTATAGCCCGTTCTGACTTCACAGAGTCTCTGACCATTTTTTCAGGGTCTTCCACGATCTCTCGTCCCCACTGGCCTATAGTCAAACGCTTGTTTAAGAATACTCGTGTCTACCATGCGTTCCACATGGGACTTCGAATTCTGCCTGTATTCCTTTATTCTCTCCAGAACCGACTGTAATTTCAGGTCTTTCCGTACGTCGTCGTTTCGTAGATGATCTTTCAAACTACATCCCTTGACTGCTCTTAAAAATTTCATTTCCGAGGTCTGTATTTTTGAAACATCTTTTTGCAGGAGAGTCCATGTTTCACATCCATACATTAAAGTCGTAACAGACACGACTTATAAAACTTTAACTGTATCTCCCTCTGCGTTTTCTTCTTCAAACTCACGTTTGCGTTTTATTACTTTTCTCATGCCATTTTATTCACGTGCAAATGTGCATGTTTAATTTAAGATCAAATAAATAAAATATACATCAATGTAGCGCTAATGCAGAAACTGTAGTCTTTGCATAACGGAGCCGAGAGGGAAGAAAATTGCAAGGCTTTTGGTGGGATTTTACGTCCGATTTTGTACGATTAGTTAATGCAAGCGTAGTAAGGATTCTGCAGTAATATACTGCAACATACTTCTACGCATTCTAAATCACCAATATACGATTGTGTATATGATCTTAAACAGAAATAACACTGTTGCTTACTATTACAAAAATTTTTTTCTATAGTGGTGTGCAACAGTATTATAGTGGTGATTATAACCACTAACACATCTTTATTAATTAAATGTATGATTTTAATTGATTCTGTCGCGAAACTCATTCGAACACGTCTAGCTTATACGATTATCTTTGTGTGTTAGCGAAAGAGATTGTAGGTATGTGACTTAATTTTATGCAGCTATTTTTGTTTTTGATTTACAGAATTATTTATTTACTGTTAAACAACAATATTATTATTATTATTATTATTTTACCTAAATTAGAATACAAACTAAATCTTTTTCATTTTATATTCGAAATTGGCAAGAGACGGTCATAAATTTTTGGCTAGAGAGCATCATAATTATATTGGCTCTTTGGGTTAGGTATTGTCCTGTTCTGCTTTAAAGTAAATATTTGACTTTTTTCTTTGGCCGCTTTACATTTTTTCTTCCTTTTCCTTTGTATCTGAGAACTTGTGAAGACAGTATTTGATACTTGTCCATTTTTCCTACGACACTTAATGTTTCCCATTCATGTTAGCAGTGTCGTAGTCACAGCCCAACCTCATTACTACAAATAATGTCAGGGGCAGCTAAACGTTTGTAAAATTTGATTGCAGTATTTATTTGCACTTTGTTCTTAAGTATTCTATTGATGGTTCCACATATTATTTTCATTAATGTGTTTAAGTCTCATTCTCTCTCTCTCTCCTTCTCTCTCTCTCTCTCTCTCTCTCTCTCTCTCTGTCTCTCTCCCTCTCTCTGAACTAATGACTTTACCGAAGTAGACGTTTAATTTTTCCATTTTTCCAACGTTTGGTTGTTAATGTTTTTTATTTTTTTATTTATAAGGTCGCTGCAACCGTAGCACGACGAATGGGTACAGCGACAAAAGGTTACATGCGACATTACGGTAGAAGGCGTTGCCGTGACACTTGATGAGGGTTAAACACGAGGCCATAAATACTTGACAGGCGACATTACGGTACAACGTCTAGTAATTTACATTACGGTAAATGCAAGATATTTCCACGAAAACAACCCTTACGCCAGGTAGCCGCTCCCGGTACATATTAGCTGTAGTTCATATTATCTGTAGCTCATTGTGAATATGGAAGTGGTACTAACTAATAAGGGAAAGCCATCGGCGCATTACCTTGGCTACGGTTATCGCAAGCATAGGGAAACCGCGGAGGGAGTTGTGTCGTGGTTGTGTTTGAAGCAGCAAAGAAAGGGATGTAAGGGAAGATTGAGAAGTAAGAACGGAGACGTACTTGAAGTTGCAGACCATCAGTGTGGGCCGCCAGATGAAGCACTGTTAGAAGTAAAGAAGCAAAATCTGCAAGGTTAGTTTCGATGTAAACAAATTCGAAAATACTTCGATCTGACAACATTATACTACTGTATAATATGTTATTTCTGAATGTAGCAAATTCATTTAAATTAACCAAAAGTTATTCCTTAAGGTAATATTAATCAATGAGATTTTGATTTTTTTAGTTATCCATATTAGATAAAAATATATAGGCATTTGTTTATAGCGCGCGTGTGTTAAAACGGTGCCACCGCTGCCTCGTCTCTCTCCACATAGGCAGTATATACAGCACTATTGTTTATTGCGCAGCTCATTTATTTATGATTTGATCGAAATATGCTTATAGACGTTTTTGTGTAAAATGTTCCGCTCTGCATTTTTAAAAAGAACAATTTTTTCTGTAAAATCAATATTTAATGAACTACAGCTTGGTCCGATCCTCCGACGAATTTTTTCCCCTATTCACATGTTACGAATCTAACGTTCCTCGCCTAAAGAGAAAATGGGCTTAAACATACATTTCCAGAGAAGCTTGTTAGAAAAGTGCGCTTAGGGATGGAAGTCTCTTCCTAAACACAAGTCATATAACATTTTTTATAAAATGTCCTTGCAACAGTCAATTTTCTCTTTGTTTATAGGCAAAGAAGCGGGCACGAGAGGATTCGATTTCTATATCTCAGATATACTCCGAAGAACTTAGCGATCTTCATAACAGAGGGTATGATTTCGTCACAGAAATGCCATCAACTTCCACTGTTAGAAGAGTACTGCAAAGAAACAGAAGTGTCGCTCGAGGAAACCAGAGGGAGCTACAATCGCGTGATGAAATTGTCCTTGATGAGGGTTGTTTAAGGATGAGTGATGGCAGCAATTTTCTTTTGAATGACGATTCATATGCTCAAAGAATATTACTTTTCAGCGGTGAAAAAGGCCGAGAAAGCATAAAAACGTCAAAAATATTTTTTATGGATGGTACATTCAAGAGTTGTAGCAAACAGTTTGCTCAAATCTACACAATACATGCCGACTTTGATAGCACAGAAGAAGAAACCAATGTGCATCCGGTAACATTTGCTCTGCTGCCAAATAAGAAAAAAGAATCGTATGTCCGGATGTTTCGCCTCATCCTTGATGAGATTCCCGAATGGAAGCCTCAAAAGATTAATGTAGATTTTGAAGCTGCGGCAATCTCAGCGCTTCGAGACGTTTTCCTGGAGGCAGAGATCAACGGTTGTTTCTTCCACATGAAAAAATGTTTGTGGAGGAGGGTCCAAGAAATTGGGTTAACGAGAGAATACCGTGAAAACGAAGAAATCCGACAGTCAATCAGGATGTGTGCAGCCCTAAGTTTTTTGAAACCAGAAGACGCCGAAGAGGGATTTGCCGAGATACACTCACAAGCACCGGACAACGAAAAACTCACAGAGTTTTCTGACTACTTCGTAGACCAGTGGCTCGAAAATGCTGATGTCCCGGTTGAGTTGTGGTCCTGCCATCGACGAAGACACCGAACAACTAATGCTGTTGAGGGGTGGCACCACAAAATAAACAACATTCTACACACCCCTAATCCCAAGGTGAGAGATGTTGTAGAGTGCTTAAAAAAAGAAGCAGAGAACACCAACTGCATGTTCATGCGAATGGAGCTCAACATGGAAGGGAAGAGGAGGAGAACCAAATACATAAAGCTCGACGAGTCTTTAGAAAGAGCAGTGAAAAAGTACGAAGAAACAGGGGATATTTATTCTTGTTTGAAATCCGTCTCTTATCTTCAGAAACTAGATTAAGATTTTGGTTAAGAGGCATTTTCTAAAATAAAAAAATAAAACTAAAAATAAAAAATAAAATAAACTACAAAAAAAAGACGAAGCGAAAGCTGATTTTAAACACGCCAAAATGATGGTATTTGTGTGCACTATCATTTTGCCAGTCCAAAGCCTGGGAAAAGTGTGATGGAAATCAGTTAGAAAAACTTAATCAAATAGCTTAATTTAGGTCGCAGGATGGATAGGATAATTTGATATACTAAATAACCGGGGGAAAGTTGCATCAGGTAGCTAGGGACTAGACGTTGTACCGTTTTGTCGCCTGTCCAGTTTTTATGGCCTCGCGGTTAACCCTCGTCAAGTGTCAGGCCATCGCCTTGTACCCTTTTGTCGCATAATTTCTGTTGTACCCTATTGTCGCTGTACCCTTTTGACCGTGTAGCAACGGTCATTAGCGACCACAAAAAGGAATATGTACCGATTCTTAAACAGATGTATTAACGTATAGTAAATATTTGTTTAAATACCAAATAGTGTTAACAAATGATATAGATAAAAATATTTAACAAATAACAGTATTAGTATAACTGATGCAAAATAAAATGAGAAATATTAACCCCCCACAACACAAGCAATATAAATACACATCTTGCACATAAATAAATATAACTAAGTATATATATTGTAACATTACATTTGGAACAACATAATATCGTACCTGATTTAATGAAGACTTTGGTTAAGAAGCTAACAAGGAGAACAATATCTTCCAAGATGATAGTGAAGAGGAACGACTAACAATTTTAGACTGACTAGTAAGACAACTGACCGTACCCAAATTAATGATTTAGGCTAAGTGATGCAAAATACCTTCAACCCCAATTATGACATGAACTTTCAGTAATGACCAAACAAAGAATTATAAAGACAGACGGCTTATGAACCAGTACTATAAAGAAACAAATGGTTTCATTTAATGTATCATAATATCTAGATAATCAAAATACAAATTGAGGGATAATAGGCCCAAACATGTAATATTATGTAAAAGAAATATTAGTAAATAATTAAGTTAATTGATGTAATGAAAATATAAATACACCTGATTATAGATACATGAACCATACAAATAATTGTCACATATAGTGTTCATAGGATTGTCCAGTAAACAACAAGGAATAACTTGGTCACAATAACATTTATAACAAGAGTGAAACCCATATAAACAGTAAATGTAACATAGACAGTGTCAGAGTAATTAGTAAATTAACTGACAAAAGACCAATTAATTAGTGTAGAATTTGTTTTATAAATGTGCATATTTTATGTTTTAGCACAGTGTTTTATATCATAGTATTTGTGTTGTGTTTTTTGTATGTAGCAGGTGATACAGTTAGTTTAAAGGAATGTCAAATGAATGATATTAATTCCATTTTTTTTATGTTGTGTTAACAAATATAACCATAGAACTGGTGTTAAACCATGGTAAATTGATTGACAAAGCAGAATGGACTATATAAAGATGTTTTGTTAAGTGTCAAGCACTTATACAGTTTGAGTAGAAAACAGTTATTTGTGCAAGGATTTGGTAAAATCATAGCCATGTGGGCATGAATTTAACTATTAGAATAATATATCTTTTGTGTTGTTAAAATAACGTTATATGTTAAACAATTTTGATGAGTGTTAAAAGTTAATTTAATTGTTAAAGATTTTAAAACATGGTGATGAAAATAATACCAGTACATAGGCCAGGTGAAACCAACTTTAGTAAATTTTGAATAATAATGTTAGAAATTTTGTAAAACAAATGTGAAGGGATAGATATATTTATAAGTAAAAATGTATACAAGGAATATAGAAACAAAATAACACATATCAAGTTATTTAAGAAAATTTCAAATAACAAAATTGTAACATCTATAGTTCTTAAGTAAAAGTAGGCATGTTTAGTGTCTAAATATAACAAATGTGAAGATCAAAATAATGCTGATAATGGTTTTAAATTCCCATTCAGTATAGAGAAGTTATGTTAATTTAAAGATTTTGAACAAAATTTAGACTTTGAAATAATGAAAGTATATGAAAATGTATATCCGAATTAGCCAACCAGATTCCAAGTTTACCCTTAGCAACCAGAAATTTCGGATAAATAAAATGAGACTTCTTTGACAACGATCTTAGCGGATAGACGCGTTTTTAAAACGTCTTACATTATATGTTATAAATTGTGAAAAAACTATACAACCAGATAAATACAGTTAGAGGTACACTACACGAACTTTTTACAATAACAGAAGAACACCCATTATATGGATTAGAAGACACAAGAACCAGGAAGAAGATCTGAAGTGGACGAGGGACAAGGAAGAAGATCTGACGTGGACGTGGGCCCTATCTTCAACCAGGAAGAATACAAGAAGAGGATTTGGTGATTTTGACATCTCATTATATTGTACTTCAACACCCACATTTGTATACACGACTTTTAAGTAATAATCAACTAAACTACAGACACCATATCACACAAACACTAAGCACAATCACTAATAACACTATTTAAGATTGACACCTTTTCAAACACAACAAGAACCTTTGATTTACATAATAATTATCAAAGCCTGAACTGGACATAACCTTTTAAAACTGGTAACCACTATACAACTCCTGTATGCACGTAACACTCTAACATTGTAATATCCTGTAATTGTAAAACTTGTATTTTGATTAATAGTGTAATATTTTGTTTAATTATAATCCCCGAACCATATACGCCCTGAGATAATTTATATTTTATTAGAAACGTTAACGAAGCATTGTTTTGGTCTCGAAGAAATACTGAATGTTTGGCTACTGCTGCCAACTGGTAAAAGAAGACTTATAGCTTGCGCTACAATTGTGATTATCCTGTTTAAATTTATTAAAACAGTTAACCAGTGTTTTTTCCGAATAAAGGATTTCATAAGGATATATGTTTGATGGTATTTGTGTGTCGTTATTATTGCTGTTACATTTAGGAAATAAAATTCACAGATTGCAGCGGACACGACAGTTGGCATCGTTTGAGTGACGTCACGGAAACGTACGGTATAGTGGGAACAAGCGGCAATTTACAAAACCATTCGCCGTTCAACATAACACATTAATCATTACACATTGACGACTCCAGTGCGAGTTAGTCGCTACATTATTTATCTAGTTACAAGTTGACACTTCCAACGGGCGGTGTAATTCAAGTGCACACCACATTAATACAAGTAACCTATTCATAATAACATTGTACGTAACGAAAAATCTGGTTACAAATAGACGAACCTGATGTGAGGCTTTTTAACATTAAGAAGTAACGAAACCCTCTAAAGATCTGGTTACAAATTGGCGCCCAACGTGGGGCTCTCTGTGACTTTGTCCGGTTCTTGTTTATCTCCTCGGTCCTCTCTTATTATTACTTCTACTTCTTCGACCGGTGTTGCTTCTTTGTCTTCCATATCTAATTCGTCTACTTTCTCGGCTTCGACCGCTCGTTTTCGCGATGTTTCTCGCTTCCTCATTTTGTCTATTTTTGTTTATTTATCTATAAATTATAATTTAATTTATATTAAACTACACGCCTCACACGTTGGTGCGCAAAAAGCTATTATTACTGTATAATGGACCATATGTTGTTATAAAAAACAATAACAATAATACTTATGTCATTAGTGATGTGGAAACAAAAAAGATTAAGGGGACATACAACCAAGTTTCCTTAAAAATGTATTATGAACCTAATAAACAAAGTTGAATAAAACCACAAAATTCTAAAGAAATAGTAAGACCAACTTACAACTAATTATTTATGAGAATTAATATGGAACTGAAGAATTTATTATTATAAAACCACAAAATTCTAAAGAAATAGTAAGATCAACTTACAACTAATTATTTATGAGAATTAATATGGAACTGAAGAATTTATTATTACAATACCACAAAATTCAAAGAACATAGTAAGCTCATCTTACCAACTTTGATAATCCAGAATATAATTTTAAAGGAAGCCAAATAAACAAATTTGAATATCTCAGAATTCCAATAAATAGTAAGGACAACTTACAGTACAGTTTGATAATGTTATTATGAATCAAGCAGATAAACAACTGGGAATAAATTTCCAAATTCTAAACAAAATAAGCACCTCTTATTAAACACAGTTATGAACTTATTATTGGAATATAAAAGAGAGATGCAACATCCATAAATTAGAAGAAACCATAGTGCTATAAAACGAATAAGAAAGGACAAATGTAGACAATCGATGATGAAAATAAGACAAGACTAGAAACGAATTTACTACAAATAACCTGTCATGATTGTGAGAGAATCAACAACAACTATAGATACAAATACTTGTTATGTTTTAATTGAATGAAAATAGTGAATGAAAAAATGAAGATTAAGCAGTACTGATAAAGAAGGAAAGAAGATAGTACCAATTGAAAATAAAGAATGTTATTAATATCGCCACAAGAAAATAAACATCTGAAAGAATCAATGGAAAGAAATATTTAGATCTGAGAAGTTAGACTGAGTGAACAATCCCAAGAATATATTATATTATTTTATTTTATTTTAGTCGTGAATAGACTAGTGATTATTAAATGTGATTGACTGATGAGATAGCTCCAGCAATCGATATTATTTATGTATTATGTATTATAAGGACAGCGGGGTATTAGGTCAAGAGAGCCCCCCGACTGATTCCAGAATATATGGTGATTAATTTGTTAGGGAAGTAACATGTTCCAGGGATAGAACACTTATAATTAAAGACAAGTATACCAGACCATAATAAGAATAACAAATGATAATGTGAAAGATAAGATAATTGATAATTTCAACAAAAACAATATTTTATTAAAATGATCAAATTTGGTGGCAGGGTAATATGTAACATTACATTTGGAACAACATAATATCGTACCTGATTTAATGAAGACTTTGGTTAAGAAGCTAACAAGGAGAACAATATCTTCCAAGATGATAGTGAAGAGGAACGACTAACAATTTTAGACTGACTAGTAAGACAACTGACCGTACCCAAATTAATGATTTAGGCTAAGTGATGCAAAATACCTTCAACCCCAATTATGACATGAACTTTCAGTAATGACCAAACAAAGAATTATAAAGACAGACGGTTTATGAACCAGCACTATAAAGAAACAAATGGTTTCATTTAATGTATCATAATATCTAGATAATCAAAATACAAATTGAGGGATAATAGGCCCAAACATGTAATATTAGTAAATAATTAAGTTAATTGATGTAATGAAAATATAAATACACCTGATTATAGATACATGAACCATACAAATAATTGTCACATATAGTGTTCATAGGATTGTCCAGTAAACAACAAGGAATAACTTGGTCACAATAACATTTATAACAAGAGTGAAACCCATATAAACAGTAAATGTAACATAGACAGTGTCAAAGTAATTAGTAAATTAACTGACAAAAGACCAATTAATTAGTGTAGAATTTGTTTTATAAATGTGCATATTTTATGTTTTAGCACAGTGTTTTATATCATAGTATTTGTGTTGTGTTTTTTGTATGTAGCAGGTGATACAGTTAGTTTAAAGGAATGTCAAATTAATGATATTAATTCCATTTTTTTTTATGTTGTGTTAACAAATATAACCATAGAACTGGTGTTAAACCATGGTAAATTGATTGACAAAGCAGAATGGACTATATAAAGATGTTTTGTTAAGTGTCAAGCACTTATACAGTTTGAGTAGAAAACAGTTATTTGTGCAAGGATTTGGTAAAATCATAGCCATGTGGGCATGAATTTAACTATTAGAATAATATATCTTTTGTGTTGTTAAAATAACGTTATATGTTAAACAATTTTGAAGTATTAAAGAATTACTTCTTTTTAACATTAAGAAGTAACGAAACCCTCTAAAGATCTGGTTACAATATATATAATAAATATAACATGAAGTAACAAAATATAACAACTATATAACAATAAGTCATAATAACATATAAGTCCATTAACTTAATTACACAATTTTTAATGTTCTCATAATTTTCTTAGTTCATACCTATATTGCTGTTAATAACTGAATCTCCTTTAAGAGGAGAAGTATGTTGGCAGCTGCAGTCTTGTCATTTAAACTTTTTCGCACATCCGCAGGAATATTAAATTTGCTTCTTAGATGTTGAAGAGCAGGGCACTCTGAAACAAGATGGAAAGCTGACAAAACCGTGCCACAGCGATTACATCTCGCAGGAGGCTCTCTTGTGAAAATGTACTTGTGAGTCAGTAGCGTGTGGCCAATGCGGAGTCTTGTTATGACCACTTTATTTCTCTTGGAGTCTGTAGCAAGTGAGTGCTGCTCGTAAATATTTTTCCTCACTCGGAATAGCTTGGCGGGTGGTGACTTAAGCCATTCATCATTCCAGTGCTCCAGAAGTTTTAAATGCAGATATTTCTTAAGGTCGTTGTGGGAAAGTTTGAGAGGATGATATTGACTCGACGTAGCAGTTTTCGCCGCCCTATCAGTCATCTCGTTGCCCTTAATTCCGATGTGCGATGGGATCCAACTGAAAATAATTTCCTTGCACTGCCTAGTTGAGATATCAAGGGTTATGTTACATATGTCTTATATCAGTATTTATTGCGACGTTTGTTTTACTGAGTTTGCTGCTAACATATATGGCGACTCCACCACTAGCGTGTTGAGAGTTGGTTCTGTTTTTGAAAGTAGCTGAGTAATTTTTTATTTTTGCATGGTAACTCTCTTTAAAATTCGTTTCCTGTAGGCAGATAAAGTCAGGAGAAAATGTTTTGATAATCAGTTCCAAGTTTTCTTTTTGTGGATAGTACCCGTTGATATTCCATTGTAAGATAGGTTGTTTCATGACGTGTGGGAAGCAGTGTTGATTTTTTGTAGAATTAAAGTGGGGGGAGTAGTTTCATCACCACTTGAAAACGATGCGTCACTTTCAGATTCCTTATTGATGTCCATTGAAAGTTTGTTTATAATTCTCGTAAAATTGCTTTTGATTTTCCTTTCAGTAAGACGCTGATAAGTGGCTTTGAGTAAGGAAACTAATGCTGGGATGTTCTCAGTGAATTCAAGTGTTAATTCATGCAAGTCAGATTTTCCCTTAGCTTTTTCGAGAAATAATGTCTTGAGCTGATTGTAATTGAGAATATATGGATTATTTTACTCGTAAGTAAGCTTTATTAGCGGTTGAAGCTGATTGTCTAGAGGATCAAGACTTGCACAATCAGAAGGTGTTGGTACTGTTTGTTTTTGTTTCTTGATACGGGTTTTAGTTATTATGTTAATTTCTGAGCAACCTGGTGAATTTTCGGCGGGATTTTCATCAGCACTTGATGTTGTTAATGAAAGCGTACGTTTTGTTGTATTCCGACCGACGCTACAAGGAAGAAAAGCAAACTGACTGCATGAAAGAGGAGCCGGCCGACGCAGCACTGAAGAATGTGTGCGAGAGTGTGGCTTTGTATATTTCTATGTAGGCGTATTTAAAAGTTTGTAGGTATGATGTATTGCATATAGGATATACGGTACATATAAGCACACAAAACTTTCAAGGATTACTAGGTGGTAAGGAAATCAACAAAGATGATCATAAAGTCAATATTAATGAAGAAGAAGATAGAGAGGATGGTGAAGTTGCAGAAGAAGAAAAAATAACGATGCATGAATTAGAAGTAGCGATTAAAGGACTTAAAAGTGGGAGATCACCTGGAACAGATAAACTTACAGCAGAAATGATAAAGAATATGGGGAAAAAGGGGAAAGAAATACTTTTAGAAATTATCAATAAAGCGTGGACAAGTGTAGACATACCAAGAGAATAGGAGGAAGCATTGATAGTTCCTATTTTTACTTTTAAGAAATGTAATGCAAGATATTGAAATAATTATAGGGGTATCAATCTGTTAAATACAATTGTTAAGGTTTCTGAGCAGATAATTAATAGTAAATTGGTCCCAATTTTAGAAAATAGTTTGGAGGAATCGCAGAGTGCCTTTAGATCAGAACAGTTAGCTGAGAAGTCGATACAACAAGATAAATTGGTATGTTTGGCTTTTATTGATCTTGAGAAGGCTTTCGATAGTGTGGCTAGAGCAAAAATATGAGAAGTTTAAAAAATAGAGGAATAAGGAGTAAAATAATTAAGGTAGTACAGAGGTTATACAAAAATAATGTAAATTATGTAATTGGTAAAAATATGAGGTCGTTAGGATTTACAACAAACTTGGATTAAGACAAGGAGGTGGACTGAGTCCGCCATTATTCAGCTTGTATATGGACGACATTATTAAGAAGTGTTCACTGAAGGTTAAGAAAATGCATGTTGGATACAGGAACTTGCGAAGTATAGAAGTAGCAGAAGGGGCTTTTGCGGATGATGTAGTGCTAATGGATACAAGTGAAAGGGCGTTACAGGGTAATTTGAATATATGGAATGAAGTTCTCCCGGAAAAAGGGATGAAAATAAATAAGGCCAAAACAAAGGTAATGGCAATGGGGGATAAAATAATGAATATAGAGGTTGGAGGAGTGAAGATAGAACAAGTCAAACAATTCAAACATCTAGGGTTTATAGTAGACAGTAATGGGAAACAAGTAGCCGCATTAAATGAAAGAATTGAAAAGGCAATAAAAGTATACTATGCATTAAACAACAGATTCATAAATAAGAAGGAGATATCAAGAAAAACAAAAATGAGTGTGTATAAAACAGTATATAGACCGGTTTTAACATACGGCTGTGAGACGTGGGTGCTATCCAAAAGCCAAAAAAGTAAAATCCAGGCGGCAGAAATGAAATATCTTAGGAGAGTAGTAGGAGTAACAAGGAAGAATAGAGTTAGGAATACACACATAAGAGAGGATCTAGAAGTGATATCGATTCTGGATTTTACTGAACTGAAACAACTATGCTGGTGGGGACACATGCAGAGAATGGATAGTGATAGAATGGTAAAACAGGTTTGGGAGGCAAAATCAGGGGGGAGAAAGAAGAGAGGAAGACCGCGACTGACTTGGGATGGAATGATGGAAACGTTTTGAGAGAAAGAGGCTTAGGCTGGAGGGAAGGGAAGACATTGTCAATGGATAGAGTAAGATGGAAAAAATTTGTATATAGAGTGTAGTTGATGTACTTATCATATATTGATCTAACCCGACACCAATATGGTATAAGGGTATTTTGATAATAAATAAATAAAAATAAGCACACAAAAAATAAAAGCAACAAATAAACGTGCTTAAATTTTAAAAATGAGACATATACCTATATATGAATGCATACATACATTTTTATATTTAGGGTTATTTTGTATATTTTTTGGGGGGACTGGTAATGGGTACTGAACAGAGGGTTTGGTTAATGCCTACCGATACCGACGAATGAGTCAGAGCTCGAGCTAAGCAGATCGAGTCAGCTCTGTAGGCAAATTCTACTTCCAACGTCCAGATTCGTGACTCCCGGGCAATGCTCTCTGTTGGATGGAGACTAGCTGATGGAAGATGGTGCAAAGCAATTTTTCGTCCTGCAAGTGAACTCCAACATTTAGTTATGGATTACTGTCAATGTAACAGGTGAAAATAAAGTAAAATTGTGATATGGAATTTTATTTTTCTGTAACTTTGTTTATATAATAAAAGAGTTTATTGTGTGTAAAATTTCATTTTCCATTTTTGTTTTATCGAGTCTTTGTTTATGTAACAATTTTTCGAAAGTTATTTTAAAGAACGTTCGTGTTCCTTTTTATGGCTATGCTTCTTGACTTTTCGAGTCAAGTTGTCATATCAAGAATCGTGTCTGGCTAATTTTAGTTCGAGTTCATATAATTTATTTGTAAAAATAAACACTTCTGAAAACATTTTATTAAGTACCACACATTAACGATGTGATTCCATGTAAAGAATCTAGAAGCGTTTATGTACATAGACAGGATTAGAGTTAGTGACTGCCGTATTGTGTGTAAGATATTTTGAAAACGGAATTCAGAGCAATTGAGGGTAAGGTAAGGCCTGGTGTGGTTTTGATCAGAACATTTAAATGAATTCACAGCTATTTGCAGATGAAAAAATAATCGTTCAAGTAACGCCTAAAGACACGGTGGAATTTGCCATATATGCAAAGATTAATCTTCTCATGTCATTACAACAATGTCTAGAGAACTCATAGCAGAATTCTTTACCCTCACTTTGTTTTAAATTTTTCGTATGCAAGAAGAATCAAATAGTGATAACGTGTACAGTACGTTACCGATGATTGCAATAAACTTATTGTAATTTACGAAAAAGCAACTAGAGTATTAATAAATATGCGACAAATGGTCAGTAATTTAAAGCTGTCGACTTGTCGTATCACCAACAACATGAAAATTTTCTGATTTGTCACTACAGTTATGTGCTAAACGTGGATACTCAGACAAAAAAGATACACTTAGAACTTCAGGTTTACATTACGGGGATACTGAAGAATGCTTAACCTGAAATTGGACGAACAATGGTCACCAATACGATGTTAAGAAAGCGAAAAGAGTAGACACAATTTGTTAACCCGAGGGAACGTAAAAATATCTCTTATTAAAGAATCACATTAAGATATAAAATGTAGCGCACCATGTCTACTAATCTCGTTGTTACTTCCAGATACTAGCAGAGTCAGTTTTTTATTAAAACGGTGGAATCCGTAAATTACCTATTTCTACTTTGAATTAAAAACTATCGTTTGTATTATCGTCTGTACTTGAAGAAAAATTGTTTCCGATTAGAGATCTTAAATAGTTCTTTGTCATTAATAAGCTATTCAATCTGTTTATTAATTGCTGTTGCTTTTAAGGTTTCCGATGAGCCCTGTGGTCTATTCATGGGATTATCTGTTACAGCTCTGTTCATACACTAGGAAATACAAAGCATGTCTCTGTCACAGTTCAATACGGGTTACTTAGATGTATTAAACGAGTATTTCAATGTAACTTGTAAACTTTTCCAACTTTCATTATTAAAAGCTGCATTGTCAAGCCAACGGAATGCATCATAAAAGACTGGGCGAAACGTTTGTCAATATCAGAAGTAAAACGTAATTATATCTGTCCGAAGAACAACATTGTTATGGATATAAATATTACGATTAGTCACGATAACAGACTTCTTTTGCAAGTGTTGTACTTATAAGTGAACAAACTAACATCCGTACACCGTAAGTAAAGGACAATATGTCCACTTTTAATGAAAATGGGTTTTTGACAAATTATTACATAAATCTGTGCACTTTTTCAATGCTACAAAGCAATCTTTAATAATAAGCGATTTAGTCAGTTGGAAAGGGCACTATTGTTAGAACAAAGGTAACTGTTCAGTAACTCAGAAACAAATAATAAACATCAAAATTTCAAAACAGGATGTTAAATAGGCATAAAATAATCACGTTATTGCATAAAAAATTTCCAAAGTATCCCACTGAAAACTGTGCAAGTTAAACAATCATTTGGGCCTGCTGTAAAATTCAATATTTGTGACATAGTGCCCTTTACCTCTGGTGCACGCACGCACGCACGCACGCGCGCGCGCGCACACACACACACACACACATGCTGAAGAAGTTTATTGTTGGTATAAATTATAATTATTAAAATTACAAGAAACGTAACAGACATACCCTAAATAACATGAATAATTAAGGAATATCTCTTTCCTTTCTTCCGACAGCAACGAATATTGGTACACAATCTGCGTATGTTTTGTAATCGAATAGAGAATATTTCTGAGAATATTCTAGTTTTAAGGGTCTACATTTTGTAGAGAACGTGTCAAAGATTAACCACAGATGAACTTTAAGAACACGTTTTATCTGTGATAGCCAGGTGTGAATATCCGATAAAGTACTATATGCAAGGATAATGTATACTCGAATATTATGTGTAAAAGGTTTTTAATATTTTAAACTGAAAATAAATTAATCTCTGTAACTAGGTAGCAGCAGAAGGAAGTTCTGTATTAGTAGTAAATAAAAAAGTAATTCATAAAATGGTGAGGTGAAATAAATAAAACAATTGTGAAAAGTACAAAAATTTATTAGTAACATCTCTTTTAGAAAAGTGTATTGTTGTTCACTGTCTTTCTTAAGTTACTTAAAATTACAAAGTGTTAACTAATCACAGGCAGGCACTGAATCGCGCTGAAGGGTTTGAATTTGACGGCCTTCGGGGTTGGTCAAAAAATCCTGTAAAATGTCTGAAGAAAAACGTTTCAGTTCGTAATGAGACGACACTTTACAGACTTTTTCGAGCAAACGTAGGAATCGTGGGTCGTTGATGCAGCATCAATTTTGGAGCCGTTACGGCGGAGTTTATTTCCTTATGAAACCTGTCTTCGGTCCCTTGGGGAATCCTTGTTCGTCGTATTCCTGAGGAGGCAGACTGTTGATGTAGTCCAGGGCTCGCTGGATTTCTGGCGGAATAGGAGGAGCCGTGGGGATGGCGTTGCCTTCCGCACGGAAACCGTTCTCGTCGGCAACGTAGGAAATTGCTACCGGTACGCCATCGTCAGAAGTGTATTGGTAACTGCCTTGAGCGACTTGCGCTTCCGTCTCCGGATTGCCCGCGTTCTTTAGGAATCCCTGCTCTTGTACGACTATCCCGTTGCCTGTCGCATAACTGTAACATAGAGATATTAATATATTACTAATATAGAAATTAATATGAAATAATAATTCAAACTTATTAGACTAGTATTTCTTTGTGCTAAAGGCTGGATACTGGCATTACTGGCTGCATAGTGTATCTTCTTCAGGTACTTTCGCCTTTCGAAATCTGATGTTTCCCTATCTTGCAAAGGTTTCTTAATTTTGTTCTGTATTAAAATTATACAATGTGGACCATTGTGTGTACCGTCAAAACGCATTGTGTAATCAATGTGAATCATTTTACGAGGTATTTCAAGTTGTACGACCCCTTTCTGTTGCGTATAGTAGTCAGTAATACACGTGAAACTATTCACGTCAACTCAACGAGTGTTATGCATTCTTGAAAAGAGAAGATAACACCAAATATCATAAAAGAAATGCGATTCTACTTACTTCATATAGCCTAGCTTTGTATAGCTATTTGTATACTCGTACTTGTCAGTCCGTAGGTTTGTTTAAATCACAATGTTTTGGAAAGAAAAGAAGGGCACAGTTTTTACAGGACCTATATAAATGGAGTCAAATTTGCGGCTTTAACTTCTCATTTGCAAAAATATTCAGACTTTTAGTGGCCCGTTATGTTTGTTATTAGCTCTGCAATTTTAAATGTGTAGGTTCATTAGACGTTCTTGCAGGCACTGCTAGTACAGTGAGAGGTGTTTATTGGAACCGGTTTGGGATGTCAGAAATTGAGACAATTAGGCGGATGATTCAATAACACGGGGTCAATAAGATACAGTACTGTAGTTAGTGCCTGAGAGTTTGATTCAATAATCAGTTATCCAGTGATACAATTAAACGGCATGTACTGTAAAAATTAAAACGACTGAATCTTTCGCAACTCTCAGATACGTTCAACTTAAGACGTCGGTTGATTTAAACTTGTACCATATTTGAAACAATTACGGTAGAAGAACTGTAGACATGTAAGCAAATTATACAACCTAGTTAAACATTCAAAAAGTATAATCCTACTAATAGACTTAATATTTTTAATAGAAGACATTAATTAAAATTTGCAATATGTAAATCCCACAGTAACTGTTTTGCACCAGTAACTGTGCTATACATTCATTATTTCATACGGTTTGCCTTATAACCAGTTTGTTGATTGAAAAAGATTTTCTGTCAAACTTTTATCTTACAAAAATGTATATCGAAGTAGGTAAGGCAAGTGCACATTACAGCCAATTAGCGTACTACGTTTTCTCGTGAATTCCCGCCCCGTCTATGCAGTCGCGTATCAGTACCAAACTACTTCGAAAACGGGTGTTAAAAATAAAATTACTAATTAAAAAAATTCGCTACCTCGTGTTCGAACGATTGCGAGTAGACATTTTCTCCCTTAACAGACACGAACACGACCGTTAAAATAATTCGTTAAACGTTAACGGACGCTGGTTAAGTAGGGTGACGTTTCATTAATTAGTTTTCTGTCGGCGGGTGCGTGAGCGCCATCGCTAACCATGCTACAGAAAACGAAAGCGAGACGAAAACAAAAGCGTACAGTTCAGGTTCGTTAACGACACTCATTCACAGCTGCTTGTCCAGCACATAGGACTACCTGTTGTTTTCTAATGTTTTTGTATATAAAAGAAGAAATTTAAATAAGAATTTCTAGGTCTGTCTCTTGTCTACCATTGGTAGTTCAGACTTGAGACAACGTATGCCAATAGATCGAACTACCGTCTGCCTATACAGGCCAATGTTATTCGCATCGTTATTATTTGCAAACTTTGACAACGATGTATTTCTTTGCTCGACAAGATCAGCGCTGTTGGATACTGTCCGTGATTTCCGTTTTGTTTTAATCATAAAAGGTACCTTTCATGGATGTTTAATTAAAATTGTATCAGTTAAATTTGTAAAAACCGTTAAAGAAAAAATAGTTTACTGTATTATAACATTTCTTAAAATCAGCACGAATAAACTGTTTTATTTTTTAATTTGCTTTAAACTTGTACTGACGGTGGTATCTTTACGTTTTATAAATTATGAGTATTTGTATATACTGTATTGCATTTTATATTCCGTAAAAGCTACTGTGCTTTATGAATCGTTTTAATGGGGCTGTCAATATTACAAATTATTCAATTCGACAGTAAATTTAACATAGGAAACAACTAAGTTATAAAAATACGAATCGCAGACAATTTTCCTAGAAATATTAATATGGATGAAATAAGAAAAAATTCGTTCACTCAAATAAGGAAAAGTCTTTCCTGGAAATAAAGAAAACATAAATTTTTAAATGAACTAATGTGTACATAATGAAATAAGTAGTATATAAATAGTAGTGCACAAGTATAAATAATATAACGTTATAAAGTACAGAGTTTCAAAAACAATTTACAAGAAAATTCTCAAAAACTAATTCATAAGATTAAAAAAACAAATTCATTTTGTTAACTGTAAAAAAAATTTGAATGCCAAAGACTGGTTGCGTTTGTTGACAATAAAGTATTACTATAAAAGTCAAACAAGTGTATTACAGTCAACTTACACTTACTTAAGTTTACGAAATACACGTGTTAAATTAAAAACATCAGGTACCCACGACAAATGAACAAACACAACTTAAAAATTCACGTTAGTATTTGTACTGATTTGCATGACATCGAACAACTGTTCGCTCTGAGGGTCTGTAGAATTTGAAGTGTTTCATTGTACCGGTAAGCAACGCAATTCATTAAAACGTAGAAAAAGTTTCGCAGTATGATAAAAAGAACGGTGTCAACACATATAAATATAACTATTTTATAGTTTCTTAATATAAGCATAGAGATTCTATAATTATACGTCAGTGGCATTACCTGTACTGATAGGACCCATCAGAATTGATTTGCTGGTCCTGACTGAGTATGGGTATCGGCGTTGTGTACTGGTACTGCTGGGCGCCCACACCCCACGCAGCAGCTGCACACACGAACACTACCACCTGTTTAAACAAAATGTACATTTCCATCATGAAAAGAAAACTAGAGTTTGCCGAAATAGAGTTGAAAGGAAAACGTCAAATTTTGTGTGTTTGGTTTCCCATTCCTGACGATTAAGGAAATTAAATTTGGTATTTGGTCCCACATTGAGAATAATATTTATATTAAAAAAATCGACTTATTAATTCAATGGCGATTAGTTGGTTACTTTTGTCAGCTAATTCCGAATACTGAAGCGACTTATCGAATCGAATCGAATCATTTCCTTATCAACCGCCGACGCGCCCTCTGGTCTCCATGCAGGTTTTGTATTTACCGTAATTATTTTTTATAAATCTCTCTCTCTCTCTCTCTCTCTCTCTCTCTCTCTCTCTCTCTCTCTTTTCTTCTTTCAAATACGAATACGGTATGCGTCTGTTCTTTGCACTTAAGATTGACGAGATATTGAAAAATACGAATAGTTATGCTGTGTTATAGAAAAAGGCATCTTGTTCTTTGATGTAGATGAGAATCCGATTTCAGCTGTCTAATCGATATGAGTTGACTGACCTTTAGATCTTAAGACTCAGGTATATTTTTGGTACTATTTTATAATACAAACATAATCTCATAATCTGAGAAATACATTATATAGGTGATGCCTGACTGTGGAGTCACGTTGGTTTATCCACCCGACTGTAAAGCTGTATGAATTTACTTGAAACAGTTATTTATTTTTCTTAACCAATTAATGGCTATACCTCAACTCGCTTTAAATCCAATGATGTCGATTCATACTGCATAAACTTGATATTAAACTTCAATGACGCTAGCAGAAGTGTTACTGAAATAAACGCATACCTGGATTAAACATTATGTCTACTATTTCAAGAATACACACAAAATAAAACTTAATTATTGTTATGTATATTTTTAAACACGAATTCCTTATCACAGAATTATCTCACGGTTCTGCAAGACTTGTGTGGCTCCTTCCTTTGATGTATGCTCTGTTACATCTCAGTAAGACGGTTGAACATCTCTAATCTCTCTAACAGTTGAACTTTTAGACCCTCACCAGTAACAGTCTCTCATTAGTCAAGTAAACCTTATTATAAGATTTTATATAATCTCAACATGATTATGACAAGACATTGTCTGTGCTACTGTGCTTGATTAAATTATGTATAGCCCGATCGAATTAAACCTTATAATGGAATAGGTTGGACAGATTTCTAAGATCCTAAATAGGATACAAATGGCGTGTACTGAAATGTAGTAAAACCTGCTGGGAGACTCTTCCTGGTATTCCTGATTTTTAAGGGATTAAAAGTTTTATCAAATCTCTCAGAAAATATGGCATTATATAAAAATTAACTAACACACACATTTAATGTTTGTCGGATTTCCGGGATTTTGTGAATAGATTTGTGCGTATAATTTGTATGAAAATTTAACCGAAACAAATAAACTTATTTTACCCATTTTGAGTCAGAAATTTGTTAAATTTTTCCACATATAAAATCGACGGCAGACTGTAGATGGTACAAGCTTAACATGTAATAAATTTAATATTTATTTTCTGTAATATTTAATATTTTATAAATTTAATCTCTATAAAGACAAAAATCTTTACAGAGGACTTAAGTAAGGTTGATTAATCAGGTCGTTATACTGAGCTATATTTTTTAAGACTATTCTTGTAATAACTATATGTTTAAGACTTTTACAAAATTTTTATTTTCATGTAAATCTCAGCTTACACAAACTTTCATAATTTTGTGTAAAAAATGTCTGCGACCAAATTATTATTTTATTAATTAACCTTTAATATGTAATTTCATCCCTCTTACTGTTACTGAGTTCATCCCATACGCCTACACTTTGACCGACGTCTGTCACCGCCCGACCAGACAGATTGATCGTATTACGAAGACGCAGTAACCTGAAAGCTGTAGCAAACGAGATTGTTTATTGCACAATCGCCTTGGGCTGTGCGATTCGATGCAGACCTACTGCCCCACAGTGACAGTGGGCATCCTCACTTGCATAATAGGCCAAACCTTCGTCCATGTCACAACGTATATAACTTTCTCTCATTTTAATATTTATAGCCATTGTGATAGACACCCACACACACACACTTATTGACTTATCTTCAGAAATTAACCTTTAAAAAATTGCAAATAAAGCGTCTAATGTATACTTTCGTACGTGCTCACGCGCACGCGGTCGCGCGTTTAATCGACTACAATAACAAAACACTTATTTCCTTTTGCAAGTATTAAAATTATGCATTTCCACAAGCGCGACCCATATCATTAGATGCTTTTAATATAATAAAAAATTATCAAATTAAAGTTCCATTTAAATTAATACGAAAAAATTAATTAAGCCAAATAAACAATCTTGAATCAAAATTGAAATCGATTGTTCATTAAACATTTGAGCCTTTGAAGGTTTGTTTTACAGAACAAGCCCTTTGAAATGTGCGTGTGGCGCTATAATTTTAATGCTAGCTAAAGGTAATAACTGTATTACAAACCAGGAATACGTATATACATAGATAAACAGAACATATGTATGTTACAATTTAATGGTATACAAACAAATGTATGTGTGTAAGTGCGTGTGCGTCTAGTACTCCACTGTATAATGTAAGATAACATGTACAGGATTTCATAACATAGAGTACACAACAGCAGAGTTCAGACGTATTTAGCGAGTCACTATATGAAGAGAGTTAAACAGAAAGTACAGTATGGTGCTACGCAATAGGCGTGGTACTTACGGAAGCGTGCATGACTTGAACTGCCAAAGGAAGATGCTATATGTTATGTCAACAATGTTTCTTCCGCGCTTATATATGTGGTGCGGTGAGTCCCCCACCTCGCTGTGCGGACCACCTTAAATCGGGTACATAGCACAAGCGAAAGCGATGATCTCAATGTCAACTGCATCACTTGAGAAAAGAATTCGTCCCATTACAAAAAACGGGCCTAGCGGTGAGTTTTCCGCCGCCGCATCTTCTCATAACTTACATTTTATCTTACTAATAATGGTGTGTGTGTGTGTGTGTGTGTGTGTGTGTGTGTGTGTGTGTGTTTGTGTGTGTGTACAGTTTTAAGTTGTAAGTGGTACAGGTTAATGGTACGGTTAGTGTTATTCAAGGTTAATGGGGAAAGCCCATGACCATAAATAAGGTACCCCCAAATTGAAATCACTCCAAATGAGCGTTCATGTTCTTTTATTCTACAGTACGCACTGTTCTATCACTATCTGACTCCCTCAACACAAACCTGCACACGCGCACACACAGTGGCATGCCATATAATGGTTTCAGAAGAGTAGATTTTATTTTAGACGATTCGCTCAGATCGTCTTCTGTTTCTTTTTTCTTTTCGGAATTTCAAGTATAAACACTCCTTCTTAACCCTTTTTTGAGGAATCAGGCTAAGTTATATTAAATTCGCAGACTAAACCTAATTGTCTTTATTCCGTTATAATTAAGACTTTCACGCAAGCACGCCGTACCTGTCCTCGCATATACGTGCTCTAACGCATTTAGCCTAAATGTTTAATGGTACACACACGTATGCGCAGGCTCACAAATTTTATTTTAACCTTTCGGTAGGAACATGTTTTCATTTTGCACTTAAAAGAACACCCTGCCCCACAGGCATATACAATACATACATTATGAGGAACACCCTGCCTCCTAGACAGGTACTCATATTTTCATAAAAATGCCAAAATAACTACTTTAGAAAATAAAATATACCATTTCTTCTTTTCCAATTTACTTCATTGTAATAATTTCACATTGATATGTATTTTTTTGCAGACTTGGTATATGTTTAGTACTATACACCTCCCAGTGGAACATCTGCCTGACCCCCCCTTATAAGGAACATACGGCCCCTGGAAGGCATGAAATCAGACGTAAATTTAGAGGAATACATGCCTGACAGGGAGGGTAACTTTTAGAAAGAGGTAACTTACGGTCAAACGGAGGAGAGCTACGAGATGACGACACTTTCTCTGTCACACACAACAACTGATTGAGGAATTCTAGGAGGGGGACTTGCCCAGCAGCACGCAGGAGGCTTCTAGCAGCAAAAAGGTAAACCTTACCTTATAAGGCATATGTTCCTACCGAAGGGTTAAGTTTGACACAAAGGAAAGCTTCTACCCTAAACGATTGGGGGCGAGTGACTGAAATTTCGTAGCGTCCATCTTTCCTGGTTTTCAAAAGTAAAGTCGAAATAAGTATAGAGTAAAACTATTAGTTAAACAATCCCACGGCATACATTTTTCGGATGTATTTGACCTAGTCAGCAACTTCATTGCATTCGATCTTGTGCACTATCAATACTGGCTCCGATACTTTCCAAGTCTCTCTTCGCCGGGTCCTACCACTCGATCTAAGGCCTTTCCTGTGAATTCTTTCTCCACACTTATTTCCACACGGGCCCCTCCTCGCTCCTGACGACGTGACCAGAGACTTCGGTTATCCTCCGCCGCGCCGCCCTATCAACCTCTTTGCCCTGGCTCCCATTATTATATCTGGTTTCACAAAACGTTACACTTGGTTTCACAAGTTCCGTTACTTCTCTTTTCTGCTTCCTCTTATGAGTATACCCCTCCCTGGACAGTCCGGAAATATTAATCAAAACTTTGTTTTCAAGTATCATAAGTTTTCTCGCCTGCCGATTATAGGCCAAGTTCCCATTGCATACGGCACCACCGACTACCGACTACAGTTATTTTTTTTTTCAATAGGACAGTAACCTTGATGTCATGATTTCGTTAAAACATTTTCAGCGCCAGGCCAAATTTTGTTAACTTTTTTAGTGGACCAGCCACTTTTCAGAAAAGTTTTACCAGTGGACCACTATATTTTTTTTTGCTGAAACTCCTTCAAAATGAATTAAAATGAGATAATATTAGTTAAAAACAATTTTTTAACACCAAGTGCAAGGTGTTTTACCTCAATCCAAGCCTGAACGATATATTCATTTATATCAATAATAACTGTGAATAAATGTTATACACAGTGTTTGAAACATGACCACTTTGTGTGTACCAAATTGATACACATGGTCGGTGATGACAAATGCAGTATGCTTCAAACTGATACACATAGTCAACTGGTAAAACACAGGTGGGCATGAAATTGATACTCAAGGCGCTGACAGTAACAGCAACAGCAAACAAACTTATTTTTCCTAAATTCAATCTTCAGTCGGTTCTGGATTTTTATCTCTTCTGACAACTAATAATTGAAAAGTCCTCCAGACTCCATCCCAAGAGTGAGACGTGGAGTAATGTAAGTATAAACAAGTGAACTTTATATTTTTACTATAAATATAACAAGAGTATTGTTTAGTTAAGAAATAATTAAAAAAATTTAGGTGTCACAGCGTAGAAAAATGTTCGATAAAGTCAAAGTGAAACACGTTAAGAATACTCGAATATCTTAAGCTGCTCTACCATCTGCTACGAGTCAGCGCGCACGTGAGGTAATGTATATTCATTGCATTAATGTAATGACAGCTGTTACAACGCTTCTCTTCCAGGTAATACTTTCTCACGCTAGCGTTTAGTGCACATAACATGCGGTATGCCTATAGCACCGTTTATCAGACGTATTTTATTCTACATGTTACAAAAGATCTGAAGAACCAAAAGTAGCTCATAATCTGGCACTTACATCGTTCTGGCTCTGATCCTTCAAGTTCACAAGAGTAATTATAATAGTAATCTTATCAGAGCATTCATAAGCACACGCCACGGCCCTTCCTACATAAAAAGAACGTGTTTTAACGAGGCGTCAAAAAATATCATTTAAAATACTTTCTTAAAAACATACAAGCCTATATTACTAGTTCACTAAATGACACCATTCGCTTTCGCGTGGCACCTAAGGGGATTAGCAGACCCTTGCTCTCGCACGCGCACTCACGAGCGCCCGGGCCACACACCCTTGCCCGAACGCGCAGGTATACAGCTTCATGAAACAGTTACAAATTATGACACATTTAAATTGAATGATAATCCAAATTAAAATATGATTTTCGTAATGTTCGTTAAATTGCGAGAAAAATGAGTCCTCTCAACATATAGTTACTGTTAACCATGTAGCGTCAAGGGAGTATATTTGGATTTTAGAAAAAAAAAACATATTGCAGTACTAAAAAGACGAGTTTTATTTAAAATTGAGAATGGCATTTTAGTATTATATAAAATCGGTTACCAATGATAAAAACTTACTAATGATAACATTACAATTAATGTTAAATAAGTACAAGATGAAATATATTAGCCTTTTAGTTTAAATTCCACATTATTATGTTTTTAATTTTTATAAAATGGAAAAGCCTATTTGTAATACAGTACTAAAAATATTTTACTCCTGGATGTGATGGGCATTTTTCTCTTAAAATTTTACATTAACACACGAAAAACGACATGAATATAAACGCAATATTTTCTTTAACTTTGATCGTTTCGAAAATATATTAATATATAAACGAAAAACACCTTTATTAATAGATAAAAACAAACAAAAAATACATACTTAAGAAATGCTTCTTTTAAATAACTTTAAACAAATACTATATACAATACAATGTTGTTTTTCTTATGTACAAACTTATAAGTAAAATTTTTACAAAATTAAAAACCCCATCTTAACAAAAGTGGGTCATAAACGAAATATTTTTCGTGGTTTTATTTACAGATAGCCCATATTTATGGATAAACAAAAAAAAACCTTTAGTAATAGATAAAAACAATTATAACAAAAATACATACTGAATAAAAACTTTTTTTAATAACTTCACACGATTACTGTATGCAATATAATGATTTTTTTATTTACAAACTTAAAAATAAGTTTATTTTTAAACTGTCTCTTTCAGCCAGTGGATCATTGCGGCTTTTGTTGAGCTTGAAGTTGGTGCTTTGTCTATTTTTCTGGAATGGTACGGAGCGTTGTCCATGATTATCGTACTCGCAGGGGTATTGCGGGATTAGTGTATTAAAAAACCAGTTTTCAAAAACTTTATGGTCCATTTCTTCGTGATAATCTCCCGTCTTCTTTGACTCAATCACGAGTGGGGGAGCTTCGATCCATCCTTTCTGGCTTCCAGCATGGCAAATTATCAATCTTTTCCCCTTGCCTAAGGGAGCATTCAATGTCCCCTTATCTGTATCGTCGGTCCATCCTTTGTCATTATGTACATTTTCATTTAACCATGTTTCATCTAAGAACACAACATTTTCAATATTTACATTTCGGACTTTACGTAAAAACTGGCATCTTAATAAAGCGATTGAAGGCTTTTCCATCAAAACCCTTCGGTTATTATACTTCTTGTAAACGAACCCCAAATCTCGATGCAATGCCGTCTTCCCGCCGTCGAACAGACTCGCATTCTTCAACGAACTCACAAGTTTCTCGAGGGATGGTATCTCTCGCCGCTCGTAGTACTGCAGGATGTGCCGCCTTATGGCCGATTTCGCAAACTCGTCGAGGTCCGTCACTTTTCTATTTCGTTGTGGCCCTCCTGGTGTTTTCCTAGGCGTTATTTTTATCTTCTTACAGGCTGAAACTTCATTAACTACGTTGTCTTCTCTGTCGCTCGCATCATCTTCCACGGTCTCAGTTTCCTCCCGTAGCGCTGATTTCAATTGAGCATTTATCCGGGCGACGGTTCGTTTGGGAACATTACACGCTGATGAAACTCTTTCCAAAACTTTTCTTACATCCAATAGAGGCCCCATATTATTTTTTTCCATATAAAAATACTGTATCACCGAAGCAACTGTCGTTCTTGCTTGCGAATGTAACACTTGCTTAGACTTAGAGGACATAACTGTAACACTTAAACCTCCACGCACAGCACAACACCGAACACATTACTAAGGAAAGCCACGACAATAATGATGCTTTCGACACCCCCGACAGTGGCGCTTACTTACTATACAGGAAGTGAGTCATATTCATTGTCGTTGAAAACGAATGCCCTATACACAGGAAGTGAGTCATAGGGTTGTTTCGGCTAATATCTTTCATAACGACGCTTAGTCAAAACTAAACTCCGGACAGACTTCAAAATGTCGCTGAACAGCGGTTCATTGTAGCTTCGAGGTAGTTGGTAGAATTAATAATAATTAAGATAAAAAATAATTCAACCAGTTACCCGCACTTACATGAAGAAACTGTGAGGTTAAAAAGTAAGCTTATTTAATTCTGCACTTACAAGTTTACATTTTAATTGATACATGCTGTGTATAAACACACTAAAAATAAATGTAAAAATAAATCAACAATATATAACACACTTTGATGTCGAAATGTAACAAAAAAAAAATTAATGGTACCCGGTATATTAAATATAAAATACTACTATGCATGTTGAACATCATATATTATCATAATCATACCGTGTTTGGTGTTATTTTTCTTGGAATTGCACGAAGTTTACAAATAAACTGATGTCAGTAGTTAAATTTTATATTTTAAAGAAGTAGCAACTAGTCAATTAGGGCCCCAGTTATGAGTCATCTACCTGCCGGCCGGAGCGGTCGCGAGCAGCTGCATTTGTGTGCGTGTGTGTGTAAGGGTCTCCTAATCCCTTAGGTGCCACGCGAAAGCGAATGGCATATATACACGCATGCCGCAAGAATAGAAAGACTATTCACCGCTATTTTTATTTTACTCCGCTTATTATAATATAAAACTCCGCTTATTTCATGTGTTTATTTTATGTGTTTAACGTTTATTGGAATATTATTGTTAAGTTTAGGACTGCCTAGAAAATCACCAAAGTGTTGCTTACAACGGGACATTTACAGCGCACAAGGACAAGGTCAGTGAACGCTTAATATTTATGCATTGTTGATTACATGAGAATAAATCCTTTTAACTATTTAGTTTTACAATATACAGTCCACTGCTAATAAAAAAGAACCCCACATTTTTGGTCCGTCCAGCCCGGATAGCATCTTTCATTCAGAATCCAGCACTTTGGAAAGCAAGATTTTTATTAATTATTACGCTCTTAAAACAATTATTTACTACCGGCAAGTATTGCCAGTACTCAATGCTCTTTTCATTTGTTATGATTTTTTCATGTTTTTTCACGCAAGCATAGTTTATTGATTCATTGTGCAGCGTGTGTTATTTCATGTTTTATCTAGCAAGCATAGTTCTAAAGTGTAGTGTGTTTCTTCAAAAAACCGACCTCTGTATTAGTTTCTATAAAATACAGTAGCCATATTCCTTTATTACCATATTACCATTATTACTGTTATCTACGCTATTGGTATTTTAGAGTGATAAAAAAATAAAAAAAAAAATAAATTAAAATTATTTGGACTGGAAATTACTGAATACTGGAAGAACATTGTGAATTACAACTTTTACTTAGAACTCTTTTGTTATTTACATCTGAATCTGTTTTTTAAAGCGAGTGTATTAATAAATTACCAAAATGAGATTTTCTTCTTTTGTGAAGCAAAGTGAACTGATTGAGAGTAGGCTTCATAATATTAACAAGCAAATTGTTGCTCTTGAGGTTATTGGTATAGGTAATTTAACTGAACAGCAAACACGAAAAGTTAGTTTGCTTAGTTCCACCGCAGAAAATAAATATGCTGAATTTGAAAGGCTTATAAATAAACTGTTTAGTACAACACCTTTACCAGAAGATCTGGATAATGAACAGATTTCAAGATTACAAGATTCTATATCAGACTTAAATATAGCTATACAAAGTTCGTGTGCTCCTTTTCTACCATCGCTACCGCAGGAACCTTGGATCAGTCTCACACTGGTGCATCACAACTAGTTGCGCCTACTCCCACCGTAAATTTACCTCACTTAAACTTGGGAACATTTTCTGGACAACCTGAGAAATGGGTAGCCTTTCACAGTCTATTTGAAAATGTAGTGCACAAAAATGAAACCATTTCTAATGTGGAGAAATTTACATACTTGCTTTCTTGTTTGACTGATGAGCCGCTAAATTTAATTAAATCGTTGCCTGTCACTAATACAAACTATGCCATAGCCTGGCAAACTTCGCTAAAAAGATATCAAAATTCTAGATTGTTGATAACACTTCACGTAAACAATATATTTGATTTACCACAATTGCACAATCCTTCAGTTAAACAAATGAGGAATTTCCTGTCGACCTACAATGAAAATTATCAAGCGCTCAAAACACTAGGATATGATATTGCTAGCGAAAGTTTGTTGTTGACCTCATATATTTTGCGTAGATTTGACACGGAATTCAGGACCAAACTTGAACGTTCTCGAGATAATTTACAAAATGTTCCTACCATTACAGAAGTAATTACATTCTTAGAAAATGAATGTTCTTGCAAAGAGGCAGCGGGTTTAACTAATACCATCTCAAAAAATGAACCTTCTCTTCAAACCTCTCAAAAAATCAGTGGCTTTAAAATGAATACAAACCAGTTTAAACCGCACAAAATAGCGATGGTTACTACTCACACTCAGTATTGTATCTTCTAATCAAATTCACACAACATATATAGAAGTGCAGATTTTTCCACACTTACTGTACAAGACAGACAAGCTTTTGTTAAAAATAAGAACTTGTGTCAAAATTGTTTTGGAACACATAAGTTAGTCACCTGTAAGTCCGTCCACACATGCAATGTATGTCATAGGCGTCACCATAGCCTACTACATTTTTTTTATCAGAACCGCTCCGCACAACCGCAACAAAAATTGACTCAGTAAAATAGACCTACATTGTGCCCTTCTGTTGAAACGACGATGCATACGCAAAACCACTCTGCAGAGTGTCACCAGGATACTACCTTGATAGGTGTTTCTTGCAATCAGAATAACACTGTGTTACTCGCAACCGCTTTGGTGCATATCACATCTGCCAATGGAAATGCAGCAGTTGTACGAGCTGTGCTTGATAGTGCATCCCAAACAACAATTATTTCAGAAAGTTGTGCAAAGACTTTGTGTTTGTACCGCTCTCAAACAGATGTTCCAGAACTTAGTGGCATCTCTACCGCCCCAGTGAAAACAAAGGGACTTACCTTTTGTGACGATTTAATTGGTAATAAAATATTTAATAAAAAAAAATAAATTGAGAAAGCATTTAAGTATTTTTAAATCGCACAATTAAACCTAATACCCCTGTACTAACTCAGAATAAGTACGAGATTTAAATGGAAAAAGATCTAACTAAACAAGTAATAAAAAATCGTATTGTTAATAGTTAATAATATTACAGTTAACCCTTTAGTAAATCATCATGCGTTGACCTGTTTAATTCCGGACACAACGTGCTTAGCGAACCGTCTGTAACTTAGAAATATTTGAAAATCGTAATGTAAGTAATTAATAATTTGAAGGCACAAATAGTAGTTAAAATAATTCTGTAAACTAAATAAGTCTAAATAATTTGTTTCATCTTGCTATAAGAATGTCTATTTAAATAAAAGTTGGAACTATATTATGGCGGAGTACTCGCCCCGCTTCGTTGTTATGTACCAGTCGTATCAAGTTAAGAGTTACAATGCGGCGTTCAGACAGTACACACCTCCAAGCGAGGGCTCTTCAAAAGTGTGTTATGTAAACTTTAAAATAACGGTTAGCTACCACAAAAAAACGTGGGGAGCTAGTGATTTTTAATGTATATGATGTAGAAAAAGTTTGTTCAAGAAATGTAGTAATATAAGAAAAATTATCAACACATAAACAAGGTGACGTCTCTACTTAAGATGTAAACTCCAGTACAACTCTACATGTGTATATGTGACCTGCCAAATTGCACATACGGACGTCTACAACCCATACGACGCTGACCAGGACCGGCGTGGATCAACCCAACTTTATGCAGCATTACATCAATCTACTCACTAATACGGCTATTAGATATTCACCAGAGACACGACACAGATGACTACCCCGACTACCAGAATTCCGAAGAGTCACACCCCAGGACGAGGACAGCAAAGCTTATTTTAGAGGTGACATTTGAAACATAACTTTTATAGATGAAAGAGACTTTTCAAAGACAATAATTTTCTCTAAGCAATAAATAAAACCAAAGAAATGTAATCTGTAGTATTGAAAATCATACGTTGTAACGTTAATATTGATATGTAATATTGAAATGTAAATTATAATCCCTTTAATAAATAATACCATTCTTCAAATGGTTAATGTAATCTTGCAAGCTCTTAGATGAGCATAGTATAATTCAGACGTCTTTACTATATTTAAAGCAGACTCGGATCCGAGGTAAATTACATGATCTATATGATCCCTTGTTTTACAGAAAACCCTTATGAATATTTCAGTATAAATAATTATGTCATGGGATTTTTTTATATAATTAGTTAATAAAGAGATGTCATCTTATTACACATTGAAGTGAGTGCATAAATCAGTGAAATACCTTCCCCTTGTGTCCTAATAATTAGCGTAAAGATTATTGTTGTTTGTGTTGAGTTTAATTTCAGTTCGTTACAACGTAGGCAGCCTGTATAATTGGCTAGCGTCAATTATGATGGGTTCCCTGGATTTGTAACGTAGCCCGGAACGTTACACTTTGTGACATTGTCTTCGCTCAGTGGGAATATTTTAGCAAAATCTCACCCCGTCATGATTCTTAATAAAATATCATGCAATCTGCCTCGTGTTCAGCTCCCACCAGAAATTAAAGAGCGACTAAAAGGTTATATGCTTGCGGATCCCACTTTTGATGTTCCGGGTCCAGTTGACCTTCTGATTGGAGCAGATTTATTTGCATTGACTCTTAATGGTACCTTTATCAATCTCGGCAAGAATATGCCATACGCTGTCAATACAATCTTTGGCTATGTTGTGCTTGGTCCGACACCTGTTTCACTTAAGTCTAAGCCTTACTCAGGCTTAGTGACTCTTTTATCGACGAATGATCGTGATCTGCACGCAACATTGCAACGTTTTTGGTCCACAGAGGAACCACCTCACACTACAAAACTCGCTCCACAAGATGAAAAATGTGAAGCTCACTTCGTCTCTACTCATGGCTCTACAACTTTGGAAAAACGCCTGTTCAATACACTTGAACGCAAATTTGAATCTCAACCTGAGTTTAAACAGAAGTATGTCAATTTTATGAATGACTACTTAGCATGTGGGCACATGAAACTGTGCACATCTGTGCCGTCTCTGAACAAGCCGCATTACTTTTTGCCACATCATGGGGTTTTTAAAGATAGGAAAATCCGTGTTGTTTTCAATGCATCAGCACCATCTTCTTCAGGTGTCTCACTGAACCACATTCTACATCAGGGTCCAAAGTTGCACAATGACATTACTGATATAATTCTTCGCTTTCGTCAACATAAATTTGTTTGCTCTTGTGATATCAAACAAATGTTTAGGTAGATATCCATCCATGAAGATGATCAGATCTTTCAGTTAATATACTGGAGAGAAGACACTTCAGTCCCTCTAAATGTCTACCAATTGACTACTGTCTCTTATGGTATGACGTCCTCGCCTTACCTTGCTAATAGAGTAGTACAACAGCTCATTATGGACGAAGGAAAAAATCATCCACTTGCTGCTGAAGCACTCCAACAGCAAATATATGTTGATGATGCTCTATTAGGGAGCAATTCTCTGGAAGAAGCTCTCCACCTTCAAGAGGATGTTGTTTTACTTTTGAAAAAGGGTGGATTCGAACTGAGCAAGTGGTCTTCAAACCATCCTAAACTCTTAGAAAATGTCATGCAAGATAATCATGAGACGCCCCTCATGTTACGCACGTCGGAACAGCGATTTTCAAGTCTTTTAGGGCTAAAATGGATCCCAGATATTGATGTCTTTTCATATTTGATGCACACACCTTCAAGTAATTACACAAAAAGAACTTTACTTTCATCAATTGCTCAGATTTATGACACTTGTGGTTGGATATCCCCAATAGTTTTTTGGTCTAAAGTCTTAATGCAGCATGTATGGACCTTAGGCTTAAATTGGGATTCTCCATTACCTGATCATATTTCCGAGAAGTGGTCACGATTCGTGAAAGAACTTCCAGAAATAGAAAAGCTAAGGATACCACGTTTCATATCCTTAGCAACTGCAGTCAATATCCAGCTTCATGGATTTTCAGATGGAAGTGAATCCGGATATGCAGCTTGTGTCTTCCTGCGCACAGAAGACGCAGAAGAAGATGTCAACATACGACTGCTGATCGCAAAATCAAGAGTAGCTCCACTGAAGCGTGTGACTATTCCCCGCTTGGAACTTAGTGGTGCGCACAGTTAGCCAAATTGCTACATTACTGTACAGAACAGCTCTCACAACATCACAAGATTGACAACATTTCAGCATGGTGCGACTCTACAGTAGTTCTATCTTGGATACGCACTCTATCTTTTCGTCTCAAGGTGTATGTTGCTAATCGTGTGCCACAAACACAAGACTTAGTTTCACCGCACGTCTGGAAATATGTTTCAACTGTTGACAATCCTGCTGATTGTGCTTCTCGAGGCTTGACACCCACGGCTCTGATGAAACATAGCCAGTGGTGGCTAGGACCACCATGGCTCGCTAAATCAACGCAGACCTGGCCACAATCTATCCTTCATCCAATTTCGGAGGAGTCTATTCCCGAAATTAAACCAAATGTGCTTAATCTTATGATGACCACAAAAGAAGTCCCAACATTTGGATTTCTTACAAAGTTTTCTTCTTGGAAGACTCTTCTTCATGTAATGGCTTATGTACTTCGCTTTATAACCCGTTTGAAATTTAAAACCACCATAAGTGGATCATTTACAGTAACTGAATTAAATAACGCCTGTAACCGCATTTGCTGGCTCATTCAGAGACTTCACTTTGCAGAAGACATAGATCTACTCTCCAAGAAAAGGACATGCTCAAACCGCATCCAACGTCTAGCACCCTTTATTGATGATGCAGGAATAGTCCGTGTCGGAGGTCGACTGAAGAACTCTGCGCTTACTTACAATGCCAAACATCCTATTCTTCTGCCAAAAAATCATGTCGCTATTCATTTACTCATCGATTACTATCATGGCATGTACCTGCACGCTGGTCCCCAGTTCCTCCAAGCAACACTATCTCAACGCTTTTGGATCCTCTCCGCCCGCAGTGTTATACGCTCAAGAATATTTAAATGCGTACGATGTTTTCGTACAAAATCAACAAACACGTCTCCGCTCATGGGTGATCTACCAGCCGGTCGTGTTACCCCTACTCGTTGTTTTAACGCTTCTGGAGTTGATTATGCTGGCCCTTACACGGTCAAGTTTTTTACACTTCGCAGGATACAGCCTATAAAGGTGTACCTTTGCCTGTTCATCTGTTTTGCAACAAAAGCTGTACACTTGGAAGTGGTTACTGATTTAACTACAGACGCCTTCATTGCAGCCCTTACGAGATTCATCTCTAGGAGAGGTCTTGTATCAGACCTGTACTCTGATTATGGGACTAATTTCATAGGAGCTGCTTCTTCGCTCAAAAAATGTTTTCAAGATCTCATGAAGCAATCAGAGATGCAAGATTTTGCTATGAACAACAGTATCACATTCCATTTCATTCCTCCGCGTGCACCTCACCAAGGTGGACTTTGGGAACGTGCCATTAAAGGTGCAAAATATCATCTCACCAGAGTCATAGGTGAACACATTTTAACGTACGAAGAATTTACCACCTTAGTTGTGCGTGTTGAAGCTATCCTTAATTCGAGGCCGATAGCTCCTCTCTCGAATGACCCTTCAGATCTTCAACCTCTTACAGCAGGACATTTTCTAACTGGAGCACCTCTTAATGCCCTGATCGAACCTCAACTAACTAATGCACCACTTAATCACATAAAACGCTGGAAATTGGTTCAAGCCTTCACACAACATCTCTGGAAAAGATGGCAAATGGAGTACCTCCACACACTTCAAGAACGGTCCAAATGGATCAGACCTCAAGAAAATCTCAAAATAGGAGATTTAGTCGTTATTCATGAAACGAACCTGCCACCCCTCAAGTGGAAGCTCGGGAGAGTCATCTCCGTATCCCCAGGGAATGATGGAGTGGTATGTGTCGTCAACATGCAGACTGCCGGTGGAACCTTGACCCGTCCTTCTGTTAAGGCTTCCCGTCTTCCCATTTACTAAAATCCTTGACCAGTCAATTGGCTACTGCCCCTTATAATTTAGTTTTATTATAATCTTCCAAAGGATCAAATTTGTTCTTATGTTCTTTTAATGTTTCTTGTTGAACCAGTTGGTTCAAAGGGGCCGGTATGTCAGATATTTTGTTTTCATAACAATAATAAAACTCCCCCTATCTCTACTTCATTAGTTCTCTAATAGAGTGCACTCCCATTAACTGTCTCAAAGTACAATTCACATAGTAATCAGCAGGCATGATTAGAGCGTTTTCTTTCCTGTAGTGTAAGGCATATCGTGCAGTTCAGTTCTCTTTGGTTTATACACGCATACCGCAAGAATAGAAAGACTATTCACCGCTATTGTTATTTTACTCCGCTTATTATAATATAAACTCCGCTTATTTCATGTGTTTATTTTATGTGTTTAACGTTTATTGGAATATTATTGTTAAGTTTAGGACTGCCTAGAAAATCACCAAAGTGTTGCTTACAACGGGACATTTACAGCGCACAAGGACAAGGTCAGTGAACGCTTAATATTTATGCATTGCTGATTACATGAGAATAAATCCTTTTAACTATTTAGTTTTACAATATACAGTCCACTGCTAATAAAAAAGAACCCCACAGAATATGTTCAGTGAGAAGTAAACAAATAAAAGAAATTCATAAAAATATGTTAATGGTAAACTTTATATAAGTGGTTTTAGCAGATCACATGGTACTGATATTTGGAAACGAAAAAGAATTGAAAGATTATTTGGATGCCGCACACAATACTAGAAGAAAAAGGAATGATTATTGTTAAAGATAAAACTATAGCAATGGTAATTACTAAGAAGGGAAGATACAAAGATAGAAAGTGATAGACAACAATAGAGCAAGTAAGAGCTTTCCAATACCCAGGACGGGCTGTAGTTGAGAATGGAACAAGCGAGAGCTTTGCAATATCTAGGATGAATTATAGAGGAGAATAAGACAAGACAAGAGAAAGCTTGTACAATCTTAGACAAGAGAAGACTTATACCTAAGAAGGGTTATATTTGAGAATGGGACAAATGAGAGCTTTCCGATACCTATGATCGGTTGTAGTTGAGAATGGGATAGGTGAGTGCTTTGCGATAGCTAGGAAGGGATCGCGGGAAATGGAAATCAAAGAGTCGAAAAACGCTTAAACTGAATTATGCTGTCAATACAAAATTTATAAGATAGTAGACATAATCACAAATTACAAGAGAAACAGTAATAAAGGAGTTTAGAACAATTTACACAATAATTTTGAATTTGCATGTAAGTCTAATATTTTGAATTTGGTGATGACAGAAAGGTAAGGAAAAGGGATTACTGGAGATGAAGGTCGAAAAAGAACAGGCTGAACAATATGGATATAACTTACACTAGCTATTCACAGAGAGAAGGTAAATAATCAGTTGGCTTTGCTGGGAGGACGTTTACAAAATGTGAAAACAGGCGCGGATCCAGGGGGATTGGGAAAATCCTCCCCCCTCCCAATGGTCACTTCAAGCGAAATTTTTTCGTGGTTTAATGATTACACAGGTTAACAAAAAAAATTTTTTGCTTGGTGCCTACGATTTTATAGCTGATTTTAACTATATTTGTCGTGGTGATTATAAATATAAAACCCGTTTTTCTGTATCAGCTATACTTTTTGAGATACAGCGTTACTTACTAATAACCACTTTCACTATAAAGTCTGTTGAGTTGTGGTTAAGTGAAGGTTTATACATGTGTTAGTTCCTCGTTGTTTTCCCTTCTTCTTCAGTGTACAACAATCAGCTGACTGCAGGCTTTATTAAGACGCCATATTTGTTTACATAACCTTGTGTTTGCATCCAACATAACATCTAAGTTTTGTTTTTGTAGTTATATTGAAAAGAAAGAAATGTATTCCAGTCGAAAGAGCTGTGTTAATCATCCTGATATATTTTGCTACGCATGTGGTGAGTACACACTGAAAGAAAATAGAAAAACTATTTCTGATTTTATGAAAAGAGCGTACCATGGATACTTTGGCGTTAGGCTTGGTGACCAAGATAAACTGTGGGCTCCACACATTGTTTGTAAAACTTGTACCGAACACCTACGCCAGTGGACTAACGGAAAAAGAAGGAGTCTGAAATTTGATGTGCCGATGGTTTGGGGAGAGCCCAGAAATCACATTGATGACTGCTATTTTTGTATTGTAAATATTAATGGCATCAATCGAAATAACCGCAGCAAGTGGACATATCCTGATTTAGCCTCTGCAAGACGGCCAAATCCCTCATTCAGATGAAGTACCAATTCCAATGTTTCATCAGCTACCGGAGCTCTCGGAGGATGAGTTTAATCTTTCTGATGCTTGTTGTGATATAGATCAAGGTAACGATAGTGCTTATGAGGGAAAATCATCAATTCCTCAACGTTTTAACCAAAGCGAGTTAAGTGACCTTATCAGAGATCTCAACCTTTCAAAACAAGCTTCTGAAGTACTTGCGTCCAGGTTGAGTGACAAGAATCTACTTGATCATGGAACAAAAATTACATTCTACCGTACAAGAGAAAAAGATTTGTTACCCTTTTTTTCTCAAGAAAACGATTTTGTATTTTGTCAAGATGTCAAAGGGCTCCTAATGAAAATGGGCCTTTCCAAATATTGTCCAGATGATTGGCGTCTCTTTATTGATAGCTCTAAGCGGAGTTTGAAGTGTGTACTTTTGCACAATGGGAACAAAATTGGATCAATACCAATTGCTCACACAACCAAAATGAAAGAAGAATACGATACCATAGCTTTGGTCTTGGGTAAGGTTAGGTATCATGAACACGAATGGGTAATTTGTGTGGACTTAAAAATGGTAAACTTTCTCCTTGGTCAGCAAGGTGGCTACACAAAATATCCTTGCTTCTTGTGCCTTTGGGATAGCAGAGCTAAACAATATCACTGGGTAAGAAGAGAGTGGCCTACGAGGGAGAACATGGTTGTTGGGGAAAGAAATGTTATTCATGAACCCTTAGTTGGACGGAACAAAATCATCTTGCCTCCACTGCATATAAAGGTTGGTCTTATGAAACAATTTGTGAAGGCTCTTGATCAAGATAGTCCATGCTTTGCATACATTTGTCAAAGGATGCCTGGGCTAAGTACAGAAAAACTTAAAGCTGAAATTTTCGATGGCCCTCAAATCAGACAGTTCATAAATGATCCTCATTTCGTAGATTCTATGAATGAGGCAGGGCGAAAAGCATGGACGTCATTTGTCTTGGTTGTCAGAAACTTTCTGGGCAACCACAAAGCTGAAAACTATGAAGAACTAGTTAACAGTATGCTCAACAATTTCAGAGACCTTGGATGTAACATGAGCATAAAGGTTCATTTCTTACACAGCCACTTGGACCGTTTCCCTGAAAATCTAAGCGATACCAGTGAAGAACAAGGTGAGAGATTTCACCAGGATATTAAAACGATGGAGGACTGCTACAAAGGAAGATGGGATACTCATATGATGGCAGATTACTGCTGGAACTTGCAAAGAGACTGTCCAAACAAAGTTCATTCAAGAATGTCCCAAAAAAGAAGCTTCCGGAGTGTAAATTAACTTTTCCTTGTCTTTTTATCTTATTATTTTTACTATTAATTGTTATTTTAGCTACTGTAGGGATAATGATATGTTACTATGGGGGTTTTCGAGTCAATAAATTAAATTAATTTAGAAATTAAAATAGGGCTGTTCATTTTAAATTTATCATCACCTATACCTTAGGCCTAATTTAAATGGGATAACGTAAATCACGATATTGTGATTTTTTACAAACAAGAGCTCATAGGCTAAAACTAATGTCAAATTCAAATTCAGCATAACAAATACACGCAAAATCAGCTGAAAAAGCCCCGGCACCAAAACATGTGTTGGGCTGTGTATAGAATGGTTTTGTAATTGTGCTGATTAATAACACGGTATATTTTATCTTCACTTATTCCTATTTAAAGAATGGCTCAACATTTCATAATCCCCCCTCCTTAAAAGTCAACTCCCCTCCCCAAATTCCTTGCTGGATCCGCTCCTGAGCAAAAAGATTTTAAAATCATAAATTGAATATAATAAGAAATGGGGAAACCTGAATATTTTAGAAGGGAAAGGGATAGCTTGCGATAACGCGAAGTGACTGGTAAAGGAGTAAAGCAGAGTGAAACAAATTTATAATTGGAATATAATAAAGTTATCCTACACTTTTTGGTAATAGGGTTTTGAATTATGTATAAATTATGTGCGTGTGGGCAAGTGTACATATGTATATCAAATTGTTGTCCAATTTAAAGCTTTTTATATTTGAATGTGATGATGTTTAACCACTGAAACACTTTATCATATTTAAAAAAAAAAATTGAATGTTTCCTACTTTATAAGTTTATGTTACACTTATAAAAATAAAATATTCTAGCAAGGATAAAGTGAGTACAGTTATTATAGAAATGGGGTGCTAAACAAGTTAACAACACACACTTGAAAACTGTATCAAGTGTACACTTAAAATACAGATGCAGTTTAAAGTATCCTTTAAAATCGTATACACTTCGTAACACAGGTACACGGCGTAATACAGAAGTTTGGCACTGCACCAGATGCCTGCATACAATACCAGTTGCGATGAACATGCGTACCTGTACAAGGACTCATTGTAATTGAGAAGCCTTCAATGTTGCACGCCTACTATGTAATTACGTGTATCAAAAAGTCACAACAATAGGTTCACTATAATTCATTATAATTCAGACACTTATTTGTTAATTTATTTTTTTGCGGTAACAATGAGGCGTGTGGTGCACTATATTCAAAAGCATTGCTAATACAATGCAGTTTCATTCTATGGGAGAGTAGTGTACTTTTTGGTAGCGTTCTCAAAAAAATAGTACACGGATGAATGTATGAAAGAGCACGTATTGTAAATGATTGCGCCTTTTGGGTGGCATCGATTTCAATAAATATTCTCTCTATGGTTACTTCATACTAAATGAAGTAGACTGTTCCACTAATCTTCATACTAAATGAGACTACAAACAATTCGATGGAACAGAGAAATTAATTTTGAAGGAACTCTTGTAGGCATACTACTACTACTACTATTCTCCGAGTACTCCTTTCCGTTAGAATCACATCCACCACTACAATCCTTTGCTTAAGACATACATTCCTGTGTCCAGTTCCATCATTTGTCCGTAATTAATACATCTCTTACAGTCGAATAGCGTGTGTCGTCAGTTAATCCACAATACAAGCAGTTGATCTTCGCCTATCAAATTGCTACTATTTCTCCACTACAAATGCTGGGTCTTTGTTTATCGATGTTTTGTCACTACCACGTAACCACATTGCTACTTGACATAATATAAGAATAAAAACACTACTATACTCGAGACGTTCAGTAAGCGACTCCGACATTCTGCTGCGTCGTTTCCAACTGTAAACGGGAATCCCAACTTTGTCGTTTTTACTTGCTGAACTGCTACTTGTCATGTTCCGGACGAGGCCTTTCAGTGTTTCACCATTTTCAAGTCCTAAACCACGACTTGGGCCTTATTTTGGACGATTACTTGATCATCTGCAAACAGTATTGTAGTCATGTACGTTCTATCATTTATTATATTTTTAAATTTTAACACACATATTATTACAAACAAATTCATAATTAACTATTAACAAATAAAAGTACTGAAGCAACAGGATTTAACTGATTGAGGAATATTACAAAGTTTTGATGGAGAGACGTAAGTATGTATTGCACGAGCAAAACAAGTAAGAACAAAGTGCAATCCGATGCTAAACTTAAATGTTACATTAAAATGGTAGCATCTCTTTTTTTATTGTGTGGTAGTATAAGGTAAAGGTGGTATTATGAGCCATTTATGTATTATGAGGCCCCTCAATATCTTTTCATACAGGGCACTCAACCTGGCGGCGACGACTTGAACTGCTAGTTTAGTAACGCCTTTTGCCGCCGGAGCGTTCTCGTTCAGTTGCAGCTGATAGTTTGTGAGTGAACGTGTTGTTTTTGTTTTCTCGATCTGAAAACTTTGAAAGGTATGTGTTTTGCTTTTGATTACAGTACTTATTCATTTAAATTCATGCTAGTGCATTACTGCATTGGATAAAGTATGTTTAAAAGATTGTTTCTGTGTATATACTATGTACTTTTGCAAATAACAAAGATTCGTTACGGGTGTTTAAATTCCAATATGGCGAGGGTTGTAAAATGAGCCCCAAAACGTGCTTGGTATATGAGCCCCAAACTTTAAGGGGTTCATATTATATACACTACAGGAGTGGTTTCAACTTTTTTGTTTCAGATGCCACGAAAAATGTTAAGCCCAAAAAATAAAACCAAAAGGAAAAACTGGAATTATGAAGATATGGTTAGGGCGATCAAGGCTGTAAGAAACAAAGACGTAGGATTGATAAAGGCTTCAAAAATGTTTCTTGCTCCCAGACCTACTCTTCAAAGACTTCTTCGAGTTGACAAACCACCGGAAGAAGCCGCTTTAACAAAATTAGGGAGAAAACCTATAATGTGTGAAGAACTGGAAACAGAGTTAGTCGAGTATTTACTTATAATGGAAAGTAAATTCTATGGTCTCATCAGACAAGATGTTCGCAGAGTACCTTACCAACTGTGTGAAAGAAATGGAATTAATCACCCATTCTCAGAAGAGGGGTTAGCTGGTAGAGCGTGGTTCGACCACTTCATGAATCGCCACAAAAACGTTTTGTCTGTTTTGAAACCTTCTGCGACATCGTTTTCAAGAGCAAATGGCTTTAACAAAGAGGCAGTCGACAATTTCTTTGATATCCTCGAAGCTGAGTACGCCAAACACAACTACCCGGCAGATAGAGTATTTAATGTCGACGAGACAGGCATATCAGTCGTTCAAAGCAAAATCCCTCGAGTCTTTGGGTTGAGAGGAAAAAGACAAGTGGTAACACTAAGTTCTGATGAACGGGGCTCTCTCGTGACAGTAGTCTGCTGCATGAGTGCAGGGAGAACATTTGTACCTCCGATCTTGATTTTTCCCAGGAAAAATATGTCTGAGCTTCTCATGAAAGGCGCTCCACCGGGGACAATTGGTAGATGTCACCCGTCCGGATGGATACAAGCAAACATTTTCGCAGACTGGCTAAAGCACTTTATTGAGAAAACTAAATCCTCAAAAGATGACCCTGTGCTCCTTATTCTCGATGGCCACAACTCCCACACCAAAAACATTGATATTGTGAATCTTGCTCGAGAAAATGGCATGTCCATTGTAAGTTTACCCCCACACACATCGCATAAACTGCAGCATCTTGACAAAACATTTCTTGGCGCTTTGAAACATCAATACAGTGAAAATATACGCCAGTGGATGCGTCACAGTGAGAGACCTGTTGGGCCCTACGATATTGCCGAACTGTTGGGAAAGGCTTATTTGACTTGCCAGACCGGATCCATTGCTGTGAATGGGTTTCAGGTTACAGGATTATATCCATGTAACCGAAATGTTTTTTCTGCTGTGGACTTTGCATCTTCCTCTCAAGCGGTACTAGATATGAAAATCCTACAAAAAGGCAAAGGGAAAAGACCTAAAACCTCCACTACTGCAGTAAGAGGACAAAACACAGGTGCCAAAAGTCCACAAGAAGATGGTCAAAACGCATCTGCGGTGACAAGTGTAGAATCAAACCGAGCTGGAACTGCAAGTTCACCAGTTTTGGAGAACGTGCAAGTAACAAGATTCCAACCATCTGTTGAAGAATTGGCATTGGCAGGACCTTCCGGTCTGTGAAAAGATAAGGAGAAGAAGACTCCCGAACTCACTGCGTCTCCAAAAGATATCTTGCTTGTTCCCGAACCAAAGAGGAAAGTAACTAACATAGGTCCTAAAACCCCCAAGGCAGCTTTGATTACATCCTCTCCGTACAAAGACGCTCTGTTAGCTGCTGGAGAAAAAAGAAAAAAGTCAGGTTCAGCTGAAGGGAAAAGAAAACTGAAGGATAAAAAGAAAAAAGATGATCAACAGCCTACTAAGAAAACACAATCTAAAACAAAACAGGCAGTGAAAAAGAAGCTTCTTAACGATTCAGATGTAGAACCGTGTGAATCAGATATCGAATCTGGGGAATCTGTCTTAGAAATACTAATTGGAGTGGAAAATGCCGGTGACGAAGAAGCAGCTTGTCTGTTCTGCGGGGGTCTATTTTCGGCAGATAACTGAGGAGAACTGTGGGTGCAGTGTCTTATCTGCGAAATGGGCACACAACGACTGCGCTGGATGCGAGAAAGATGTTTACGTTTGTGATTTTTGCAAATAGACATTGCACAGGAACCTCATAAAACTTTTTAAGTGATTTCTTAATGACATTTTACATTAGTTTTGTGATGATTTTTTCAGTGGACTTGTAATGAACTTTTTTATGGTTTTTCAACTCATAATATATTTTTAAGATTTTGTAATGAATAAAATGTTGTTTGTATGAATAAGTTTATTACAGACTTTTCTAAAACAGCTATTTTATTTATTTTTCCTTGGGGCTCATATTACCAGCACAAAACTTTTTTTCACAAAATGACTTGCTTTGAATTTATTTATTTTTTCATTTCCTTAAAGTTGTTCAAAATGGTTTATATTTTAACAGTAGTTTTACGAAATGTTGTAATTATAGTTATCATAAAAATTTGAACAAAAAACTTAAAAAAAATAAAAAAAATAAAAAAACAAAATGGGGGCTCATAATACCACCTTTACCTCTAATAAATGATTTATGCCCATGTAAACTGAAACGAAATACAGTCTTCCGAGGGAACGTTTCTAGAGTCGTGGAAGGAGACCTGACAAAATTAAAAATCGTGACGTTCACAGCAACTAAATTTATTCGTCAATAAGTAAATAAAATAGGTGGAAAGTGGAAAGAGCATATCGAAAGAATGAAAAACGATGGATGGCCTAAACAAGCTCACTCTAGTATGAAGCAAGAGGAAGAAGGAATCCATCATTCGATGGACGGCCAAAGAAAAGATGAGATGATCAGATACTCAGATACTTGAATGTGGAGCAGGCACATGGATAGACTACGTAGCAAAGAAGAAGAAGAAGAAGAAGAAGAAGAAGAAGAAGAAGAAGAAGAAGAAGAAGGAGAAGGAGAAGGAGAAGGAGAAGGAGAAGGAGGAGAAGAAGATGGAAAACAATAAAATAGCCAGTAGTCGTAATAATAAAATTATTATTATCAAAATCTGAAGCAAAGATCATTAAATGCTCAGTTCTGAACATGTGGAATTGAACGCGACAGACAACAGGAACTCTACTGGCTAGCGGTAGAAAGGTTTCGCTACCAGTATGTGAACTGCGGCTAGAACACAATTAGAAATCTAGCTCTTACTAATAAAAATACAGTTATTAAAGACATTTTAATTGTTTAGAAAAAGAAAGTGGTGAGTTATTTAAGCTATTGCTTTACGCGTGTCTTTGTTTTACCGCGTACACGCAACGGTTTTTTGTTTACTGTCTACCTAATAATACATAATAAAAATTAAAATTTAAACATATCATTAAATTTAAAACTGTCACTACCGTGTTATTATTCCGTCTTCAGTCACCATGAATACTAAAATTTATATATTTTTTATTCCTATGTCCTCAAATGTATATCATTCATTTGTTATATTATTATAGTCGATAATAAAAAGCTAACACATTGATATTCTGATGGTCCCAAACGTATTTATTTGAAAAACACGGCAGGAGTTGTACATTTTAATAGTTGTATTTAATTAATCACACTTTAATGGTTATGGAAGTGTCTTCACGCGGATAGTCTTAGGCAATCGAACAATACACGGTCGAGCTCTTGTTAGCTACAGAATCCACCACACAGTGGCACACAATTGATGTCTCTAAATACTTAAATTTTGTATAAAACTGTCTTCGTAAATCCATTTCACCTAATGCTAAGATATTAATCCACTGAATTTACTAAGCCAAAGTGTCTAGTAATTTGTTGGTTTTAAGATAAAATAAGCGAAAACCACTAACTCAAATCGAGGTACCTAATATAAAAAAAAAATCTATTAAATGTAAAACTTATCTTTCGAACCAATGATGATGCTTCATCGTAGAATAGGAAAATATTTATGCTGCTAAAAAATAAAACAAAATATGACAAACGAAAACCATAATTATTATTAATAGTGAAATCCACGAAAGTTTAAGAACGAGATATAAGGAAAACTTTACAGTACAATTTTTCGTCTAATCGTTTGAACTCTAGTAAAACTGATAGATTAAAACAAGAGATTAATTTACGTTACGTACAATTGAGATTATATCTATTTATCAAGAAAATAGAATTAACGGCTGGGATCGTAAAATTTTGCGAAGAATCTGTGGACCACTAAAGGGGGATAACAGGAGGATTAGGACCAACGAAGAATTAAGAAATCTATATAATGACTCAGTATTGATGGGAAGTAGTAAATGGAAAAGGATTAAGTGCTTGGGCGTGTTCAAAGGATGGAGGAGGGTAGAGTCCCGACAGAGGTTTTGCTGAGCAACATAGTGGAAGACGTCTGTGTAGAAGGCCACGAGTAACGTTGTTAGAGAAGGTGGAGAGTCAGACAACTGGGAGTAAGAATATGTTCGGGGGTGGCACAAGACATGGGAGAGTGGAAAACTGTTGTTGCGGAGACCGAAGGACCATAGAGCCATGGAATGAAAACTCCCACACAACTCACGCACATGTGTGCTTCTCGTCAATTTGTTTCGATACAAATGTACCAGTTTACCGTATTAAAATTTAAGTAACAACTATACGTTTAAACGGTTTCTCTTGTTAGCAAACCCACTCGTAAGTAAACAGAAATCCATATACAGTTAACACACACACACAAATTGTTAGGTAAATGCATTATGTCATAACGGCTGAATTGACCTTTACGTTTGACTGACTGCTCCGTGGCCACTCCCTATATCATAGTACACGTTGTGATGATCATTAGAAGGAATTTCACTACATGAATTTATAATGTGCCGTAAAAATGGCTCTATTCTAACTGTGTGAACAGGTTGTGTAGCTTCCTGATGTTTACGTAAGATTGGGGCTTTTGAAACGTCGGCTTAGAGCTATTTATCTGAGTATCAGTAGTCTCCGATATCACCAGCGTCGTGAAAAACATTTTAAAATCTTCTTCTCGTTTTGATAGATTACATTAATTTCTATTTATATAGACATCTTTATAAACGCTAAGTTCTTTCTTTTCGCTTTCCAATATTTTGTTGGGAATGTTTTAGGATTGTTTTGTGTTTCCATGCGCCTGAAACATACTTATTAATTGTAGACAAACATTTCCGTAACTTCAACCTGTAACAAATATTGTACAAACATATATTCTCAAAGAAACTCTAAAGTATCTTTTCCACAAGATTAAACTGTTGATAATTGTTGAGAGCGCAGTGGCGTAAGGTCATCTGCGCCCCTCTGCCTATACCTTGGATGTACCACCCATTCCAAAACCTACATCTTAAGTTATAACGTATGTTACTTTTAGTTTCATAAGTATGCTTACCTCAACTGAAACACATGATGTACACTCACTTTAATTACAATTACTTTAAATCTATTTTAAACGTATGAAAATTAACTGATAGAAAAAAAGCTGATTTGCGGTAATTATTTTAAAAGATTTTTTGTTGGCTCGTACGTCCTCCCCGACGCTGCGGGGAGTGCGGATGTGTTATCTACGCTACTGAGAGAGTGTCTAAAGTGTGAAAGCTTTAAAACCTATTCTTAAGCGTACCTGAAGTTAATGTTTGTATACCTTATTGGATCTTTAGGTAGCGCTATTTTCTTCGTAAATGTTCGGCTTACAGTTGGTCTGTTTAAAGGTTTCTTGCATTTTATCCTCTTTCATTAAGTGAAAAATCGTTACTAACTCTCGTACTTACGTTGTGTCTTATCTGAACGCAGTTCTAACCACCTGTTCCGAAAACTTTTTGTCGTAGAGTACTTTTCACGAGACAAATTCGTCGCAGGGTACTAGTTTTCACTTAGCACCTAAATGCTATTCAGCTGAGTCATACAGTTGTAGTTATCGAACATGATAAACATTAAGTTTCATTTCACCCAACATTTGTCACAAATTTTACTGAAATAAGAATTTACATAACAACATTAACGAGAAACAACGAGAAACATAAATGTTTGAGAACGAATTCGAAGCAGGTGTTTTAAAGATAAAATATATTACCGCATCTAATTTTGAAAATTTGTCACATTTGTCACAAATTCAATTTTGTAAACGCCGGCATAATCAATCTCAAGAATCAAATGTTCTTCAGGGATCATTTAATTTTACTGAAGGTACTTAATGTAACACATTTTAAATAAGATTGTGTTATTATATTATGCATACAACATAAAATTCGGTCAACGTCTTCTTAAAATGTTCATCAAATAACTATGTTATTGGCAATACTTTTAATTTTCTCTCTCTTTCTGTCATCAGTGTCACCTGAGTGATTTATTGCGGTGTCCCAGCTCCACCAATCCTGGAGAGTCAGTCTCTTCATCTCCGAGTACCTGTAACAACCCACATTCTCACCAATCTGCCTCGAGATTCCAGTTTCAGCCTTCACTTGCTGCAGGTCTTCCCCTCTACAACCAAATTCACTAATCCTGGGTGTCTCAACCAGTGCTCCACCGACCTGTCTACTGTTCTCGTTTTACTTCTACACAGACTTTTCCTTTCCCCCGTTGTTTCCAGGCCCCTCAGTTGTTATTTGTCAATTCCTTTTATTTTTAATATTCTTCTACAGACTACATTTCAACCGCAACTGTTGGTTGCCCGGCGGCTTTCCCTATTGTTCAAGTTAACTTTCGCGGTGTTCAAAACATATAACTTTATGATCTTCCTAACTGGTAACAAAAAATGACAATAACAAATATTGAGCAATTACAATTTTTTAAATGGAAAAGGTATTTTAAAGCCCTTGCTTTTAATGCCCTTTCTGCTTTGTCTGTCCCTTCTGGTACTGCTACACAGGTAGGCGAATTCATTCAGTTCCTCTAGCCTTTCCAATTTTAATGTTTAAAGGATCTATAGTTTCGTTTCTAAAACTTTTCGTGACTTTTTCTTTGTTGATTTTTAAGACAAATTACACCCCTGGAAATGTTTCCATACCATTTACTATTTTTTCTAAGTTTTCCTTGTTTACTGCAAACCTCGTCCGCAAACGAGTTTCAGTGCTTAAGTGACTATCGAGTCTTCTATGAGCAGCTGTTTGGTGCGGTTGTACTGTCGTGTGCGGTAACTTAATATTATCGCTATCTTTCTTACGAAATAGACTTATATTTGTAAGTAATACTGCAACAAAAAATATCAACAAAAGGTTTGTCTGATTACTCGAACAAATCCAAGCAGCCGGCCAGGGGACCGCGCGTGCGTCTGCTCGTCCATGTAGAACTGTGTGTCTGCCTACGGCTTGTGGTTGTTTGTACCTGTTTATCTACAAAACATAAACACAAGGCCAGAAGGAAAGTACACGCGTCTTTTAATTTATCTGTCTATTGTAATTACCGACAAGTTCGTACGGTCCACTCAGTAACTACATTACCTCTAGTGTCGCAAAATGCCCCTCAATCCTATAACAGTCAACACAGCCAGGTAGAAATGTTAATGTTGATTTCACACAACACGGATCTCACAGCTAGCAGATGGTGAAAAAATGAAAAAGAAGTCGCCAATCTTCAGAAAAAACATCTCAAACACACACTCGGCTTAATGACCACAACAGACTTACGGTGTTACCTACAGATGACCCTGATGACGTCCAACCTACTCAAGTCTTGGTTCAACCGAAAGTACCTAGACCTCCTCCTGTATACCTTCATGGTGTCGTCAATTACAATGAAATGATTAATAACCTTACAAAAATTTTGGAATCAGAACAGTACAGTACTAAATCGTTCGATGACAATACGGTGAAAATCAACACTTTTGCACCTGACTCTTACAGAAAATTAATCCGTCACCTCGAGGACGAAAAAATTATTTACCATACATATCAAATTAAAGACCAGCGAGCATACCGGGTTGTCATAAGAAACATTCATCCTAGCATCGGTGTACACTTTATTAAAGAAGCACTAAAAGAAAAAGGACATTCAGTCAGAAACATAATCAACGTTCGACACAGAGTCGAGAAAACACCCCTCCCTCTCTTCTTTGTTGATCTTGAACCTGCAGCAAACAATAAACAAATATATAACCTAAGGTGTTTAGGTAACATGCAGATTACTGTAGAACCACCTCGGAGAAAAAACTTCATAATACAGTGCATTCGTTGTCAGTCATACGGTAACAGTAAGACGTACTGTAGAAAACCTTTCCAGTGTGCCAAATGCGGAGGTGAACACAACTCCGCAACTTGTTCCAAATCTAAGGATACACCAGCCATATGTGCATTATGCGATGGTCCTCATACAGCTAATTATAAAGGCTGTGAAGTTTATCAAAATCTGCAGGCCAGAAAAAGCCCCGTACCTAATACCACACCTAGAGAACTCCTTTAATGTTTAGGACTATGAACACGGAACAGATCATACCCGTAACGTCTCTTTTCCTACTTACGCTCAAATTGCAGGACTACAGCGACACTCAGAATCTTCGCCCCCTTATGACAGCAATCTCAAACAGACAGCAAATGAGGACATCACTCTTTCACAATTCCTGACAAAATTTGAGACTATGTTCAGTCAACTCATGCAGCAAAATAGCGTCATGCTTAATCTCCTTACAACACTTGTCAATAAACTTTCTAATTAATAATGAATAACAATTACAGGATTGGATTATGGAACGCCAATGAACTCTCTCAACGCACCCTAGAACTCAAAGCTTTTGTTATTGACAACAGGTTAGACGTAATGCTTATATCTGAGACACATTTCACAGACAGAAGCCATATTAGGATTCAAGGATTTACTGTTTATGATACCCAACATCCTGACGTTGATACCCAACAGCTCGTGGCTGAACCGCTCTGTTAATCCGAAACAATATAAAACATTATCTCTTCTCTAAAGTCAAAACTGCTCACCTACAGGCGAAAAACGTTTTAATTGAAGATCAAAGAGGCCCTCTAATTGTTTCTGCAGTCTACTTCCCCCAAAACTCAGAATCAATGAAACTGACTTCAGCTCCTTTCTTAGAACTCTTGAGTGACATGATGGGAAGCGACTTTAATGCAAAACACCCGCAATGGGGTCGAGATTAGTTAATCCAAGAGGTAGAATTTTATATAACGTCATTAGACAAGAATCCCTGTCCTTTCTGTCCACTGGTCAACCAACCTATTGGCCTTCTGATACAAATAAAATACCTGACCTCATTGATTTCTTTTTAATACGAGGCTTGTCTCATAAATACTACAAAGTTGAATCTTGACTCGATTTGCCCTCTGACCACACTCCAATTATTGCCACTATTGCAATACTATAATTGAGTCTGAAAGTACATTCACAAATCGTAATACTGACTGGGACTACTTTAGAGAGCTTATAAATGATAATATCTCTCTAGAACTTCCACTCCACACGCCTGCTGAATTGGATGCGGCTGTAAATTATCTCACCAGTAATTTTAAAAAATCAGCCTGGGAAGCTACACCTTGCAATACAGCGAAGAATAAGCACTTAAACCTTCCTCTGGTTGTCCGAAAGAAATTAGCTGAAAAGCGTAGATTGCGACGAATTTGGTAGCATACTCATCATCCGGATGATAAAAGAAAGTGGAATTCCGCGGCCAGAAAACTAAAACGGTTGTTAGAAAATTTAAAGAATGAGGGGATTCAGGATTATCTAAACAATCTGTCACCTAATGAAAGTACCGATTATTCCTTGTGGAAGGTTACTAAACGATTAAAAAGGCCACTATTACAAATACCACAACACATAAACCAGATGGTAGCTGGGCGCGAAGCAATACAGATAAATTCCAGACTTTTGCCGAACATTTGGTCAACGTTTTTCAACCTGAAGCCAGCAAGAACGTCTCTTTAAAGCTATTTACACTCCCCGCTCCAACTGACTCTACCTATTAAGCCTTTTAAGGTTAAGGAAATCAAGCAAATAATCCTGTATAATTTGAAAAGTAAAAGGCTCCCGGCATTGATTTGCTATCGGGGAAAGTTCTAAAGGAGCTGCCTCACAAAGGCGTTGTACTAATAACATCATTTTCAACGCCATACTCAGACTTGAATACTTTCCTCTTCTCTGGAAATCGGCTCAAATAATCATGGTCTTAAAACCTGGTAAAGACCCTCAAGAGCCCTCTTCTTATCGACCCATAAGCCTTCTACCGATACTTGGTAAGATCTTTGAGAAGCTGTTTGTAAAACGACTTATGCCAACAATTGTAAAAAACAACCTAATTCCGAATCACCAATTTGGCTTTCAAGAAAAGCACTCTACGGTAGATCAAATACACAGACTAACAAATGTTATCAATAAATCGTTGGAATCGAAGATGTTCTGCTCAGGTGTGTTTCTCGACGTTTCCCAGGCATTTGACAAAGTCTGGCATCTCGGACTCTTATACAAAATAAAGAAAAATCTGCCACATAATTGTTACCGTATTCTACATTCCTACTTAGTGGGCAGAGTGTTTCAAGTCAAGTACTCGGATGCTACTTCTCCTCTATTACCAGTGGGGTCAGGTGTTCCTCAGGGTAGTGTCCTGGGTCCTCTGCTCTACCTCCTGTTCATCTCGGACTTACCGTCAGCAAGTGAAACCACTGTTGCTACCTACGCCGATGACACAGCAATCCTAGCGACACACTCCGACCCCTTAATAGCATCTTTTATACTACAAGAATCATTAAACAGCGTTCAGTTATGGCTTGATAAATGGCGCATAAAACTAAATTCATCCAAGTCAGTCCATGTTACCTTCACCACACGTAAGGCAAACTGCCCTCCAGTAACAATTAACGGTCAACCAGTACCGCAAGCTGAAAGTGCTAAGTACCTTGGGATGCATCTGGACAGGAGACTAACATGGAAAAAACATATAACATCTAAGAAGATTGAACTTTTGAACTTTATCACAAGGTCAGAAACATCTATTGGCTTATAGGCAAAAAATCACGGTTAAGTCTCGTCAACAAACTGTTGATCTATAAAGCAGTTCTTAAACCGGTATGGACTTATGGTATTCAACTTTGGGGTACTGCTAGTACAAATAATATTGAGATTATCCAGCGCTTTCAGTCCAAAACTTTAAGATCAATAGTCGATGCTCCATGGTTTGTCTCCAACAACTCTATACACCGCGACCTCAAAGTTCCAACCGTGAGAGAAGAAATCATGCGCCTCTGCAGGACTCACATCTCCAAATTAGAACAGCATCCTAACCACCTGGCAATTAATTTGTTAGACAACAGTGAAGATATTTATAGACTAAAAAGGCACAAACTATTAGACTTACCATTCAGGTTTAACTAATAATATATTCTCTGTATTTTCTGTATTGTACTGTCTGTGATATCTGTTCTGTATGTTTTTGTATTAGTGTCATTAATAAGTGTTAATGTCAACCTGTATGGGCCCAGTGGCCCAGTGTTTAACATTTGAACTTATTGTATCATGCCAGCAGGAAGTGGATGTGATTTTTGTTCATTTATTTACATGTTTTATCATTTAGTTTTGTATTTTGTGTACCTCTTTAATCTATTATCAAAAACAAGAAGAGCTGTCAATGGTCAGCTCTTCATAATCCTGTATGTGTGTTGTCATCCAATTTGTTAAATGTTCGCTTAGTCGAACAGATTACAGATCTCCAATAAATTAAAAAAAAAGTGACTATGCTTTCTGATATGGCTATCAGAAATATGGCTGTGTAACCATCTTTTTTGTTTTGTAGATTACTTTCCCAATTAAAAGCATAGAAGTTAGGTGTTCGGGTACCATTTTCTCTTATTTTATTTTGCAGCTGATATTGTCATAACTTGTACCTTATTTTGATAGTATCACCCAAAATACGTAAAAGATATTATTTTTATAATACGCAAATCTACTGTCACATTGGCTCCCTTAATCAGCTGCGTGGTTAAAAAAATTATGTTCAGTCTTCAAGATCTGTATTCTTTATGAAATTTTCGAATCAAGTAATTGGAGTCTTGTTCGTTCAATGCTATCACAACCTGATCATCCGCGAACAGAAGCGTGTAGGGACAGTCGTCGTTTATTTAAAAGCCCAATTCACAACTGTGTCTTTTTCATCTTAAGGCTGCGTCAATATAAATTTTGAATAAAGTAGGTGCTGTGGAACACCCTTGCCTTAAGCCTTTTTTTACTGCAAAGTAGTGGGATACTTTATTCCCAGCCTTAGCAATACCGCCACATGCCTCATAAAAGTTACGTGCTGCTGTAATTATAAGCAGCACGTTATACCAGCTTTATCACAGGTTTGATAATAGAACGCTCTGATACGCTTTATACGTATATCAATAAACATTCGATATAAAACCATTCCATAGTTGACAGCCTTCTCACAGACTGTTACCAGCAAAACACATTATCAATATAAGACCTTCCCTCTATTTTTGTGCGTCTGTACAGTAGCTTCCATTCGATTTTAAAATTCGTCTACATACCTCATCATTCGTTCAGCAGACCTCATCACACATCGTGGGGCATACTTTAGTTCGATTGGTATTCTTCCAGGTCCAGAAACTTCGCCGTTCTTCATTGTCTTTAAATTCTAATACTAATTCGTAAGATATTATGTCCTCAACTTCCTTATTTTCGTCATGTGCGTGCCAATTTCCTCGTGTCGCTAAAATTTAATTATATTTTCCGTAAAACATTTTCCATAATACTCCGTCTATTTGTCCAAAGTAATCAGTGTTAGCCAATTAATTTCTTTTGTATGTGTTCTTAATTTCATCAGAAGTTCCCAAGATTCATTTGACCGTACTCTCCTGTCTATGAATCTATGTAGAGGCATATTTTTGCCATGTTACAATCATTACTTTGTATGTCCTTATTTACTTCTATTCTAAAACAGATATAAGCAATTCTACACTTCTGTTCTTTATCGTCAATAAATTTTCTTCATTCTTTAAATCAGTTCTTCGTTTTTGTATTCCATCATACTGGGTTTTCGTCTCTTTTTGTTTTTACTTCCATAACCCACTGCTTCAAAAGATGCTGTGGAAAAGCATTCTTTAAGCTGCTGATACATATCGACTGGACTTCCGTCAACGAAGTGTTGGAGTTTTCTACCAGTTCAAGCTCAGACAAGCATATAGTGGTGTCGTTTGAAAATCTACTCAAAGTAAACTTTTCTATTCTATGTTTCATCCTTAGAAATATCACCAGTCTTAGGATACTTATGACACCTAAAGACGGCTACTCCTCTAACCAGCTGAGAAATCCGATTCATATTCTGATACTTATCCTGGCATCGAGTCACTTAAAATGACTACGTTGCTAGATTATAATATAAGCCTAGGCTAATACTGATTTAAAGCTATGTCTAGTCCATGTATACAGGGGGATGTTTCTACGATGATAATGTCACTAAGTGTTTTTTATTCATGTTGGGTGCAAAACTCTATTAATTTCTCTCCATTCCATTCGTTAATTCCTTTCCAAACCGGCCGATTATCTTATCATTCATTTTTGAACTTGTCTTGGCATTGAGATCGTCCAATAAAATTATTTCCGTTATTCTGCTAATTTTGTGTAGTGTGTACGTAAGGACCTTATAAAAAGTATCCTTGTTACTTCAGTGTCATCTTTATTTGGGACACTTACACCTACTATACTCATGACATATCCCGTAATTATTTTATTGAATTATGTGATAATTTTCATACACATACTTCCGTTCCTTTTACATAACTTGTATACCGCTTACTAATTACAACAGAATCACCACATTCCGCTCTCATCTCCTTACTACCTCTCCTGTATATCTGTGTATGTTAGTGTAATTTTTTGTTTCTTTGCGGCCTGTTCCTTTTCTTTTTGGTTCAGTAAGAGCAGCAATCCCTATCCTTAATGTTTCGATTACTTCAAAGCTTTATTTAGTTTTGTTCTAATTCCATGCATGCACCACATTGCAGTTTTTATTGGCCTTTGCTACAGCCAAGTCCGTTTACCATCGTTCCGATCTGAATTCCAAGGCATTTAAGCAAGAATTTTTGCACGTAGTTTTCTGAAAGGAAATAAGGTGTGGCCTATTGTCCCATTCCCGAAACTGGAGGATCAGTATTTCTTATCAAGCTTAAATGTGTAGGTTGCTTTTACTACATCTTCTAAGTGCTACCTACTCCATGAATTATGAATAAGGAAAAACAATCATAGCCATCGTAAGCCCAACAGCGTTGGGGTTGAAGAAACAGAAGGTGGAGGCATAAAACCGACAGTACAGAGCACAGCCACCTAGTACAAGTCAGTAGAACTAATAGCAGGGGAAGGAGAAGGTTGTGAAATTTGGTTGAGGCCAGCTTAAGCTGGTTACATCCGACCTATAAGGATCCAAAATGATGTTCCGCTATTCACTATCTGCGGAGGCGCCCGATGGGAATCCAGCAACTCCATTCAGAGGCAAACCGATATCGGCTAACCTGAACTGGTATGACAGAAGGACGTTACGCCATTCGGATTATTTTTTAAATTCGACGTGATAAATTTAATGACGTTAGTGATTTTGTTTGTTATTCCGAATATGTAATGGACTGTTGAATTGTAATTCGGATAAATTTGTTTAGTTCCTACTTGTGATTGGCTAACTGTGTCCAGTTCCAATTTTATTCCACCATGCTAAAGATAGCCATAACGTGATGGTCTGTTTAGTTTAAATTAAACTAATCATCAGTTTATTTTTGGTAAACACTTTGCTTTCTTGATAAATCACAGCTTACTCAATTTCAATCTTTTTTCATAGCTTTGTATTTCATCGATTTCTCCTAATTTTTGGGATTCAATTGCTGGCAGATTAAATTTTAACCAATTTATTTTATATAATACGTACTCAAAGCTTGGAAGACCAGAAGTAAAAATTAAAGATAGTAATACAGAAACAAATTATTAAATAAATTTCAAACACGAAAGAAACAACTAATGAACACAAACATGAATATACTTCAATAGACAATGCCAAAAACACCAGTTGACACCTAATTACATTAACATAAAAACAAACAACAAAAATATGACTGCACAAAAAACAATAAATACATAAATTAAACAACCCGATACGGCCATTAATCAACTTCAAAAAAGCACCTACATACAAAATAGCTAAAATAGTAGCACAAAAACTAAAAAATAACCATCTAACAAATAATTATCACAACATAAAAAATACGTACGAATTAATAGATAAACTAAAAGTAATAAATATAGATGAAAACGCATATTTCACATCATATGACATCACCAATATGTACACCAACATTCCAATTGATGAAACAATAGACATAATAATAAACAAACTTAAAGAACAAAATGAAGACACACAATATATAACTGAAATAAAAAATAGCCTCCAACTAATACTAAAACAAAATTACTTTGAATTCAATAGCAAAATTGATCAACAACAAGAAGGATTGGCAATGGGATCTCCATTATCTAGCATACAGCAGAAATATTCTTACAACATATAGACATCAAAATACAAAATATTATAAAATCCTTTGATCTAAGTGGGATTTGGATAAGATATGTAGGATGATGGGCTATATATATCAAGTAACAAAAATACAAATGCAGATAACATATTAAAACAAATCAATAACATACATCCAAAAATACAATTCACAGAAGAAAAAGAAAATCACAACAAAATCAACTATTTAGACATAACCATCACAAGATACAATAACCACTTACAATATGCAATATACAGAAAACCAACTTCCACTAACATCATTATACCTAACCATTCTGACCACCCACCACAACATAAAATGGTAGCATTCTATTCACTATTTAACAGAATGTACAAAATACCCCTAAACAAACAAGAAACAGACAAAGAAAGAAATATAATAGGCCTATACCAAATTGCTTGTAAAAATGGATATAATGAAAACACTGTACACAAAATAGAAAATAAAATAAAATATAAAATAAAAACTGAACAATTAAGAATTGATCAAAATGAACAAAACAAAAATAATAACAACAATAAAAAATGGGCCACATTCACATACATAAATAATAAAATGATCAAGCTAACAAAATTGTTTAAGAACACAGACATTAAAATAGCATACAAAACTAAACAAAAATAATCTACAAAAAACTAAATAACCCACACAACAAAGTAATACAACAACCAATGGTATATACAAAATTGAATGCCAAGCTTGCAATAAATGTTACATAGGACAAACAAAAAAACAACTGAAAAAACGTTATTTTGAACACCTAAACGCATACAAAAAACCAGAAACATACAAATCTAATTTGGCCACCCACACATGCAATAAACACTGGACATGAATTCCCAAACATAACCAACATGACACTAATAAAACACATACCACACAAAGGCACCATAATGAACATTTGGGAAAATTTACAAATATACAAACATAAAATACAAAACAAACTAATACCTGAACAAATACAAATCAATACAAAACATGACACAATTTTCAAAGCACTCAACATCGAAAATACACAAAATACTAATACATAGACCACAATCACACACAATAAAACCAATTTAAAGTACCAGAAGCCAACAGGAAGCCACAATAACAACCAACCAACACACATGTACTTCACCAGACACAAAATCCGGAAGGCTGAGGATGGGTACAAAATGGTACCCAAAACATGTTCCTAATAAGGAAAGAAATATCTTGAGGTAAATTCATTATGAAAATTAAATATAATATTGTAGCACAATGAAGTTTTTACCTCATTAAACAAAATAAGATCATATAGGAAAAAAGGGAAGAAGTCATCTGGAAGGAGTAATATCAACTTAAATAAAAGTAGCAGAGAAAAGTAATTACAATCATCAATAAAAGAACTTAACAGAACTAAACAAATCGATTCAAGGAATTCACATAATATAGTCAATTTATAAGCCAAAAGGTGTCAAAAAACAAATAGTATGAATATCACATCAATAAAATAATTAGTAGACCCAGTAAGATACGGAGTAGTGAGGAGTAACAGCCCAGAATAAATAAATTAAAATGACAGTCTTCAAGATATGAAGTAGTAAGGAGTAACAACCCATAACCAATGAATTGAAATGGAATAATAGCAAAATACCTAAAAAACCTATTGTAAAGACAGAAACCTCTATAGCAGCAAACCACATAAATGGAAGAACTTAAACCATATTAGCTATACCAATTTAGAACCAAAACTAATAAAATAAGAGAATCCAATACAAATAATCAGAATAATGTAACTTTAATTATAATTAAAATAAATGTGATTAAGGGGAACACCCCAAACCAGTTTTAAAAAGGACAACAAAAAGACACTTATTAATATAAAGTTTTAATGTGTTGATTAATATAATTATTTTGTGTTATTATTTCTGTGTATACTAGGAAATACTAGATGTTAGTATACAAGAATTTATTGTATTTGAATCATGTTAATTAATGTTATATTTTGTAAAGTAAGGAAAGGCAAAATAATAATTCAAACGACTCATAAATAATACAGCAAAAAAGATAAAACTAATAAGATGAATTCATAATAACATTGCTAGTAAAATTGAAAATTGATGACCAAGACAAATTCAACTTTGACCATATAAACTAAATCAGAGAATATAAATTTATAGAACCTAGATTAAATTGATATAAATTATTATCTTCAGAATACAAATATTTTATCCTAATGATAGGAACGACATATAATAGTGATTAAAGGAATCAACAAGTAAAATTGACTTAAATGGTGATTGTACTAGAGAAGGCCTAACAGCAATAAGCCAGCACTAGTAAAATGCAAATAACTTGTTAAATATTTAAAATAATAGCCAGACATAAAAGGTATGTCTACCTTTGGTATAAATACCAAATACCAAGGGTTTAATTAGTAATCAAGTGTGAGTAAAATTGTAACATAAAACCTATTGGAAACCATTTAATAGGTATTTAGGTGAATCAAAATAAGGCCTATAGATAAATTTCAAAGAATGTAATTCTGAAGCTTAATTCAAACCAAACCAGATCAAATTTAGTATTAAGTTGTGTAAAATAAAAACAGGAATATTGTTCTATAATTAGAATTACATAAAAGTACTAAGCAAATAATTTATAGCCAATTAAATATAAAATATGACAGTTTTTTCAATAAGATTGAATTATTTGATAGGAACAGGTGATTCATAAACAACGAGAAATGATACCAAAATCTTATGAAATTTTATATATGAAGGAACAAATATCAGTTAGTTTATTGTTAAAAGCCAAACGAGACAGACGTGTCAGAATACATCTCAGAGAATTGTGAACGGAAATTTTTGACTAACACCACCAAAATATATGATGAGTTTACAACAGTTATAGAAGAGTATAAAATAAAGTGACTAATAATAGAATAACGATCATTGAAACCTTAACTAAATCAAATAATACTAAATTAAACTACCACTACATATAGACACGACGGAAGAACCAAATTGAACTCAGATAACCAGACACCGAGTGAAGGGAACCTTTTTGACATAACACTACTATTACCGAACCAAAATCCAGTGGGTAAATAATACTACACTCTACAACTTGTGGACATTCCAGGAACAACATCACTGAAGAGAAATTAACTAACGGAGACGTTTATTTGAAGGAAAATCTCGTAGATGAATTCACATCGCAGATCAACTCATTAAGGCAGCCATCTTGATTCCATTCGAAGAGGATGCTGGAAGCGTGACGAGTGACGTCACAGAAACCATCTGTATCGTAATATTAACATTTTATATACTTTATACTTTATTATTTTGTCTGTTTCATGAATAAGTTTTTTAATAATTTGTAAGTATTGAATTATCTTGCCTTTCCTGACTATTTCTACAGTTAAAAGAACCCAAAAACAACACATCACTACACTATACTATTGAATATTTATTTATATGTACTAATCGAACTGGAACTTGATTTCGAATCAGATTCGAGCCAATCGCGGCAATTCAAACCATTACTTTGGAACTAATAAACTTAATTATTGTTTAAACGTTGTTTTATTGATGATTATTTGAGTCATAAATTAAATTACATTAATTATAAAATATTAACGTGAACTTCTGAAGGAAAGGAACGAGCAGAAGAAGAAGTACAGATACTGAATCGGCCGCTACATGCAATCGGTATGGCCACGATAATCCATTTAACGTGAAGAAACAAATAATTCTTCATCAGAGCTAACACAGTTATTAAACAGTATTTTTTGTTAATTGAACATAAACAATTAAAAACAACTACACCAATTAAAATTAATTAAATACATAATTAAATATAATAGAAAAATTAAACTCCATAATACAATTTTATTTTTATTAATTATTTGTAATTAACATTGAGTTTTATTACAAATTGGCGTTTCCAACGTGGAGCTTATTAAAACATTCATCAATAACTATCGTTTTATTACAAATTGACGCATCCAACGTATGGGACTTTTCACCAATGGACAAAACACTACATTTGTAATAACGATTTGTTTTATTACAATATATACATCAAGAAACGGTCTGTAGCAAAAAGTGTTTGAATTATATAGAAATGTACAGTATTATTTAGAAATTAACAATAAAAATGCACGGGAAAACTTATTTGTAATAAATGGTACGTAAACTATCTCGCAGTACGTAAAGAAGATAACGCGTGGAATTGTCGTTTAAGATGGTTAGATTTCAACATCGTATGGACGGAGTGATAATTGAAATTCCCGGAAAGATTACAGAATAGGAAATGAATAGAATTTTATTAATTAGAATTATATGACTTATATTATATTATATGACTTATATTAGTATTATATAACTTTATATGAAAACTGTAATATATTTCAATTTACGTTGAAAGCCAATACATTCTGTTTAGTAAGTCAAAGAATGTACCGTCATAAAAAACTGTGAAGAGTGTTTACGTCCTTAATGCACTAAAATCTTGCATTGCCATAGAAATTACTAATATTTTGGAATACAAGTATAAACCAAACTAGTCTGAAAGACAAAACGATGAAATAAAGTGGCAAATAACCAAAGAAACAAATCGGTACAATACAAAAATATTTATATGTAAGTTCAAAGAAGTAAACACTTTTATTATTATTAGTAGATAACAAAAAAGGTAATTAACAAAAAGTAGATAATTTATTTCTATTAATAAAAAAATATTTAATAAGGTATTTATCATAATTTATAATCTTGATTATGTATAATAATGTATCTTTTCGTACTCAACATTGAATTTTCTCATTATATAGATGATTGTTCTTTCCATTTCGAACTGGTTAATCGCATAAATTAATGTGAGCATGTTACTAAACAATAAAAGATCGAAAATGATTATTTTTACACTTGAAGATTGTTCTCGGAATAGTGTAAGCAGCTTCGGAGAAAGAAAAACACACAATTCTGTTTAAATCAAGATTGTGAAAATTCTAAATTAAAAATAGTTTTTATGAAACATATAAACAGAGCAAATAAGCAAATACTAGAAAAAAAGCAAAAGCACATAACTTAAGTGGAAAACCAGAAATGCAATACATACATAAACCAACGTATGTATAATATATAATAACATGGGATGGTTAAAAAAATCATAGTTTTACGAACAAATATTTTTACTGTCAAGTCAGAATTCATAAATGTCTGAGTAATAAAAATTAAAAATTTATTATACAGTATAAACTAACATATATCCAAACTAGTCTATGAGAAGCGTACGTATATACGCATACAGACAGTCAGGCACAAACACAGACAGAACGCGCGCGTGCGTACATACGAGCTTCTCTACACGCCACTCTCGCTCTCTCTCTCTCTCTCTCTCTCTCTCCCCTCTCACTCCCTCCACACACGCACGCACGCACACATATATATTCAAACACTTTTTGCTACAGTCTATGCCTTGATGCATATATAATTTATTTGATATTTATAATTTCTTTTCCTCAAAATGTTTTTTCCGTTATTTGGAACATGTTTCGGGAAATCATATTGTTCCCAACCTCAGCCTTCTTAATCTTGTTGAATACTTGTGTTTTGGTTGGTTGTTGTTATGGTTTCCTGTTGGTTTTTTGTATTTTAAATTGGTATTATTGTGTGTGATTGTGGTGTATAAATTAGCTTTTTGAGTATTTTCGATGTTGAGTGCTTTGAAATTTGTGTCATGTTTTATATTGATTTGTATTTGTTCAGGTATTAGTTTGTTTTGTGTTTGTATATTTGTAAATTTTCCCATGTGCCATTAGGGTGCCTTTGTGTGGTATGACACTAATAAAACACATAATAAATATGGGTATGGAGAACCATACATGACTTCCATGAGCTAAGATTTATAATTAAAGTCATTTTCGAAATTAAATATTTCCATAGAAACTACTTCTTTCTTCAGCCTTAACCACAGTACTGTGATCACGTTCTAACGTATACCACCTCACGTTAGCGCACTCGATTTTCACTGATGAGGGCAGTCGATGGCACTGCCAAAACGTCTGGTTTTGCAGAAAACATTGGACCACGGCCAAACAGCCCGGGAAGGAATTTTAACAACAAACTACTTCTTTGTTACCGATAACGTAGTACACATATAAAAAATTATCCCCTCACCCTTCAACCTTCAACTACCCTTTTCATTTATAGATATAGCATCTACCTTTCTACACTGGATTATTATGACCTTCTTTTCAGGATACTTTATTTATCAAAATTAAAACTCTTGTTAAAACATAAAACGTTGCAGGTAAACTACCCTTTCCCCTTTACCAAAATCAATAGTGCTTGAGTCCGCTATAACTCAGACATGTATACAAAAAATGATTTGATTCTGTTTGAATTTGCGGCAGTCATCGTTAGCCATAGATAAAATTCGACATAGACACACAGACAACAGACACACACACACCCACAGACACTTTTTGGGAAATGGCTTTTCTTCACGTTTTTAGGGTAGTACGATCAGAATCAGCCCTTATCTCGAACACGAGTTTTTTTGCCATACCATACTTCCTTTTCCTTATGGAACATGGAAGTAACACAGTTTAAGCGCATTGCAGATAGAACTTTGTCATTTTTGTAGTTGTTTTATTTCTTTCCAGACGGCAACCAAAGTCGCTATCTTGTAAAGGTACTACTTAAAACTGATTAATAAGCACATAATCTCAATTTAGTCACAACTGTTAGAACCTTGTCAAACTAATGCAATATATATGTGTGTGAGTGTGGGTGCGCGCGCGTGCGCGCTTGTAATAGCCTTCACGTATGAAAGTATTATAGATTTTATTATTTACTGAATAAAATTATAAAACGACGTTGGCCCTTTGCAAAATGAAGGAATATTCTTATTAGATAAACTGAATCAAAATAAGAATTTGCTGTGGGGTTAAATCACATTTGAAAATGACTGCAAACGCATTTGCTCGATGAGTGGGCGCAAAGAATTGATGATGATAGGGATGAAGAAGGAGAAGAAGAAGAAGAAAAAGAAGAAGAAGAAAGAGACGATGAAGATGATGATGAGGATGACGACAACGACGACGACGTCGATAATATGTACACAAACGTATGCGTATGGTCATATTTGATTATACAGATTCCCTAGATTTACAGAGATAACATCTCAGTAAGTGTTTATTGAGACGTTAAGTTACCGTGAAATTGCAGGTAGCACCACTGTTCCTAGTGTAGCCAGCACGTAGTGTATGCAAATTACATGTAAAATAAAAACAAAACGTTATGAGCATAATTAGAAAAGTTATGTGTACATTAACCGAAAATGTAATTAGCAAACTGGTATTCAGTGACAGTTAGTTTGCAAGAAACTAACAAACGAACACGTTGTCCCGTTAAAATGTGTGAAAGTAAAACAGTAAAAACGTTTTGTTGTTTGACAATCAAAAGTTTCAGTAAGCACGAAAGAGTTTCTGTGTGTGTTTGTGTGAAGAAAATGTCACTGTTGTACGCGGCCCAGATGTTTCCAGTTTAACTGGTCACCAGCTCAGCTCACAACTGGTCTTGGACATTTACGTTCGACGATGTCCGAATACCTTTCAGAAGATGATGCAAATATACAAAATGGTGGCTGCAAACATCTTTCCATTTTGTTAATTGTAATGTAATTACAATGACTGTTTATCATGTTCCTATGGCCTTACGTCATTATTTACAATTAATGGAAACTGCAAGAACACTTTACCCGCACTTAATTTAGGATATTAAAGTAAACAAGTCACACTCCAGTCATATTTGAACCGTACGAAAAGTTCTAAAACTAACATGTGAATATATCTGGCAATTCATTTTTATTTGTTTCCAATCAAGTTCATTGTTATAATAAAGTTAACGTGCGAAATTAAAATGTATTTCATTTGTAAATGCATTTGTAATGTGTTTCATTTACGAATGTGTGCGAATGCGTTGACTATCGTTACGTGGACGTCGTTCTTTTTTGGTGCAAATAAAACGATATCAAAGACAGTAAAGCATTGTAAATTTTACTTAACTTTCCAAGCCACAGTTAATAGATGGGTATACATCTACCATCTCGTATATATAAATACAATACTCTAAAATACCCAATTACTTAAATAATCTATTAACAGGAAACAAAAATGACTTCAGGCACAACACAGTTTAAAGTATAGTAGGCTGTTCATTTAATACATTTCGCACTAACTACAAGGCATATCACAAGTTTCGAACCGATTCCCCTGGGCTCCGTATACGTTTACATACGATCTGTGACCAAGGTCACAACCAAGGTCACACGCGACGCACGAAAGAACCTCGGCTCTGCAATGTTTACTCGATTCCTGCAAAAGTATGGATAAAATTCTAGAGCGTACTATTTATAGCTCATTCTGTATTGTGTTATTACACGATGACTCGTATAATATCGTTTTCAGCGACGCTCAGGCTTTTCTTTACCACCGTAATCTACTTTCAGTGATATGGTGACATCTGTTCTACACATCCATAAAATGTACTCCCAGTTTCGTCCATAGTTAGACATACGCCTTCATATTCAATTCCACTTTTCTGTGTCACGTGCCACATTCATCTCGTTAGATACACCGCAATTGTTCAAATCGTCTGTTTTCATCTCCCTGCTCTGAAATTTCTGGTTTTCGCCTATTCTGGACTTTCCTCTTTCTTTTTTCTATTCCCATGGTCTGCAATGTACTAACTATTATTCTATTAAGTATTCTTGTGTCTTTGTTCTTACGACAGCGAAACTTTATTTCACTTCGTTATAAATTTCCAACTTCTTTCAGTTTTTGTTATATTTGTAAACATATCATTTATACATGTACATCTTTATTACACCATTTATCTCTCCATTTCTTTTTGTACTTTCAATATCCTATATTTATTGTCTTTTATAAATCTCCAAACTTGCGATCCGTAGATAAAGACAGAGTCTTTAACCCACTGGTTAAATAGCCTGGTTTTGAGGTTGTCTACCTTCATTAAAATGTGGCATGGCTACCCAGCCCTGCCTGACGTGTCTTTTTAATTAACATGATTAAGTTTTCTTAATTAAATTTCGTAAGTTGTTCCAAATGCGTTGTGTGCATGTGTGTGTGTGTGTACTCGTAGCTTAGACAACGTGGTTTAATTCGCTTTGACTTACCCCCATGGCGGCGGCTTCCTGAACTTCCCCAGAAGTAAATTGGACTGCTAATGGTCAGTAAACTAGCACTCAAAATGTGGTGCAGAAATAAAATGAATACATCCTAACTTGTGTGCCAGTAATGACAGCATTAATAATTTAAATTTAAGATAATTAATTGTACTGACTTGAAAAAATATGTAATATATAGTAAGTCACTCATGAACTTAATTTTGAATTAGTAACGTTTTAAATTATTCAAATACACACATCAACTGTGAGAAACGAAACACATGCGTTTAGAAGCTTTACCTATCTAGAACCTGAACACGCTGTTTCGTATGTTTGTAATTTAATTTTACGACTAAAAAACATACAATTTATTATTTTTAATGTGTTATAGGGCAAGTATGCAACTGTGTTAAGGCGAAGATGCAATTGCTTGTCAAGCACAAAGCATTCAACACAGCATACAGTATTCATAATATCAGATTAATCCTCTATTTGGACTACCTCCATAGTAATATTTCCACACTTCACAAACTGGAGGTAGTCTTCAGAAAAAGATAAAACATAAAAGAGCTTATAAATAAAAATTATAAAACAAAATACTGACAAAATTACAATGATTACGATAAAAATTTTTATCATAAACCTGTAAATCTAACAGGGTGTTAGGTATTTCAACCCATCACTCACGGGTAAGAAAAGTTTATTTTAATTACTTTGTGGCTTATTTCTACGTGTTATTTCTAATTTATGTAAGTTTAAGTTTATACTTTTGTGATAGGGATTTTAATTCTAATTACTGATATTATGTCGATAGTTTTATAATTTTTATTGTGAATTCTTTTCGTAGAATCATTTTTTCTCTTTTCTTTTTTAAATTCTTTTACGTTTCGTAGCCTCTGAACACGGCCCCTAGATTCTTAAGGTTGATAGAAATCACCCGTTTAGGGGTTTTAATGAGCGTATTCATAATAGTTAATTCATTTAAATTATGACAAACTAAACAGAAATTTTAGAAATTAGGGATTATGAAAAAGTAATTCTGGGAAAACCCTCAATTTTCTGTTGAAAAGCGAAGATACCGCTGTAATACGTAATGAAAAAAATCTGTGATTGAGTATAACATTTTTAGGAAAAACGCTCTTTCAATTATGGCAAACGTACAGATCAGAAAGGCCTAATTAAGCCACTGACAATTCAGAAGAGAACCATTTAAGGTTTATAGTTATTTGCTAGTTCAATTACACCGACATTTTGAAATTACCTGAAAAATTGAGGCCGAGGTCCTGAGTTGAACTTTCATGAGGCTCCGATGTCAAATTTGTCCGGCAATTTAAAAAAAAAAAGGCTAATTAGGCTGCTCGTTAAACAGAGTATCCTGATGAAACTACAGAAGCTAAATACGTTTTAAATAAGTTTTAGAGATGTAATTGTAAGAAACTCATAACGTTACGTTAGAGTCTAACTAATATGTAACTTGTAAACTATTATTTCATGACATAATGTATAAAGAATTCTAACTTAATAAAATACATACATAAACATATACACAAACTGTACTTGTCTGTAAGTTTTTTTGTTACTACGTACTATAAGAAATACTGTATTTATCTGCAAGCATCTACGTATGTGGTAGACAAATACCACAAGACAATGTGGAATGTTTATTAATATGTCAAGCCACATGTTACACGGGTAAACAATTTCTGTCCGACTGTTGCATTCTCTACGGGAATTGATGGCATTTAGTACGTAGGTCGTGTAACACTACTTTCCGTAAAAAATAAAATAAAACCTCGACAATTTAGAAGTAACAGAACAGCGGACAAGGCGAACTGGAAAACAAAAAGACTTGACGGACGAAAGAACGGGACAAAGCATTTACTCCACACAACGGGACGTTTTTGTTAGGTTAAAAAACGAGATATTTTAATTTTAAAAATAGAAAAACAGAGCGCCAAGGAAAATGTTAAAAAAAAAAGTTTGTACAGACGCATTCGCTTGTATTATAAATAGCTTCCTTTCATTATCGTACCGGACGGGTGAGAGGGAGGGACGAAGAGAGAGAAAGAAAGGCAAGAAGGACTGACTGTAGTGAAGCATCGTGAAAAATAAAAGCCGAGGGTAATTGATTCAGGCCTGGGGACCGAAGTTGCCGCAACCAACGGTACGAACGACAATTTATTAACTACAAGATGTAATTGAAGGTGCAACCGAAAAGACGTCTATTTTGCGTTTCCACTTCACAGAGTATTAATTTCTCATGGCATCAAGGTTGCGTAATCATAAAATATCCGGTTGAAAATTAACATGTTTATGTTCTGCCGTTGTTCGTGACAAAGAAACAAATCGTGGTGCAAGGGTAACTTTCAGTCATGCGTGTAATTAAAGTAGTTACAAATTGCGGTTAAATAATAATAGAGGTTTAGATTATTTTCATCTGTGGATTTAAAAAAGAAACTAAATTCTTTCTTGAAAAATTTTGTAGTACTTTTAATAATTGAAATGCTTCCTGCGTGTTCGAATAAAATCACTACAACCATTTAATAACATCTTAACGCTACTTATGTTTGCAAACGATTTTAATGATCCAGCCCTGACATACCGAGAATATTATGCAAAAACGATCCAACGTTCATCCAGTTACTTAAGACTTGATAGTAACAAATTAATTCAACTCCTCTTTTGCCTCCAACTGTACTCAACGTTTTTGTTTTTGTTCTATATAACGTCTTGATTTTATGACGATACACTTTTTGTTTTAACGTTTTGAATTTACATCAGCAGATAGCATCAACTGATATTAATGATCAGCTGATGAATTAAAGCTGAATAACACCAGCTTTTTCCTTTATCAGGAAGTGTAGAGGTATTGTTTCCGGCAGCGAAAGTCTCAGAGTATTGTCTCCACTCATGTTAAAATGTGTTTGCATTATAAAATTTAATTACCATGGATACCATGAAACAAAAAGTCCACTATGCCCCTATCCACCTGTTATAAGTCACATGTTAATGGTATTGGTTTAATTTTGGTCGTCTGTAAATCACTACATCATTACAAACACCTTGTACAGGAAAACCCTTCAGGAGGAACGCTGAAATTGAAATTTTCTTATAGGTCTTCTTTGTGGGTCAGTTACCCTGCGAACAACCAAAATATACCTTAGCAGAATCCAGCGAAGAAGTAAGGTTATATGTCAAGGGATACTAAAAAATGGTGTGAACAGAGTAACGTTGAATGTGATAAGAGAATACGTACCATCACATAGAATGAGCTGGTAAAGGAGTCAATATCCATCCTAACATGAAAAGTAAATAAAAGGAACTTGTTACGGCCGTTTAGTATCAACACCAGCCTCCATCAAGACGATAGTCTCTCGTGTCTATTTTATTAACCTGGTCCTAAAATCGGTTATGCGAGTTCCCAAATAATTAGCCTACAAGAGGGACTATTCTTAACATACGTCTCCGACTACTATGCAGATCTGATCGCAAGATCAAGGAAGGACTTCGTACAAGGTTTTAATGCGTTCGAGGAAACATCCAGAGTAGTAGGATTGTAGGCTACTTCGAAATCCAAATATCCAGCATGCTAATGGAATGTAAACTAATCAGGGGGTCCAATTCGTAACCATAGGTATGTACAGCATAGAACATGTAAATGGATTTATGTAACTTCTTTCCTTCCTTCTCCTGTGCTATAGACTGTGTGCTGATATCCTCCAACAGTTTCGATCGATCTCCCGTGCTCGCTCGCCGATTCCTCATCCCCAGAAGAATCTTATGTCTCGTCGAACGTTGTCCTGTCAGCGGGTCCTAGATCTTCCCCTTATTCTGGTGCCCCGAATCAGTATTTCATTATTTTCTTGGGTATTCTGATGGCATTCGTTCGCTCAGAATGTCCTGTATGTCCTGCTCATGTTAGGCATTGTGCCTGATGTAAGCTACGATGAGTTCTTGAAGTTGTTGAAGATCGTAGTTGGGCCATCCACCTCTAACTGGGCCTAAAATTTTCCTTCTCAATACCCGGCGCTCAAATATGTCCAGTTTCTCTTCATAAGCGCCCAAGTTTCGCAAAATATGTGATAACGTATGATAATATGTGATGGTCGTAATTATACTATACAATATAATAGTACACTATGCAATTATACCAAATAATATTATCGTCTTTATATCACATGTTCAGACGTTCGTTGAATGAATTTTTATATCGTGATCTCAAATAAACAGCATACTCCTGAGTGTAAAGGACGATCGGCTCAGCGACCAATATTTTAAAAATCATCTGAGGATGATGTAAAATCCGGTCTTGTTAGTTTAGTTTAGCCGAGTAACCTGTTTGAGCCAAAATCCAGAATTTATTAGGTAGGCCTACTAAATTTTTCCCATAAAACATTTTTATTGAAACTATTTTTACACACATTATATAATTCAAAATGTTCTATTAATATCAGACACATTATTTTTATTACTATTATTCCTCACCCAGCGACGGATTCCCACTATCATACCGCTGTAAGTGGAAGCTGAGACAGTATTTACAAAGAACGCTATGAAATACCTAGGGGTCAGACTAGACTCAAAGCTCTCCTATTGGGAGCAAATAAAGTATGCAGCTGATAAGGTGGCTAATGTTACAACTAAGCTCAGCAGACTTATGGCCAACGTAGGAGGTCCTACTGCAAGAAAGAGGCGATTGTTGATGGCAGTCGTACGGTTTGAATGGCAGGCGATTGTTGAATCCATCCTTCTGTACGGTTGCGAAATCTGGGATGCGCTAAAGACTGAGAAGTACAGAAAACTCAAAAGATTAATTTTTCAAGAAAGTTGGAAGTGAGAACATTTTAATTTCAACCATTGCTTAATTAATTTTTAATAAACCATCGTTTCATATTTTTGTCTTGGAAATATTAATTTACTTGCGCCAATCCATAACATCGCAATACATATGTAGTCACTATAATATTCTATATTTTTTATAGCCTTTTTTTAAGTTAAAATAGAATAGAAACTATGCTGATGTCCGTGGAATCCCACAGGTGCAGACTAACACACGTAAACAATTAAATAAAAATGTCACAGTCTTTTTATTGAAGAAGTGAGATGATGTTTCTCTTCATCTCTTCGGCTTCACGCTAGTGCGTGCGTGTGTTTGTGTGTAGACAGAGAAATAGTGAGAGCGATGGGGAAGTGAGAGAGAGACCGACAGAGACAGAGACAGACAGACAGAGGATGAGACACTTAAGATATGGGTTTGTGTGTCTCTGGTGTAGCAGTTACTGCCAGTAATTAGAAGTTTTTTCCTTATACTGTTCTCGACTGGCCTTGACTGCACTTCAGTTTTTACGAGTCACCAACAGTCATATTCTTCCAGCGGATCATTTATAGCGGCCTGTTTAAAATAATTCTCTCCACACAGTCTCTTCAATTACGCAATCATCTATAAAAACGTCGAGTTTTAATTGTCTCGAGTTCTCACGATGTGCCCGTACACCTGTCATAGACTTGCATAGCATTCATTCAACCCTATCGGAACAAGAATTTAATGCAACTGTGCCTGTGTAACGTTAAAATACGAAATTCTTTGGTAACGTAGTTAAAATAGTATTCTAAAAATCGCACGCGCACACACACACACAAGTCGTCGTCGTCATCGACATCACTATCGCTATATTCATAGCCAAAATCAGCATTAGCATTCGTTTGTCCATCGGTGAACAAAAGCCTTGCAGACATTCTCAATGTTTGATTCGGAGTACTACGTATATCACAGTAGGCCTACTTCACATCATTCCTCCATTCAGCAAAGGACCACCAAAGACTATTAATTTTGTGACCGTCAGTTTCATTTCGCAAAGCCATATTATTTATTTATTTTGGGGAAAAAATAAGTTTTTCTAGTCTGCTTACGTATTCTTTCAGCTTAGTCAGCTTATTGTTTTCTTTCCTCTCTCTCTCTCTCTCTCTCTCTCTCTCTCTCTCTCTCTCTCTCTCTCTCTCTCTCTCTCTACTGTTCTTAGCACTGTTCACATTTCTTTGTTCAATCTTCAGTTTCTCGTCACTCCGTGTTTCCTTCTCTATGGATTTAACCTGTAAACGATTGTGGGAAATGGATGTTGAATACAAACCATTTTTAGGTAACAGCAGTTTCTTCTTCTCCCTTTCCGTATTATTCTTCTACATTACAAGAGTTTAGCCTCATTTATTATTTCAACTTCAGAGGCTGTCTTCCCACGCCTTTCGGGCTCTTCTGAACAGTTTTCCTTTCTACTGTATTACTGTGTTTTACTACTAGTAATTTTATACAAACCACTATGTTGTCTTTGGTATTGACGAGCGCTTTCGGCAGTCAAGCCATCTTCAGGTCATTTACCAACTGTGTTTTATCTGAAGCCGTGTAGTACGTTCTATAGATAGCCTATTCATTTTTCTGTGTTTTCCATCTCCGTCGGTTTTCTCTTCATGGCATCGTTCGTAATACTGGTGACTCATTTTGTCTCGTATCCAACCCTGTAAAATCTTTCACCTTAAGTAAGACTCTCACTTCCGACGTCTAAATTAGTCAGTATTCAAATCTCACATCCGTGTGACTGACGGAAGGAGGGTAAACCTGGTTTGGTCATATCGTTGTAAAATTTTAGTTTTGTGTGCCTGCTAAGTTTGCTTTTAATTATTGTTGTCAACCTTATATATCATCTGAAACCTATTTATTTTTATATAAATATCGCTTTCATATATGTGTGTAAGGAATGCCATTAGCAAGATAATTAAAGTGACGAACTTCCATTGTTTTACCAAAGTCTCTATTTTATCGAATGGGTTCAGTGCATCGAAATAACAACCTTAGTTTCACTATCGAAATTGTCATGTTACATTCGACTAATAACCTGTTAGCACAATAAGGCTGGCTACAATAATCCTGAATTGAAATTAGTTGCCTGAAGACGTCAGAGTATATATTGACAAATTTCGAGTCAACGCAATTCCAGAGTGTACATGTTTCTTCATTTTCTCCAAATAAGTGTTAAAAAAAGATGTAATACTAAACTCCTGCCTAACCACTTATACAAATCTGGGCCTGATCTGATCACAAATTAAATGAATAGCCTCTCTTCTCTAGTATCCTCCACCTCAGATTCCTTTCCACGCGGTCGAATGCCTCGATGTCTATAAATGCTGTATGTCTTCCTGCATTATGTTCTTACCGACTTTTCAATAGCTGCTTTAAGAGAAAAAAAACATTAATACATGACGTTCTTCACCAAAACCCATTTCTCTTCGCAGATGTTATTTTTACATATGGCCTTCAGTCTGATTTTAATTATGTTGTCATATTTTTGTATGTGTGTCGAGGACAATAATACCTCTTAATTATTTCAGAGGTATAATAAATACCTTCTTTACCTTTTTAAATACTGACATTAATAAAGCTGTTTTCATGACTCTGGAATTTGTTTTTTCCTCCTAGCATATTTCAAAAACGTAACTTCAGCAATATTCTCCCAAAGTTTTCACAGACCAGCATTTATGTGATCAGGACCTGATAGCTTTCCTGTGCCTTGCTTGTAGTTCTCCTTCGGAGTCTTCGAATACGTCGTCAAGTCTTTTTGAAGAGTACTCACTCATCGTCTTCTAGTAATACAGCACCTTATAGTCTCTTTTTATCTCCTTACTCCAACCACGTGAAAATTTGAAGAATCCTTCTCTGATCTATTCAGATGTTTCGTTCCCTTATACGCCGTGAAAAGTCTTTCATGCTTGGCTGATACATGGATTCTAGGATTCATTGTTTCTTGCCAGAGAAACGTGACCGTTATCTCTTATTTGTGTATTCGCCATGTTGCTTCTGTTGGTCGTTTATTATTATTCATAAGATTATTAACGTAAGGTGTCCCACAAAGAACGCAAGATTCTAATTGCGCATAATTGTCGCTCTGTTACTTCGACAAAACTGCAAATTCCGCATTTGTCATTTGTTAATGTTATGACTAATTGTTTTGGAGCAGGTACACGTAAAAGCGACATGTCGTTAAGGTGAAAACACTTTACCAGTATGAGAAATGTTACGCGGAGACAGCAAACTGCGTTGAATTTACGATCAACAAAATGCATCTAATCAGTCAACAGTTCACAAACTGTTTAAGAAATTCAAGAAAACAAGTTCAGTCGTGGACCTAAAATCTCCCGGGCGGCCTTGTTCCAGTCGGTATTCTGTTAACATCGCCGACGTGACAGAAAGTGTTGATGTGAGTCCGTCTCATCTCAGAACCGTCTACCGAGGTCTTGTGGTTTGGCACTACGCGACTTCTTCCTTTGGGTGGTTTTGAAATCTCATGATTCTGTCAACAACACACAAATACTTTACGGTTCAAGGTGAAAATTCAACGTGTTTGAACTGAGCCGCAATTACGCGGAAAGGTCACAGAAAATTTCGTCGAAAGAGGAAGAGTGTGCCAATAAAGTCGCGAGACGTTCTAAAGATTTCCTTTATCCAAAGAAAATTTCAATAAAGAGGTAGATATTATAAAAGCCATAGCACAAAATAACGGTTATGATGAAAGAATAATTAACTCTTCTGTTTTAAAAAAACAGAAGAAAATTACTTTAAAAGAATTTTATTCCATAGAGCCAGATCAGGGTAACCAAAAATTTCACTTAACAAATTACATTCCGTGTATAACAGATAAGATTAATAATAGGTTAAAAAACCATGGTCTTAACATGGTATCAGTAAACAAACGTAATCTTTTTTCACTACTAGTCAATAATAAAGAAAAATCTAACACACTGGAGAAAAATGGAGTTTATGAAATACACTGTGCAGAATGCGATGCTATTTATATCGGACAATGTGGCCGTGCTCTGAAACATCGCATTTCTGAACATAAGAAGGCGATTTTAACCAATACATCTAATACAGGTTTTGCAGATCATTGCTTACAACACAGTCACTTCATAGACACAAAAAACATAACACTACTCCACAACATACAAAAAGGCAAAAAAATGGATTTGTTAGAAATTTTAGAAATTAAAAAAGCAATAAAAAATAACAAAAATTTAACCAATGAACAGACTGAATTTTGTGTATCCCCTTTATTAAAATATGTTATTTAGTTTAGTTTATTTTATATTATTTTGAATGTTCATCATTATTTTAAAATTTGCATTCAGTTTATATTTAGTTTAGTTAATTTTATATTTTGCATTCATGATTGTATTTAGTTTTAAAGACACCTGACCTTCCCTTGTCTCATGCACACACTTGTTCCCCCCCCACGCCATCACAACAAAGATGTTCCAGATACGCCCTAAACAGATGTTTACCACCTACACACCAGTAACATACTGTGTTCAGTAATTTCATTCACTCGCTCTTTGACAATGGCTTAAGTTAGTCGAAACAGCTGTCAGAGTTAATTAAACAAAATTTGTGAAACTTACCAAGTGTTTTTGTATATTTTACAAAACCTTTGTATTAATATGTTTCACCAAGTGCCCAACGAGTCATCAATTAATATCGTAGTATATGACGTCATGTCGTCACTGGTTCCGGAAGGCTGTGTACAGCTCGTTATGCAAATAAAAGTATGGCTGCCGTCCGTTTCGTATTTCTGCTACCCACGCTGACTCCTATGTTTTATTTATATTTAGAATTAATATTAGGCAATTACCTGTATTAACTTCCGTCTTGTGACTTCTTTAGTTTTTTCCTTAAAACAACGCGTTTCGAGAATAAATTCTCATCATCAGGTTTTTAAAAAATGTTCCTATGTTTTGTCTTCTCCCTCAAATAAATGGTGGATCTCGTACTCTGCAGTGATGTGGTCCCTCTGGATACTTATTTGTAGTGTTCTCTTCTCCTCGGCGATTTTGTTTTGTGCTGGATTATTCGTGTAGTGTTCCGTGTTCCAAAATCTGTTTACGTTCGTTGTTCTATTGGAAATGGTGTTGAGTTAATTTTTCAATATGGCGGTTGGTTCCTTGTGCTCTTGTGTTGGATCGTATTATTACTGTTATTCGTTTTAAGTTCGGTTATTAGTTAAGTTATTTGGTGTTAACTTTCAGTTGATAACCTCTGTAATGTTTTTTTGAGGTTGCACTTCAATTTTTCCAAACCATTTATAAATTTTGGATCTTCTGTCGGTATTTTCTGATCCGTACGCGTTCACGTTTAACAATTAACTGATGACTTAAATCGTCGTCTTAATGTGGTAATTTCCGAAATATCTTATTCTCCTTCCCATTGTCTGGAATCAGCTGTCGCCTTGGCTTAGATTTCATCTTGTAAAAATATATGACAATTTTTTCCTATTTTATGACTATAACTTATTTATTTGTTAATTTTATTAAAATTTAACTACCTAGCAATATTCTTGCTCTAATTTTACATAATTCAATATAAAACATGACCTATTTTAAGTTCAATTAAGCTTAATTTTTACATTTTTTGATATTTCTTATAGGCCTTATTATTTTTCACATAATTAGTAATTAAATGGTTTACAATTCATGTTGAGTTAACATTTTCCTTAAATAATTTTACTTCCTTCATTATTATTCCTTGTTGTTAACAATTTGTTGTTATAACACTCTAATGCTGATTAATTCACATTTTAATTGTACTAAGTCCCTTGTCAGGCCTTATATTACATATTTTCTGGTCATTGCATTTACTATTATTTATTTCTGTGATGATTATATTTAAATATCTATATTTTACATTGACTAATTTCTGCTAATTATATACAGTTTTATTGAGTTTATCCTTTTGGATTTGACTCTATGGTAATATTGTAATATTTGATTTTGGTCTAAACTATGGTTTTGCTTTGCTATTTGGTTTTTTAACTATTTTGTTATATTATTATTTATATGGTTTACAATTAAAAAATATATTTATATTATCTTCTTGCCTTCCCTGCCTTGACAAAACTTTGAAATTAGTGAACTTCATTTAAGTATAACATAACATCTTATATTTATCATTTTTTATATATCATTTAATTATAATAAAAACATCTTATACCTATCATTTTTTATATATCATTTAATTATAATAAAAACATCTTATACCTATCATTTTTAACTATATTATTTAATTATAACAAAAACATCTTATACCTATCATTTTCTATATATAATTTAATTATAATAAAAACATCTTATATCTATCATTTCCTTATATATTATTTTTAAACACTCTTATTACTAATAATATTTTCAGTCATTATCTGTCTTTTATTTTTAGGTTTCTTATTGTAACACCTTTTATTTTCTACATTAATGGTAGTCTTTTAAATAATTTTATTTCTTTCATTATTTTTGATTAGGGTACGTCACTTTGTTATTCTCTACACTCATGGTAGTCTCTAACTCTTATTATGTTTTATTAGGGTATTTCACCTTCTATTCTCTACACTAATGGTAGTCTTTTATTCGTTTCTACACTATGGTAGTCTTTCACTCTTATTATGTTTTATTCTTAAATTATTCTTATATTTATTTTACAATTTAGTTCAATGGTAATGTATCCTGTAACTTGGGTTACTGGGTTTAACGTTTGTCATTGTTTTAACTCTGTTTAATTGGTACATGTTCTTCATAATATCTTGGGAATAGCCTTTCTTTATTCTGTACTCCTTGTATGAAACTTGAAATAGTTTGTTTCTTTGAGTATTTTCTTATTTTTGTATTTTTAGGTCCTCATGTCATCAATTCAATGAGTTGTACCTGCTTATTTTTTCATTTCTTTTTCATTTACTGCTCCTTATCAGTATGTTATCGGTTTTGTATTTTACTGCTCCTTATGAGTAGGTGATTATTTTTGTATTTGGAATCTTCTGATGTCACTAAGTTAACGCATTATATATATGATTATTTTGCCATTTACTTTTTCATTTACTGCTCCTTATCCTATTGGGTATATTGATGTTGTACTGGGGTTTTATATAGATGGTTTCTTTTATTTGGACCAAGAGTTTTCTTTGTTATTGAGTTTATTTTTTAACATTTTATTGACTATAAAGATCAGCTTATTTAATTCATTTTTAACCATTTATTTTTCTTACTCACTACTGATAGTTTCTTCTTTTTTTTCTTTTTTAATGTTGTATTAAGTTAAGTTTTAAGGTGATAATTCTGTTATGCTACATATGCTCTCTTGTAAAAGTGATTAGTTCAGATCATACTCTTAATATGGATGAAATAATTACTACTGATTCTTTTTATTTACCATAGTTTTATTCGTGATTTCACTTTATATACCTTCTTTTTCCACCATTGCTCTCTCTCAGATGCTATGTATCTCCTTCATTAGCTTCTTTATTCATTAATAAGTAATCCTTAATCTTGTGTATAACATTATCATTATATATATTTTTTCTTTTCTTATTCGGTGCATCATCACCGGTATGTTTACTCCCTAACATTCCCTAACATGTGAGCTGGAACAGTTCAGAGTGGCACATTTTCGGCTACATTCTCTGCTGACCAATACTTCACTTAGCTGAGCTCAGAGGAATTATCATCTCTGCTCAAATATAAGACTGATGGAATTTCTCTACATCCAGTCATAAAAATTAAAAATCATTAAAAGTAGTCTCTTTCGACTAATAATAAACATCCTTGGATTCTTCACTTCATAATGTTTCAAATCAATTAATACTTTTATACACTTGATTCTTCTTCTCTATCAAAGCTCATTCTATATTATGTGGTTCAGGTATGTGGTATAATATACATTTCATCCCTTCTTGGCACTCTTTTCTTTGTTTGCTGTTGGTATAATCTGTTTCTTGTTTACATAGTAATTAGCATTTATATAGATTTTTTTTTCATTTGGTATTCAATGAGTCATCCTATTGCTCATGGCATAACATTAATTCCTTCTTCTATTCATTATCACTATAATAGTGGTTATTACAACAATATTGTCATTATGGTACCAGGGATTTTGGTTTCTGGTCTTAATACTTGGTTCTTCTTTAGTTGGTTCTTTTTCCTTGTTGCTTCTTCATCAAATTATTTTCATTGTGAGTTTGGTTAAATTATTTTGGTTAAATTATAACAATATTCTGGTCCCCTCTTCCTTTCTTCATTTAAAAGTTCTGTATCATTTTGTCTTAAATTATTTCATTTACATAGGTTATAATAGTTGTTACTGTTATCATGGTCACTATTACAATACAAACTGTAGTATCGTCTTTACAGCTGTGACAGTTTATTAGGGGTTTTTCCTTTTCAACACTGGTTATTATGAATACTTGCTATACTTTCTTCTTATAACACTTTTAACATTCATAGATATATTTTTCTTGTAATATTAATTTATTCAATTATTTGATATAGGTTGTTCTCATTATTTACTGGAACATGTTCTTTTTTACTTTGTCCCTGGAGAGTTTGAGAAAGTTTACCTATTTGTACTCCTTTTATTCTCAAATTCGTTTATGTAAGAGTTCTTTTAAATTATGAGTGTAATTTGTTCTTACCATTTTTAGAATTTAGTAATTCTTAATAATCACTTTTCTTCCATGTTTGGTTTTATATAATAGGTTTTTCAAATAATTCTTGTAAGTTGTTCTTACTGGTTCTTTTTGAATTTAGTAATTTTATTTCTTACCAAATTCGTTTTATATAATAATTATTTCAAATAATTTTTGTAAGTTGGTCTTACCATTTTTTGAATTTAGTTATTTCTTTAATTACAAAATTCGTTTTATATAATAATTGTTTCAAATAATTTTTGTAAGTTGTTCTTACTGTTTTTAGAATTTTGAGTTCTTATTTCTCCTCTAGATATTTTTTTATTGACCACTGATTATAGGTTCCCTTTGTCTTATTTGAATTAATATCCTTTAATACATAAGTGTTGTTGTTATTATTTTTAATAATCATATATGGTCCGGTATACAGCAGTAATAACTTTTTGGTAATGCCTTCCAAAGTACTGGGTAGTTCCCTGTTTTTCAATAGTACTTTTTCTCCGACTTCGTAGCTTATTACTTTCTTAATTGCCTTTTGATACTTGTTATGTCGCCTTTCCTGGTCTTCAGCCAATTTATTGTAGAACTTCAGTCGATTAAATTTATATTCGTGATTCACAGGAAATTCTATGATTTCTTGTATTTCTCTAAGAGGTTGTTTCTCATACATTAACGTATATGGTGTGGTCCCTATAGCGGGGTGATGTGCTAAATTAAGGAATCCTCGGTGGCTGATAAGTATTCTTGCCACTTTCGTTGTTGATTATGACAGTATGTTCGCAATATTCTCCCGACCTCTCGCAGCACCCTCTCCGCAGGATTACTACTGGGGTGGTAAACAGATGTCTTGTACGTCTTGATACCTAATGTGATTAAAGTGTTTTTCCACCTCCTTCCCTTAAATTGCGTTCCATGGTCGGTGATTATGGACGCGGGTTTTCCTATCTCTGGAATGTAGTAATTGGTTACCACTCCTAAAACCTTCAAAGTGGTGGCTCGGTTCACCGGGTATAATTTTATAAATTTGGTGAAGTGATCCATCATTATGATAATGTATTTGTAACGATGGCGTCCGCCACTAAGGGGAAATGGCCCACAGATATCCAGGAAGACCTTTTCCAGCTTTTCTTGTGATGTAATTGGTATCATTATACCCTCTTTTCTTTCGTTGTTCGTTTTTACCAATTGACAAATAAGGCAGGTCTTAAGGTAGTTTCTTACCTTTCGATTTATATTCCTTATATGGCAATTTTCTTCCAACGCCTTTATCACTTTCATCGCCCCCATGTGACCGTATCGGAGATGATAATCTAGGATGATATCCTTCTCGACTGTAGCAGGTATTATGATTTTCCATACCTCTTCATCAAGGGATGTTTTAATGAATAGTACTTCATTATGCACGCAATAAAAGCTGGTTATGGTATCATCTTGGTTGGAGAGACGAAGTTTGATACTGTTTAGTTTCGGGTCAGACTGCTGGTGTTTGCTGATGTCCCGTACCACCTTTTCTAAATCAGATCTGTCCTTGATAATATTGTATATCTTCAGGATGCTCTCCTTCTCGCCTTCGAACGTCTGTTCTTCCAAATTTACTCGTGACAACACGTCTGCTACAACATTCTTACTTCCAGGAACATACTCCCACTGTAGATCATATTCCTGCAGAGCAAGTACCCACCTGGTCAATCTACCGTGGCTCAACTTGCATCTTCTTAAAAATGATATCGACTTATGATCTGTGCGAACTGTCACCGGATATCCCAGAATGTAGGTCCGAAACTTCCCACAGGCAAAGACTATACTTAGCAGTTCTTTTTCTGTCACGTTATAGTTCTTTTCGCATTGGTTAAGTGTTCTGCTAGCGAAGCTAACTACTAGGTGGTTGCCATTTTCGTCTTCTTGGTACAACGTTGATCCCAGGCTAATATTACTAGCGTCGCATTTCAGGAAGAAAGGTCGGTTAGAATTGGGATGATTAAGGATTACTGCTTCTAAAAACCTCTCTTTAATTGATTTTAATGTCTCGTCCTGTTCTTGACCCCATCGCCATTTATTCTTGGATGATAGTTGATACTGAAATCTGGCCGTCAGCTCTGAATAATTATCTTGGAATTTCCTATAGTAATTACACAGGCCTAAAAACGATTGTAGTTGCCTTCGGTTTTTTGGTGTAGGGAACCTCTGTATGGCGTCTACTTTCTCTGATGACGGTGATATTCCTTGACTATTCAGCTGGAAACCCAAAAATTGAACCTCTTTTGCTATAAGTTTTGACTTATCTAGCTTTACAGTAACGTTATTATCAGCTACTTTCTTCAAGACATGCTCCACACGGTCACAATGTTCCTCCCAATGGGTTGATGTGATCAATAGATCATCAACATATACAGTCGTGAATTGGAGCGCTTCGGGTCTGAGTATTTGGTCCATACAGGCTACAAAAACGGCTACTGAGTTTACTAGCCCGAAGGGCAACCTCTTAAACTGATAGTTGCGTCCTTCGAAAATGAACGCCATGTATTGACGGCTTTGTGGGAGCAACTCCACCTGCCAATACCCACACACGGTATCCCACGTAGTAATAAACTTGGTTCCGTGGAATCTCTTTAATATTTCGTCAATTTCACCAGGCGAGGTACGATCATTAATTATCATCTTGTTGATCTCGCGTGCGTCAAGGCAAAGTCTGACCTTACCACTTTTCTTTTGGATAGCCACAATCAGACTGGTGTATGGCGACTGGCTGCTCTCGATTATGCCCTTATTTATCATATTCTGGATTTCCGCGCGTACAGCTTCCTTCAAAGATTGTGCTATTGGGTATGATTTGCGATTGAATTCCACTGGTTCTCTGAATCGGATCGTACACTGGTAGTTTCTGATCTTTCCTGGCTCGTCTGAAAACACGGCCCGATATTTTTCATATATCCCAATTAACTGGTTTAATTGGTTCTCAGTTAATTGCTCAGTTGTATTATGGCACTGGAAGTCACGTATGTCCTGAATCTTTTGGGCCCATAGTTTATCTTCGGTATCTTGACCTACTAATTTGTTGTCTGGTGAGTAATCCGATAAGTAATTCACTTCACTTGCGTGGTTGAGAGTTTCTCGGGAGTCTACCATCTTGCTGTTTATTAAATTGGCTACCCAGGTCGAACCTTCCGAAAAGAGTCAACCTTTTGGTCGAACCTTCTCTCGGCACAAGTCAATAACTGCTGAGTTCCTTCTTAATATGTCACACTCTATCAGGATATTAAAGGGTAATCCGGCTGCAACAAGAAATATCATATCTAAACTTACGCCCTGACTGTTAACACTTAGGGATACCTGTTTCCGTATCGTCTTGTCTTATCGACCAGTAGCTCCTACGAGCACTATGTTATTGATAGGTAGTATTGGTAGTTTTTTTGTGGCATTCCTGCTGTATCCGGTCCAATTCACTGTGATTAATTATCGAGACATTGGCTCCAGTGTCTATCATAATGGGAACAGAAATACCTTCGATTTCTGCGACTATGTAAATGATTTCATTGTCATTGTTGTTAATGTTTGTCTTGTTCTCTTCTAATAAGTCCTTGCGGATATCCTTTAAATAATTATTATAGATTATTGTGAAATTTTTATTTTCTTTTTTCAAGCTTAACTCTTGTTCATACCCTGTAGATTGGAGCAGTAAAGGGTTGTAATTGTTTATTACTGCCTCCTTTCGTTTAAATGTTCCGTATCGTTACGGATATGGCTGTTAGTAGCGTCAACCTGGAGTCCTGGAACTGCTTCGTGTTGTTCAACTCGATCATCTGGCTGGGCCTCCGTTACAGGTAGTCTTCTTTGATTATCCAGGCTCGAACTGCGTCTGGGTTCATATCCTCTATAACTGTTACCTCCCTGATTCCCTTGAAGTGTTTCGTACTCATAGAATCGACTCCTTCGTTGAGGCTGGTATCTCCGCTGGCCACTGCCTTCCGCTCGGATGTAATTTACATGGGGTCTATATGTTCTATAATTATTGTTACCTCCTGCTGGATAATTTCTATTATGGTTATTATAATAGTTGTTATTAGGTGGGTTGGGGTTTCTCTGACCATTAGAACCATAATAATTATTATTATAATAACCGTTGCTATTGGGTTGACGGTTATTATTATTATTATTATTACTATTATTATTATTATACCGGGGGGACATTATTATTATTACTGTTATTATTATTATACCCGGCATTATTCCGGCTCGCGGAGCTATAATTATTGTTATTGTTGCCGTTCTGACGAGTATTATTATTCGTATAATTGGTGTTATTTCTCGGCTCAGGTTTCTCGTATCTCCTCCGACTTTGGCGGTAATAGTCCTCGTGTTCGTACATTTCTAGCAGTTCTGTCATCGCTTGTACCGTTTTAATTTGACTGTTGCGTCGAGCTCTGATTACGTCCTCCTCATAATGGTAAGACAGTTTGCTGACCAAGCATTCTTCAGGTGTTCGGGGCTCTAAATGTTTGGTCACACACACCTTTCCCAAGAAATATGCGGTTAATGTTTGACCCCAATATGGGTTATACTTCCCGTGACAGATTCCGTCTCTTGCAATGTTCTGTGTCGACTCAGACCAATATTTGGCCTTAAACAATCTCTTGAATTGTTGATAGTCTGTTACTTCATCCCTGATCGCCATCCACCAATTATCTCATTGAACGATTCGTCTAGCACTTCTTTATTCGCGCTCCAACGGTTGTCTCGGTGTTTTGCGAAGTACTCTTCAATTCTGGCCAGGAATTCCATAGGCTTACTTTTGTATAGCCTGAAGTTAATCCCTTCTCGATTCTCAGTATTAGGACAACTGGTAATGCTGGTTGGTCGACTATGGAAAAGATCGATGTCGGTTTGATTTTGTCGAACCTGACCATTTATACTGGTCACAGCAGCTTCAATGCCGTCCCATTTTTCTGTGAACCGGTCCTGCACTCTCTCCCATTCTTCACGTGTTTCTTTTAGTTTTTCTTCTAAATTCTTCCTATTCATTTCTTCTATGTTTGTAACTTTGGTGTTTATTTCTGTCTTAATACTCTGTACTTCTCGTTCAGTCTGACTCCATCTTTCGTCAGCCCTTGTAATCTTTTGTTCGATCACCGTTATTTCCTCTTCTACCTTCATGCTGATTGTTACATTGTTTCAGCTATCTTCTAACTCAATTCTTCCTTTAATACTTCCATCCTTCCATCTAACCGGTTCATATTCTCTTTGTTAGTCTCCCTTAATTCTTCTCTTAATTGTTGATTATTATTTTCCATTTTCTTACTGGTTTCTTCCATTCTCTGATTGGTCTCCTCCAGTTTCTGGCTTATCTGACTTAATTCCTCCTTCGACTATTTATTGTCAGTCTTTATTTCCTCCATTTTCTCCTCTATTTTCTTAATATTTTCCTCCATTAATAATTTATTATTATTTTTATTTCGTCCATTTACTCCTCCATCTTCTTACTATTTTCTTCAATTTTCTTATTGGTATCTCCAATTTTATTACCCAATTCTTCCTTCATTTCCTTACTACTTTCTTCCATTTTCTCCTCCATCTTCTTACTATTCTCCCTTAACTCTTCCTTCAATTGTTGGTTACTCTCCATCATTAGCCTGAACATTTCTTGCATTTCCACATTCTCTGTTCGTGTCGGCTTGTTTCCCTTGGGATACTGGTTCGGTTGGTTCTGCTGGAGGTAATATCAACTCCACATCTTCCACGGGTGTCGCCTCCTTATCCTCCATATCTATTTCCTGCTCGGCCTCCGCCGCTCTTTTCTTCGATGTTGCCCTCCTGTGTATCTTGCTTCCTCTTCTGACCTGTTAACAGCTGCCAAGCTAAAATAGGAAACTGGGCGAATTGTTTTTATTTTATAGGCCTATCAATTCCTATTTTAAGCCCCACGTTGGGCGCCAATTTGTAATAAAACGGAGTTATCACAAATAATATTTATGTTGATAATAAAAAAAATTTATAGTTATTTAATTTAATAAAAAATTTTATAAGGTTTTTATTTTATTAATTTAATTAATTTTTAATTAATTAATTAGTTAATTAATTATTATTATTTATATTTTTAATTACTTAACTGTGAATTAATTATTGTGTATGCCTTTACGAAGAAATATTTGTTTCACTGTGTTAATCTTATTATGTCAACTGGATCGAAGTATACTCTCTTCTATCTCAGCTCTTCTTCTTCTTCTTCTTCTTCTTGATTTTTTCGTAATCCTTCTAAATTATGTTAGGAAGAAAGAAAAAACTAATTTTTATAATTCAAATAATAATAGACACGAGTATTTAAAACAATTCTGATATTTATTTTGAAAATTTTGCGCCAATCTTACGCGCATCGACAAATGGTTGCGGCTTAGACTCGACTCAGGTCGATTGTGTCACTAGACAAATATATTAAATTACATAAATTAATTAATTGAGTTCTTTGAACTGTCGAAATGGTCAAAGAAGGGCAAGTTATAAGATACAGTAATTAAATTAATTCAACTTAAATACTATTCCATAAAAGTAACATGTATTCAGAAAATAATGTCATTGAATAAATAAAATTTCGAACCAAGCAGTAGTATATGACGTCACGTCGTCACTAGTTCCGGAAGGCTGTGTACAGCCAAAACCTACTGATATAACAGGTACAGGCCTCACAACTGATCCGTGACGTCGTCGTATGTAGACCGACTTCACGGCCAGCAGTACAGTATTCCGAGTTATCCAGTTACAGAATAAAATTACAACACAAGCAATCGGAATTAAATGTCGAATATATGTATTAAAATTTCTCAACAAAATCACTGAATTGAATTCACTGAATTTTACACGAAAAATCTATAAATTTAACGGTAATATTGTCAATAATTTCGCTCATTGCTTTAAGTAGATAAAACTTACTTTTAAAATATTTCTCAGATAATTAATAATCTTAATGCAATTTCTTAGATAACAGACAAAATAAAACAATTTGATTGTTCCATTTTTGTTTATATCGAAAAAACTAATTGTTTTGTTTTTGTTTATTATCGAAAATAACTAAACCAATTTTTTTAACCATTTAGAGCCCATGAGCGAAATTGACAATGTCGTGGTTAAATTTACAAATTTTTCATATTACATATCAATTAACATAACTCTGATTTGAGATATTTTATAAAAAGATAATTGACAAGGCTGGCCTGTGTTAAATATTTATGACAGGATTAAATAACAAAACAAAAATTAATTAGAAGAAAGTTTAATTTTTAATTTTACAGATACAGTATATACAAGGATATATTTATATTATATAGATATAGGACTGGTAATTAAGACTAAATAAAACTTATTCAAACTAGATTACAAAATTGATAAAACATTCAATAATGTCTATACATATTTTTCATAACAGTGATTTTCAGCAGAAGCTACAATGTTAGAATGCACAAATAAAATTCTACATATTCTTATATTGTTACTAATATAACAAATAGTCCTACCAGATTATCCAGCCTATATTTTTATTCTATGAAATCTACATAATCAAAACATACAGCTAATATTTTTTTAATACAGTCAACAGTCTACTGAATTTTTCCTTTAAATGCAATTAATTTTTGACAGTGGATAGTTTCCTTTTCTTGTTTGATTTTCTTGAAAAGTTGTCATTTTTAATTTTCACATAATTACTAAGTAATATATTGGTGGAGACTTTCACTAAATTATATAAGATCTCGGTCGTGGGCCGGGCAGAAGAAATCTGTTAAAAAAAAGTTGTGTCTTTTCACCACCGCTTCAGTATAATGGATGACTACATCTCTTTGCTGACTGCAGCTTAAAAATCCTTTTTCATTTACACTATTGATTAATTTTTGGACTGTCAAATAATTCAAAATAACTACATTGACAATGTCAGAATGTGGATAGAGAAGTCCACCTCTGCCAATATTTTTTATTAGACTGTACTGAGAAGTTCCCTCATCAATACAGAATGATTTGTCAAGAACTATAAACTTACAGCAAATATCACACCTGCTCCTTTTCAAAACCCCCCTGCCACAATACCCAGCCAAATAAGTAAAAACAGGAAGGTAATCACCAGCTTTGGAAAAATCTTCATCAGTCAACTGAACATCAAATTCAGGGAAACCATTAATGTTACTGGATCTGTTATCCAGATTGACTGTGTTAATAGTTTCCGTTATCCTGCTATCCAAAAGAGGTACTGGCAACTTACCAAGACTATTGGAATTTAGGGTTAAAGGGAGCAGATTTTGGATTCTAATTTTTGACTCCACCTCAAATATTTGCCTAAGGGATACCAAGTACTGAGAACCTGCCATAGTCCTATATTTTCCAAAACGTGCTTCAAGAGAGTCAGTTTGGTTTTTACCAGGCAAAATGTAATTAAAATGTAACTCCTCGATAAAATATTTAGTTAGCTCTATAAGAGCATGAGTAGAATGAGACAATGCTAGCTGAGTCTCTTTCGTTAACTTATTAGAGACTATTTAAAAATCATTCCAACAATCCAACCACATTAAAAACGTTTCTAAATATAAAAAATTTTCTTGACCTGGTGCAAGAGTTCTAAACATTGGATTCTTAAATCGCTCATCCTTGAACAATGACTTTACACTCACAATATTCCACCAATTCAAAATAATTCTAATAAATTCAGCAGTACTTTGATGATTGGCAATACTGTGCACATTGCCAAGCGTTAACAAGCCCTGTATAACGTGTTCATTGAAAACATCTAAAACATACTTGACATTTTGTCTTTCAAAATTAGTAGGACTAAGGGCTTTTAAATGTAATCTATATGAAAATTTTACAAGATTGTTAGAATTATTTTCTAATAGATGAATTTTTTTTAAACAGGCAAATGAAGCGCTCAACAAAGAAATATTCTGATTACAGGTTGAATTACTAAATGGTGGATATTGCAGTGTTTGTTTCTCATCTTTCTGGTTAAGCCAGTTATTTCTAATACATTTTAATAAATATACAGTATCAAAGGAAACAAATAAAGGAGATGAGCTGTTGCATGGATGAGGATAAGCTATGCTAAGTTTTGGTGGAGATGAAAAAAAGGACATGGCTTTACGATTTATGGCATTATTGTCGCTCACCAAACAAATGACACTGAATCCAATATTATGCAGCCCTATAATAACCCTTTTAATGAAATTAAATAAATATTCTGCCTTAATTGTATGAATTGGCAGGATGTGAACCACCTTTTTGAAATTTGACCGCAAACTCTGCACCATGAACACATGAGCAGAAGTAGCGGTACTCTCACTATTGTGGGCTGAGCCTAAAATTTTCCCACCAGAGAAGTCCATGTATGGTTTGATGTGAATTTCATCTATCATTAATGTGACAATGTGATCTTCCCTTTTTAATAAATTGAACTTTTGCTTTACATGCATCAAGAAGTTGACATCATTTGTTCAATGTTTGGGTTCGTCTGATAAATGGAACACACTTTATTAATAGAATTGGGATGTGGTACTGTGACAACCAGAATTTCTGAAAAATTTGTAGCAGTGTGGAGATATAGTGTACAAAATACTACAGAATACTAAGAATTCAGGTGAATATCTATAGCATTCCTTACTCATTGGTAACAAACTCACCTGCTCCTTTAAAAACTGAACTTTCTCCTGGATTTCACATTTAGGTGAGGTTCCAACTTTGTTTAACATAGCCTTGATACAGTTGACAAGCTCTGTTGATATTTGTGTCTCCTCATTCAAGTATATATTTTTGAGGCTTTCTAAAATATCGCTTAATCTATTTAAATTGTTTAAAGCTAGAGGCAAACTTTCTTTGCCTAGTTGCTTCAGTTCTACTGAATTAATAAAAATAATAATTTGTAAATTATTATTAATTCTGGCTAATATTGGAACACTTGGGATAGGATTTTCTATTATATAAAAAAATAGTACATACCTGTCTTCTTTAACATTAAATGTCCACTCACTGGGAGTTTTGAAAATTTTCAAACACTGCACTAACACTGCACTAACTCACAAAAATTATTAAACATATGACTCTCATCATATTCACTTTTAGCTGTAATGCTTTGCTGAATTGCCAGGAGCAGACTGTTATTTTCTTTTCTTGTTCTCCTTTCGTCAGTACTTTCTCTGGATGATGATGGAACAGACAGATATTGAGGACAATTTGGAAGTATTGTTGGAATAGCACCCTCTCTTAATTTTATCCTTTTTAAAGGCACCTCCAACTTTTTTGCTGTGTGGTCGAAAAAGTCCACAGTCCTTTGTACGTATTCTGGGCTGAAATGAACTTCACAGACCTGTAATAGAAATAACAAGGTTATTACAGTTCATGAGAAAATAATATAAAGAGAAGGTAAATGATTAATAATATTAAAATATATAACCTAATATCCGTTGTGTGACTTCGTTCTTGCGTTATTTACATTTACATTGAATGTTATATACTTTAATATTATTTATATCTGTGACTCGGAATACTAGTCTACTGAAAAATGAATATAAATTATTAAGTTAGTTTCACCATAGAAAGTTGTGCACAGTTTAATAAATTTAATAAATACAAATAAAAGTACTTGATATTGTATAAATACAATAAAACAGATACATAGACATAGAACTTATTAGTGCTTAGTAGAAAATAATTTTTCTTATTTGCAATTTTACATTTTTTGTAAGTCTAATAAAAATTTTGAAAACCGGAATGTAACCTTTTTTGATATTCTAATAAAATATGAATATATTCATTAATTACGGCTTAGTAGGCCTATTAACTTTAAAAAATTGTTTGTATTTGCAGGAAATAAATTAGTGAAAAATATTTGATTTAAACAAAAAGTTTTGATAACACGTATCTTGGAACAGGGAGATGGTTGAAAATTCTTTCGATGAATTGCATTTACCCATTTTTGCTTCAATTTCTTCCCCTTTGGGAACGAAAAAACAGAAACTTTAGGTCCATTGTCATAGTTTCCGCGACAATTCGGAACACAGCACCTGAACCCCATAATAATTCAGAATAAATTCAACAAAATTAGCAGCACCGTTATACTTGTAACTGATACAAATACAAAAACGTGCGTTTCTGACCTAAGCATGCAATGCATAACGTAACCTATAATAAGTTCGTAAAGCGACTGTGCTGCTACGCCCAAGTTTCAGATGCCGTTGGACTACATAGGCAGCCATGACAGTTGAACTATGACGTAGTTGTGAGGCCTGCTATATCAGTAGGTTTTGGTACAGCTCGTTATGCAAATAAAAGTATGGCTGCCGTCCGTTTCGTATTTCTGCTACCCACGCTGACTCCTATGTTTTGTCTTCTCCCTCAAATATAATGGTGGATCTCGTACTTATTTGTAGTGTTCTCTTCTCCTCGGCGATTTTGTTTTGTGCTGGATTATTCGTGTAGTGTTCCGTGTTCCAAAATCTGTTTACGTTCGTTGTTCTATTGGAAATGGTGTTGAGTTAATTTTTCAATATGGCGGTTGGTTCCTTGTGCTCTTGTGTTGGATCGTATTATTACTGTTATTCGTTTTAAGTTCGGTTATTAGTTAAGTTATTTGGTGTTAACTTTCAGTTGATAACCTCTGTAATGTTTTTTTGAGGTTGCACTTCAATTTTTCCAAACCATTTATAAATTTTGGATCTTCTGTCGGTATTTTCTGATCCGTACGCGTTCACGTTTAACAATTAACTGATGACTTAAATCGTCGTCTTAATGTGGTAATTTCCGAAATATCTTATTCTCCTTCCCATTGTCTGGAATCAGCTGTCGCCTTGGCTTAGATTTCATCTTGTAAAAATATATGACAATTTTTTCCTATTTTATGACTATAACTTATTTATTTGTTAATTTTATTAAAATTTAACTACCTAGCAATATTCTTGCTCTAATTTTACATAATTCAATATAAAACATGACCTATTTTAAGTTCAATTAAGCTTAATTTTTACATTTTTTGATATTTCTTATAGGCCTTATTATTTTTCACATAATTAGTAATTAAATGGTTTACAATTCATGTTGAGTTAACATTTTCCTTAAATAATTTTACTTCCTTCATTATTATTCCTTGTTGTTAACAATTTGTTGTTATAACACTCTAATGCTGATTAATTCACATTTTAATTGTACTGAGTCCCTTGTCAGGCCTTATATTACATATTTTCTGGTCATTGCATTTACTATTATTTATTTCTGTGATGATTATATTTAAATATCTATATTTTACATTGACTAATTTCTGCTAATTATATACAGTTTTATTGAGTTTATCCTTTTGGATTTGACTCTATGGTAATATTGTAATATTTGATTTTGGTCTAAACTATGGTTTTGCTTTGCTATTTGGTTTTTTAACTATTTTGTTATATTATTATTTATATGGTTTACAATTAAAAAATATATTTATATTATCTTCTTGCCTTCCCTGCCTTGACAAAACTTTGAAATTAGTGAACTTCATTTAAGTATAACATAACATCTTATATTTATCATTTTTTATATATCATTTAATTATAATAAAAACATCTTATACCTATCATTTTTTATATATCATTTAATTATAATAAAAACATCTTATACCTATCATTTTTAACTATATTATTTAATTATAACAAAAACATCTTATACCTATCATTTTCTATATATAATTTAATTATAATAAAAACATCTTATATCTATCATTTCCTTATATATTATTTTTAAACACTCTTATTACTAATAATATTTTCAGTCATTATCTGTCTTTTATTTTTAGGTTTCTTATTGTAACACCTTTTATTTTCTACATTAATGGTAGTCTTTTAAATAATTTTATTTCTTTCATTATTTTTGATTAGGGTACGTCACTTTGTTATTCTCTACACTCATGGTAGTCTCTAACTCTTATTATGTTTTATTAGGGTATTTCACCTTCTATTCTCTACACTAATGGTAGTCTTTTATTCGTTTCTACACTATGGTAGTCTTTCACTCTTATTATGTTTTATTCTTAAATTATTCTTATATTTATTTTACAATTTAGTTCAATGGTAATGTATCCTGTAACTTGGGTTACTGGGTTTAACGTTTGTCATTGTTTTAACTCTGTTTAATTGGTACATGTTCTTCATAATATCTTGGGAATAGCCTTTCTTTATTCTGTACTCCTTGTATGAAACTTGAAATAGTTTGTTTCTTTGAGTATTTTCTTATTTTTGTATTTTTAGGTCCTCATGTCATCAATTCAGTGAGTTGTACCTGCTTATTTTTTCATTTCTTTTTCATTTACTGCTCCTTATCAGTATGTTATCGGTTTTGTATTTTACTGCTCCTTATGAGTAGGTGATTATTTTTGTATTTGGAATCTTCTGATGTCACTAAGTTAACGCATTATATATATGATTATTTTGCCATTTACTTTTTCATTTACTGCTCCTTATCCTACTGGGTATATTGATGTTGTACTGGGGTTTTATATAGATGGTTTCTTTTATTTGGACCAGGAGTTTTCTTTGTTATTGAGTTTATTTTTAACATTTTATTGACTATAAAGATCAGCTTATTTAATTCATTTTTAACCATTTATTTTTCTCACTCACTACTGATAGTTTCTTTTTTTTTTCTTTTTTAATGTTGTATTAAGTTAAGTTTTAAGGTGATAATTCTGTTATGCTACAAATTATATTTTTAATTTACATTTTTTAAATGACTCAAAAGACGTAAAGTATTGTTTATGTAATATTATTTATATATGACAATATTTTATTATAATTTTGAAGTTAATTTCACAATTACAAAATTTCCAAGTTAGCTAGTATAGGCGAGCGGTTTCTCCATAAGAACAATACATTTCCCTATCTCCTGCATTTCCATAGTCTCACGTGACTGTTGTACAGGTATAGAATGTACAATGTCAGTCGGCGTCTGACAAAAAGATGGTATCCACTATCTACAGCGTTCGTCATAAATATTGACTCACATAATAATAAATATTATTAATAGATGAATTTTATTTGTAAGGTTACTTTAGGAAAAAATATACAATAGTATACATTATTACGATAAGTTAAAGGTACTGAAAAGCAAGCTTTGTAATCAACGATTTTGTTTTACCACAACTATTGTATATTATTACTCCATGTAATGAAATATTCACTCACTTGAAACCAAACCTAAAACTAAAAATAGCAACTTATGATATTTATTAATGCGTATAAAAACGATAGTGACGAAATATTATTACGTTTTTATTATAACATAAGAGTATATCTAATCCTGAAGCCGACACAAACCACATTTTATCATAATATATTTTTATATTTTGAAACCACTGACATAAGTATGTCTCCATTTTGTCTTAAACACCGAGTCAACTAAAACACTAAGTCAGAGTACAAAAAGATGTGTAACAACACGCGAAAGATTATAAGTAAATTAAGTTTTAAAGTTTAAAGTCATAAAAGTTTTGTTAGGAAAGATAATAACATACGTATGCAGTAAGAATACGTTCATTCACAAATGAGGATCACTAAACGATTACCTCTTATACAAAGCTGAACGGGCGCGTTTATAAGACACTACGTGATCTGATATGCTAAAATAATTTCTATAAATTAAAAATATTTTATTTAATATACCTACATTAAAGAATATATATATTTTCTATATTATATACACTTTGTTCGCGATGTGTAAATTAAGTCAAAATACTTCTTAGTAGGGTGTAAAATACTTATAAATTATAATATCAATGGAAATTGTGCACGAATATATATATATATATATATATATATACGAGACTGTGTGTATGTGTGTGTGTGATCACAGTAGCACTGATAACGTGTGTAAGAGACACAGGTGAAATGCGAGGTGACAGAGGTAACATGAAGACTGAACTTATTACGTGTTGGTTATACGAACTCATCTATAGTTATATAGTTATTTCGTGTCTTCTGAGGACGTAAATGGAAAGACGTAATGTTAGATTTCTATTGTTGGTAATCGCAGATAATTGTAGAGGAGCAAAAGAAATTTCTCTCCGCGTTACGTAGTCATAGGTGAGTAAGATCTGACCTTTCCTAGTTTGTTGTGTGTATTGGTAGCATCTGTGTAATCCTTTTAATTACAATTTCGGAAAGAGATGACCATATTTTTGCCGGATATATATATATATATATATATATATATATATATATGACGTAGTGATAAGGCGCAATGGCATAAGAAATTATGGGCTAAATGTGTGTAAGGCGCTCATGTTTATACAAACTTAGTCACTTTGCTTAAAATATGCTGCCTTCGACTAGAGTAGCCTATACTCAGGTTTCGCTGTCTTAGATTCTTCAAATCAACATGAAAGTACTGAAAAACACTGCTTATTAGAATCGGTTTAGGACTTCAGATTTATTGATTCAACTAGACGTCAGATTCGATGAGCGCAACCAATAAAATACTATCATGTAGTTTTGGGTCAAAGAAATTTATCCAATAAATTGAAACTAGATTAATTATCCAGTAATTTAAATATGAGATGCACGCTACATACAGATATCAAGATTATAAATACATATCGTGGAATTATAAATATAAATGCAACATATATATCAAGATTATAGCTAGTTGTGCGCACATGTACAGTGGAGCTATCTGTCGGAGTATATGGAGTATATAAACGATTCACACGCACGCACAACATAAATCCATATATGTTCATGTTGATTGGGACACGCTTTTTTAAATAACAAGAAAATGTTTTACACTGTGTTTGGTATTGTTAATTTACTTCAGACAATTACTTATAAATTAGTGTTAATTAAAAAAGATCCTTGTTTCTCAATTTTTGTTTGTCAATGGGAACCATCTAAAAGAACTGTTTTTTTCTTGTGGACCCCTGACTACTTCGTACACACAATGTACACTGAGTAATAACATAAATTAATAATATATGTAATTACATTTATGCGGATAAAGTTAAATGATATAAGGCATATATAAGAATAATTTAATTAATAAATATATTAACAAAACCAATTTAAAATTCTTGTATTGTTAAAACTTATAAAACTTTTATATTTATAATTAGGAATTTTCTTACACGTTAACAGCAAGTAATAGGATCATATTTCAAAATATCAATTAATACACATTATAGGATTTACTTTTCTAAATAAAGTACAAATTTTGTAAAAAAAAAAACACAATTTGTATAACAACAATAGAATTTAATAAAAAAGGCGTTACGTAGTTAAAAAAATAATATAATTTTAGGTCTTAATAACAGTTCTTTATTTTTGGAAAAAACTTAAACTTAAAACACGTATCTTTCTTTCATTAATGTCACTATATTTTTCCAAATCAAACAATAGTCTTTCAGAACAAGGTAGAAATTCTTTGTTGCTTGCCAACAGGATGCCCGCCTTCAGATTCTCATGAAGTAAACAGTTTCTCACCTTTGATTTCACTTTGGTCATAGTTGAAAATCCTACTTCAAAGAGCCGGGTACTTTAAAACGGAAGAAGTTTCTTTATCGTTTTTTCAACTAGAGACGGATACTCATCTTTGACATATAACAAAAAATTTTGTTGTATTTAAACTAAGTTTAAAAGTGCTAACGCGTAAGACCTCTTTTAGGCGGTGTTCGCCAGACGAATTACGTATTTAGTAGAGTTTTAAGGATAAAGGTCAAATAATTACAAAAATTATTTAAAAAGCAGTATTTAGTAGTTTTATTAGTTATTTAACTTCATTCTGCGGATATGTCGTGGATTCGTAGGGTCGCGGATCCCCCCGGTTGTGTATCACTGGGTTAAGTAAATATGTTTTACTAACTAATATATTATAATGTCTTTTAAGCGTTTTTTCATTAACACATTGCGTATACTTTAGGTGTCGGAGCCAGAAATTGTCTGCCAATTACAGACTAACTACGCAGTTAGATAAATATTACTTAAACCGCCTCAAGTCCTACAACTAACGTGGAGCAATGGCATCCTGACCGATATGCGTTCCTTCCCAATTAACGAGTGTTTAAAAATAAACGATAATATTGAATACAAAACTACGTTCGTGCTCAGTTGAATTACGTTATGTGCCCAGTTAAAGTATGTGTACTAAGTCTGAATTCGAAACATCTTGGACAATGCACGTGGCAGAGACCCTGAGAGAAATTCCTTCAATTAGAAAGTGAATTTGCATTTAACAGGTTTATTTTTTAATACCGGTAGTCTGTACCTTCACATACCTTTGCGAATCATATTTCCGTTACATAATCTGCTAGTTTTTCTCAATATTACATTTTTATAGACGATCTTTCCAGGGAAACGGAAGCGCGACAGGTTTCGGTCTGATGTGTAGTTCTTGTCCGTGCCTCGACATATGGAATACGCCATATATTTAAAAGGTTTTCGAATATTTGACTGAAGCCTTTAAAGTCAAGCATCGTTGTTTCTTTAATAAACTAATATAAACTACTAACAGCCCTTAAGAAATGAAAAATTATGGTCATATCCACTTTTCTGAATTAACTTTAAATCACAATGTAAATTATTTTTAAAAAGGTGTGGTACTCAAGTTCCAAAGGCGTATGGTTCGCGAATGCGGCGAAAGCGTTTAAAATTAAAATTCTAGGAAAATAATTATTCTTTCTAACACAATATTAAAATCGTAACTAAGTTTGATACGCAGCTATACGTAAAGTGGTTCCCTTCAGATTAGACTAAGGGAATTTAAATAGCATACGTATAGTGCACGCTCCCCTTACATTTTCTGGTCATCTCCCCTTTCAGAACTGTGTTCGAGGCCATTTCAAAGTTATGAATGACAGTGTAAAGTTTCTAGAATTGTATGATCTATCTAGTCTAGAAATATTTTAAACATGACTAAAAGCGAAAACTGGGTCTTAATACAGGACTTAATTCAAAAATAATTTTCTTCAGCTCTCGGCCTTTTCTCCAAAAATCAAGACACAATTTAAAAAAGGTAGACCTTGTTCTTCTTTAACTGGCTTCTGTAGTGAACATAGGAAACAAAATTAGTTAGCAGATTGTGTTGTTAAAGAAAAATTGTTTTATAGGTTCTGTCTGCTGTTTAGCGATATTGTCGAAGAATCAGTTTATGAACTAAGGATAGATTTAGCGAATAGTATGTCCTGTCGCCAGTTATTTCAAGCCACGAAAAATCTCTAGACTATATTAGAGTAAGGTCAGAGATTTCTAGGTTTAGTCAGAAACAACAGAAATCAACAACAATAGTCAATAATTAAATGAACAATTGAAAATGTGTGTAAACCTGCACAATGAGGCTGTAAAAAAGACAATTTTAAAACCACAGGAAAATATTTAAAAAAAATTAATAAATTGTGTACATTTTTTGAAAAATAAGACCTGACTTTTAGAGGCCACGACTAGTTTGCTGACTTTATTAAGCAATATACAGTTGCTGAATCTTCTTAGTGATTACGATGTTACAGTTTTCCGTGGGACATCATATACTATTCATAATTACATAAACCATAATTAATTATCAGTATTAAAAACAATATGCCTTTTAAAAAAATTCAGCACACGGCGCTACCAGGTTCTCAGCTAGTAACTAAACGGTATTGGATGCAAGGAGAGAAGAAACTGTCGTGAAGACGTTACGAGGCCTGCTGTGCCAAACTACAGGTTAGATAATACCAACACCAGAGAAAAGTATCTGGCGTACTGTCAGAGAAATATAGGACTCTGTAAAGCATTCAGTTTTTAATTACAGTTAAGCTGCAGACAAGGTGCTGAGCACACGGAAAATCGCTTTTTTAGAAAAAAATTAGGCTGCTGGTATAAAGAAATATTGGATTAGAAAATCTCATGAAATATATTGAGGGAGTATCAGCACTGAGTTACGGGCCTGTGCGAACAGAAATAACAAACTGTAAAAGACGTTTAAGTCATGGTGATAAAGGAAAATAAATAGGATTTCTTGGAGGTTAATGAGCGGAAAAGTATATGAAAGGAAAGGAAATATCGATGTCTGAGTACTTAATTAGGCACAGAAGAGACACGACTGTGGTGTAGCAGAAAAGTGTTATTGCAAAAAGCAATAAAGAAACCAAGGAAAATTGTTATGGCTCAAGTAACTCCAGAAATTGTTTGGAAGAGCTGTTAAACAGAGGGGGATAAACAGAATGGCCTGTAAATATGACAATCCACAAATCTCCGAATTGAGATTAGCCTATGTGAAAGAGATGTCAGTTTCTTGCAGCAAAAGTACTGTAATAAGATATTTTGGTAATGTGAAAGTTTTGTGTGCTAACACGTCTAACGTTTATTTTGTTAATAAGTCATCACTGGAATGAAACAATATTTTGAGTACATATGTTGTATTAAAAAAATAAAGCGACGTATGTTGTAAGCTTAAAAAACAACGTGACGTATATTATTTAAGTTTTCAGGCCGTCTACTTTGACTGGACATGTATGTAAGTATTCGTAATTACGCAAGAAAGTATAAAACACTTCAGTTTCCCTGAACAATATTATCATGGAATTACTGTTATGTAACAATATTATGGAACAGTTACCTGGAAATATATGCAGTCTAGGCAAAAGATGCATAAGAAAAGAAAACATCGTTTTAGTAAAAAACATTTATTGTACACTTTGTACATACATTGCAGTATAAACATACAAACACTAGATGATTACTGGCCAGTCTTATGTGCAGAAAGTCGGTCGGTCATCACGTCTTGCCCAAAAAGTCGACAGGAATTTCAAAAGCTTAAATCGACTTATTTTTAAACCCACTGTAAGAAATATAATTTATGTAAAAAAAATTAAAGCTACAAAATGATAATTTATACATACATGAACACGTATCAATAAATAAAATTAAACTGTTACTTATATTTAACAAATATTTATAGTCGTTTAAACATCAGAGCCTGAAACATTTTGTCGTCACTTTCTGGGCTGATACAAAAGCGATAAACGATTTAACGAAAGGTACGCCTCATTATTTTCCGTTGAAATACTGTGGTTGCTGTGCCTGGTACTGCTGTGGTTGCTGTGCCTGGTACTGCTGTGGTTGCTGTGCCTGGTACTGCTGTGGCTGTTGTGGTTGACTGGCGATGAAAGCCAAAGCCTTCTGGATCGCTGGTGGGATTGGTGGCGATGTTGGGATGACGTTGCCTTCTGGGCGGAAACCTCCTTCGTCGGAAATGTAACGGATCTGAACTGGCGTTCCGTCGGGTGCTGTGTACGAGTAGTATCCCTCGGCAACTTGTGCCTCCAACTGAGGATTGCCCAAGTTCTTCACGTATCCGTTTTCGCCAGCAGAAATGCCGTTACCTGTTTCGTAACTGTAACAAACAGTACACTTTGTTAACTGAGCGCAAGGAGATTGCACAAACAAAAAACAAACTACAGTAACGTATGAAATACCGATGATAATGTTTGCGGTAAAAATTGTAAAGCATAACGTGAAAGCATTGTAAAGCATAACGTGAAAGCAGAAGAAAGTAAAATATAATTAAAATTTATAAGAGCAAACACTGTGGATTCTCCCTCGCGTTTTCTATTCGTATACGTTTCAGGTGTCACTGAAAGAAACGAGGCGAGCTGTTGCTGTTGCATAATTTAGCAATACATCAACCGGAAGCTAAACGTAATCATCATCATCATCATCATCATCATCATCATCATCATCATCATCATCATCATCATCATCATCATCATCATCATCAACAACAACAACAACAACAACAACAACATCAACATCATCATCACCATCAGCACCTTTAAGCATTAAGTCAAAAGGCCTGTTTTGTATTCATGGAAACTGATTTGACCACCGTTTTAAAATCGTCAACTCTCCTTTTCTCAGGAAACAGGACACTTTAGATGGATAAAGTAAGGTAACCAATATACGGTAAGGACGAGATGACGAACATACCGGGATTAGGGGAAAGGATTTTACAGTGGTAGAAAGCACATGAGTTGCCAAAAAGAATACATCCCAGTGGACTAAGAATATATCCAGGAGAACTACGAAGGTTAAATCATAGGAACCGTATATTCTAGCAACGAACCGAGAAGGTTTAATATAAACCAAGATTTGAGAGAAACCTATCAACCTTTAAGAGGAAACGTCAATGTAGAAGGCGATTAAAAGATCTGAAACTTATCTGATAACCTCACGGCGCTCACGGAAGTGATAATGGCAGTCTGAGAATGACAAGGATCGTATGGCTCTTAGACGGTAAAAGGCAACCGGTCGGAAGAAACAAAACCGGTGTCAGACATTTTCAGAATGGGATACCATGTTGACAAAATTTGCTAGTGAGATTAGATTACTGATATAATTATATGACTGATGTAAATTTGTGGCATAATTTCGCGCCACTCATTACATAACTATAATTGATCATAGCTTAGGTTATCAAATTCGGGTTAACTTAAATTATCACAGTAGAGAAAATTAGGCTGTAATATCGTAAGAAGAGATCTTTAATTCAGGGGTAATTACTACCCATTGGAAGGACGGAGCACGGTACTTTGATTATGATTATTACGTATTATTATCACACATAACAAAATGAGTGAACGTTTTCGTTTGAATAGTGTACAATTATGAAACAATAGATTATGAAGTTATGAAGTACAATTACGTATTTACGTATTACGTATTAGTAGAACTAATTTGATATGTAGAGCCGATCCTGGCAAATGCATGAAAAATCAAAGGAGAAAATAGAAGGCGTAAAAGTGAACTCCCTGTGTAGGCCTGCAGAACATCTAGACAGCAGCATGTACGGAATTAAGTTATCGGACGGCTAACATGCATGGAATAGACAGTTATTGAACGAATAGAATTGAAGACAGCATATGGTATGGGTACAAGAGAAGAATAGAAAATGAACGGTGGCCTCAAAGATTAATCAACTGCGTGCCACTGAATGGAAGAAAGTAAGACCTAAGTTTGCATGCTTACGAGGTATTCACCAGGTTATGACAAGCAGAGTCCTGAATTATTATATTGAATGGGAAAGTACAAACATTTGGAATATGAGATGGCGGATGCGGCGAGCACTGTAGGGAACCCTGCTGGAGTAATAACGACACTTTAAACGGTTTTCACTACATCCAGTGGATGTTTTTCTACTTCCTAACACCCAGAAATGCTCCTCTGCATTGTGCAAGAAATTACGTATGCGGCGTGTCTCTGCCTCCTTTACGGTTCTATTGTACACAGTATTAACGTTAATGAAAACTTAAGTTCGTAAGTACGTTAAGTACGTGTGTTTTGTGGTGGTGTGTGTGTGTGTGTGTGTGTGTGTGTGTGTGTGTGTGTGTGTGTTATCTCCATACACCATACAGCTTGACTTTGATCGCTGTTAATGCTAACTATATAACCTGACTTTTATTCGGTCATCATTTCCTCTCAAGAGGATGACAAATCAGCAAATTGTATGCCCGACTAGAAATAATTTGCTACTCAGCTGTTCAGAGTCAAAATTACTCTGTAGGTCCCACATACCTCTAAGACAGTCTACGAACCTCCCATCTGTGGTGTATAAAGGGAGGTAAGCTACACTCGATTCGAGTACGACAGTCAAAGAAGGTAGAATGTCTTCAGCATATGCGGTGGAAGTGTACTTGGTATGTGGCTAGATTTCAAGTTCAGTAATTACACAGCCTATTTCGTTGGCGGTATTTATCATTACAAGTCACGTGTGACTGAAAATGCATTTAAAATAAATAGATAATAACAGACCGAATACGTATAGAGCGTAGGTGTTGCTCTTTCTCCATATGGAATGATTGTAAGTAGAACAAATGCACACGCGCGCGTGCACTTATACGTGTTATACATTTGCATGTTAAAATGTTATTTTACTAGTGAATTTATACTTGTTAAGATCTGTTAAATTTAACTTTTGAACTGACATTTAGGACCGTAGAGAGAGTAGGGTTGTGGCGTCCTACTGTTGAGACGCCCTCCCATAGTGGGGGATGTATGTTATCAGTTCTTATTTTCATCGAGTACATGTCGGAGTTAGCTATTTCATGCGTACCTGTGTATATTAATTTTTAACAATTTTTGTTTGTTTTTTTACTATTTGTTGATAAACATTTGTGATAATTCGTTAGTATCGTGGTACTGTAGACTGATAATTAAGCAATAAACATTACATTCAATAAATATTTTACAAGTGTTACTGTCTGTGTAGACTATCTGAAATTCATTATTCATTATAACGTATCTTCCTGACTCGGGAGTCGGTAGTTCAGGAAAAAGGGCCGACCTCAGTTTCAAGTATCATGACAGGGAATAAAAACTACTGGTAAGGAGGATATTACTTTAAGGGAGGCAAAGCAGAAAGCGTGCGCTGTGCGTGAAACGAAAGTGACAGTGGTGACTGATAACTACAGTCCATAAAGTTATAGAAAGCACACCTGTCGCTCTTGAACTAAACAAAGCACAATCGTAAGAGAAATGTACGCAACAAGAGGAAGGTAAAGATACTGTGGCAGGGCAATCAACACTTTTACACCTGGTAAAAACGTTTTTATGCAAGAACTGAGACAAAATTAGTATATTCCCGGAAGACGCCATAAATAGCCATATTAACGCGTATATCAAGAACATAAAAACTCGACCGGTTACTCGTCTCAGGCAGCATTGATATAATCTGTTTCAGGCAACTGGGTTTTGTTGCAAAGCATTTCCAGACAGACAAGTTTTACAGTGACAGTGACACAAATGAGGTGACACCTTTGGCCCCAAAATTACAAAGTGAAAGTGGCGTGTGTCAACAGGAAACGCAGTGATTGAACTTAAACTTGAATGGAAAATAATTTGGTTTCTTATTTTTTATGTTGGTAGTTTGAAAGAAAATGTCCTATTTAAAAACAGTTTATGTTACCTGAGCCCAAAAAAACTATTAAGTACCATGAAACGCTTAAATCTTGCAGATTTAAGCAAGCTATAGGTCATTTCGCAATTATTAAATTACGAAACTTATCTAAACCCACATGGAAGATGTTAAAAACATAACAAATATTTCAGCTATGTGAAACATTTAAAACTTGTTAACAGTCTGCCGTTAGATTGCTGCTTCTAGCTGTCAGCGGTGGACGACGTCGTTGTACAGAACAGAAACAACTGAACATCACGTTACGCCTGATAAAGGGCGAAACTGAAGTCTTATTTTAGAATAACAAGGAGCCACTCTTATTTCTTATCAAAATTTTTATGATATGCTTAAGAAAATTTCAGTGAAATTAAAGTTATAAACTCACGGAATAATTGTTTAGTAATTAAGAGACCGATTTTGTATACATTTCAAAAGAATCTGGTTTGCAGTAAAAACCATCGGCGACAATTTGCTCACATCCGCATTGTGTGTGTGTGTGCGTGTGAAAGAGAGAGAGAGAGAGAGAGAGAGAGAGAGAGAGAGAGAGAGAGAGAGAGAGAGAGAGAGATGTCAAGAAAGACAGAGAGAGAGGCTTCTGTTGTCTCAGTGCAGTCCGTACGTGAGATGACTCGCACCTGCGCAGAGTCGTTTCTTTATTCGCGCGTTAATTTCACTTTCTCCCCACGGGACTGCCAGTGACAAACGAAAACATGTTTTAACAAGTTGTTTGTTTGCTCACAGCCGTCATCAATTATAATTTAAACTGCGTATTGATTGCTGAACAATGCGGTTGGAATGAACTTTTATTGCTAACGAAACCGTTTTTGGCATTATTTGTTTTGTTATTATTCGTTTTGTTTGTTATTTGTTCTCACAGAGTATTTTTGTTTTATTAAGAATAATTAAAGACAATTATAATCATTTAATGTGATTTTCAGAGATTGATGTTCTTGCAATGGAACGTTCAAGCTGACGTTTCAAAACGTAATCAGGTTTATAATTATAAATTTGTAAGGCTGTGATTACACAGTGTTGAAATACGTCACGTTCTTTGTTTTGGTAATAACAACGTTCATATTTTTATTCTCCCTGTAAATCCATGTATATACAATGTACGTTTATGTACACAGATATAAAGTCAACGCGTACAAATTGTAAGCAGTAATGAAAAACACACCCTTAACTTTCCCACACAATCTAGTTAAACCCCCTCCTTTTCTCTTACTCGCATTCTCTCTTTTGTACTTCTACTATGATTACGTCCTTACAATTTCAACTATTACTTAACATTACCTATTGCCTATTTTAAATCGCGATGCTTTGAAATAAAGGAGAAAATGCAACGATGAACATGAAATTACTTTTTACGTTTATGTAAGCTCAGTCTCAATGGTTATCTAGCTTGACCTTTTGAATCATAAATACTAAGTGACGTTTAATTTGAGAAACGTTTAATACGTTTTCGTTAGCAGTTCACACAGACATATCCTGTGCTCGTAGCACCGTGGATGTCTCAGCTAAGCTTAACTATATGACAGCTTACAAGTAGAAGACAATGTTTTCATTTTCAGCGTTTGCAAAGTCCGTATAATTGTTTTCAATATGTTCGGTGCATAAAACATTAAGAACGTATATTTTTTTTTAATAGTGGGAACACCACTAAAAATTTACTGCATTAAGATCAAGAAGTTCGTTTCTTACAAATAGTAAGAAATTATTTCTTACATCAGTCAAATTTTTACTTCTATAAATATATAGAAAGTTAAAGTATAAATATATTTAAAAGTTGTATACAGTAAATCCTGCCTGCGAGGCTTACCTGTACTTGTATGAACCATCGGGGTTAGGCCCTTCTTGACTCTGGCTGATAATCGGGATGGGACTAGTGTACTGGGGGTACTGGACATTGGGGTTGTACTGCGGTGCACAGCTCACTGCCACGACCAGCGATAGGGCTACAGCCTGGACACATAATACACACATACACAATCTGTCAACATTTCTCTACTAATGGACTACACACAATAGCACATGAATAGTAATTTGCTTAACAACAGAAAGCTCTTACTGCATTTTGTTTTAACATTTCCTATAAATAATTATTTTATACACGAGTTTACGTGTTTTACAGACTTACCAAGCACAGTTGCAGTATAACTGTATTTTTAATTCTTATAGTTTCATGTAGAACTTCAAATTGATATAAATATTAAGTCTGACGACAAATTTTAAAATAAATGACGACTTTAATTTTCATTACGAAGTTAAAATTAAAATGTTTTAAATAATCAAATTGATTGAATTAAATTCATTTTAGCATTACCCTTTGCAAGATGTAAAGTCCAACTGGTTTCGTTCTATGGAATAATAACTGAGCAAGACTGGCACTCGCATGAAATAAGTGATGGATTACTTGGGCCCAACTTGTTCAGCAATGGCAAACCAGTCCTAGTACTGATGTATGTATTACAGTTATACAGTTTTATGCCATTTATTGAAATAAGTAAAAATATATATTATCTTTAGTTAATAATAATGTAATTGTATATAGCTGAGTATGCGAACCTACGGATATTAAATGTATTGTAAACCATGAAAATACGGAAGAACATCGAGTGATAGATGTTGCTGTTACCCAAATAATTAATTTAATTAGCTGTCAGTATAGGAAACGAAATTTACTATTGTATCGTCCGTATACGCACACTTTAAATGTCACGTCCGTATAATGATGGCATCTGTTTGCCTAAACGTGAATTTGCGCAGTTGGAAATGTAACTTTTGCAATTATACAACAGTTCGTAAAATTATATAACATTATTTCTTCATTCTAAAAAAAAAAATATGTACTATCACACCACACGGAAAAATAAAGTCCGCATTTTGAAATTATGAACTTGAAACAATAATTATATTATCTGATAATCTAGTAATACTGCGTTATCTTCACCAGATTACTTACCAAGAGTTTCATGATGAACACAAGGAGGTTGGTTTGTATCCCAGAGAGAAGAGCACAGTGGTATGTCGAGGGTACCATAGCTTACATATATAGCTCAGAGACTCCACGGATCCCCCCACCCAATTTTCATAGGGCGGGACAGAAGATCTGGTCTAAACAGGGAAAGTATTTAGTACCCGTTGACCTCACGGATCCTCTTCATGTATGTGGGTAGGTAGGCTCATCACAATTGTATTGCTTCCAGCAATTTATGACTTACCGTCACCGACATTCGGCCTTGGCATTATACGATTAATTTTTTGAAGTCCACATCAACACTATATGCAGATATGACATACTCTGTAAGGTAATGTTCGATTTAAATAGACATAATCGGTACCGATAGTTCACTCTCTCTGTACGCTTGTTTCGCTTTGTAATAACACAAAGACCTGTTTCAGAACTTGTACACGGGGGAAAAAAATTCTTCTATCTAAAACTTCTTCTACTAGGACGCGAAAATAATAGACTGGTCCTTGTACGAAGTGGAGGTTTCTGTCGATACCTTCGAATTTCACACATAAACATAGGATATGTTTTCCATTAAATCAGCTGCTTCACTAGGAGATGACTCACGTCATGTCTGAAAAGTATACATCAAGATATTATGTACTTATAACTACTATAAACCGGATTAGAGTATTTATATTTCATTAATATTCTTTATACACAGAGTTTGTTTCGAATAACCATTTTCTTCGATAATTTGTATGCTGGTGCACTGTATTCTTAGAAATAATGGCGACTTCAAACTAACCTAAACTACTAGTTATCTTACATCTAAGAATTTCTCATTTGTATTTCTTAGCCTTCATTAAAAACATTACGTGCACATTCTTCTTGGCGTTACGCATTACGTGACGCTTTGACTTCTTAATGACATTTAGTACTTTACCTTAACTCGCAAGATTTCTTCTTTTCAACCTTCTCATCATGTCCGCGTTGTATAGCAGTCGGTTGGCTTTAAGGTTTCATAATGACAAGTCTTTCTTCACGTTGTCGTGCAAACCTTCGGATTACGTCGTTCCTTTGGAGATTGTTCTTCTTTCTTAATCGCAGCGTACCAACAAGCGTACCTTCCCATTATGTGGTTTTAAGGAATATCATATGTTAAGTCTCACATGTTTAGGCAGTTAAATCTGTATAATTAATACACGACAAGAATTACAAGAAAAAGTTTTATATTCAAGTTTAAAGTACAGTCTTAGGTTATATCAAATTTTATATTGTTAAAATGCTTACACTTCACTAACTGACAAATCGACATTAATTTCGTACGGAGAAAATTTTAATATGTAAAAGCAATGTAAAAAAAATAATCCCTAAGCCATCTCTCAGTTGCCAGTTTCCCCATACCTTTGACACAGCACAGAATACCTCTTACGAATGCCTTGGCTCCATCAGTCTAAAGCCGACGGATTTTGTTCAAAGCATATAAGCTCTGTCTCTTCTGTTCCATCCACTACGTTGATTCAACTTTTCCCAAAATACCTGGTTTCTTATTATTTCTAAATATACATTAAATTTATAAATTTTATTAATCTTTATTGAATGTGTTAATTTTATTTTTTATGCATAGAATAAAGCAAACACTGTTTAAGATATGGATTTGAAATGTTTCAATACAGAACATGAAGAAACTGAAGTTTGAGAAACTTTTCATTTTTGGAGACAAACATGCGGTATAAAGGAACACGATCTGTCTGCAAAAAGTGCATTACGATAATGAAAGTAACTAATACTTGTTTATTATATTCAAGTAGACTACAACGCAAATGTTTAAAAATAATTTTTCCACCGTGTTCTCGTTTCTTCCAACTGCAGTCCACAAAGTAGTGAAGCACATCAGTTAGGCTGAAGCTAGTTTCCCAGTAAACGTCTTTAAAGAAAAACATTCCTTGGAAGAAGTGAGTTGTGGAGACGGAACAGGACGCAAGGCTAATCCTCGAAGTTAACAAACACGTCCATAATCTAGGTGTCCATAGAACTCGTCACTGATGGTTCTCTCATACGAACAATAATGATATAGCATATCCAGTCTTCTTCTTATAACAGTGTACTGTCGACTCTTCTGTACTTCTAGTATACGATGCACTGGTATGATTTCTTTCAAAAGTACACTGCACAGTTTCCCAGAAACTTATTTTTTTCTATTACATTATTTTGTATTCTTAGTTTCCGTGACAGTATGAAATAAACAAGTGACCTGTTGCATCAATGGAAGTAAATTTAGGGGAATGAATTCTTAACGGAGAATATTCTCTAGTACTACAACTTTAGCTAAGCCGAGTCTCGTGAATGTTTCTGCATAATATTTTATAATTGTTTTTGCTATTTGAATTAATCAGCCTAATGGTTGTATATTAATTGTTTAAGTTCAAGTTAGTGTCATAAATTCACTTCTTGTTGTTATTAAAGTTGGTGACATCATGCTACCCAGAAGTCGTATAACTATAACTGTTTTCATGCTTCTCCATGCTTGTCATTGTGTACGTCAACAGCTGGTGCCTATTCAGCCAACAAACATTCAGGTGGGTGCGTTTCTACGTTTTACTGTTATTCTGTGATGCCATTAGTAACTGCGAAACTACTGGAGGAAAGTGAGCTTTCCATTCCTGAAAATGAACGCAGTATTATAATATAAAACTATTCGATTACTCTGAGAGCCCCTGAATTGGAAGAGACGATTTCAGAGGTGTAATTTTAAATTCGTGTTTTCAAATTAGAGTTCGGAATTGCAACAATAGTTAAGCTAATGATTTCTCCGGGATATAGGCCTACAACTCTATTGAGGTCTGGTTTTAACGATTCTATATCTCAACCTTCTAGTGTCATTTAACAGTTCGGGCATTTAAAAGGTACTGTAGAAGGGCATGCAGTAAATTGGAGAACGTTTTGAAAGAAACGATCCTCGACAAATATCATTTTGACACATCAATGTGCAGCAAGTTGATCTCAAAACAGTGCACCGAAAGAAATGTTTTTGAGTACTTGAGAGATATTGTACAACTCTACACTACGAACAAGGTCAACGCATCTGATACAAACTTGTGTTTGGAATTTAAGAATACCAACACTCAATGTTCTCTGTAGCAAAACATTTGTATCTTGTAATACAAATTATGGCTAATAAGTAAACAAATAAAAATTGTCTATTAAAATAATTAAGAAAGTGACAAGTTTTTAGAATACCCTTATAAGAATTAAATATAAAAATAAACCTTATCAAGAAAGGTTTAACACTGAAACATGAATACAGGGTAGTCTTATTATTAAAAATTCATAATATTAGAATTTTAATATTAATTCAAATATTGTTATAAATGTTTATCTATTATTACTTTATGCAGATGTAACCAAGAAATCGCTAAAAACACATTACATTACAAAATTCGTATTGGTTTTCTACAGTTTTTCATAAAATTAATTGTTGCTATAAAATTTTAATGTTATGTCTCAACCATTACAACATGAGTCGTTCATAAACTGTCTGCCTGCTTTATATGTCTCTATTTGAGACCTAAATTTAGAAAGAGCGAATGCGTGATAAAGGTAGAGAGGTAACAGGTAAATAGATAGATAAAGACATACGTATATACGTATCTACACACCCACAGAGGGGAGGAAGAGATGGGAAAGAGAGGAAGAGAGAGAAAGAGAGACAGACAGACAGACAGGTAGACAGACAGGCAGACAGGCAGACAGACAGAGACAGACAGACAGAGAATGTGAGATATTTACTTACAATGTAATTTTTAAGTGTTTGTACAGAAATAATTTACATACAAATAAAAACATGATTGCACGTTGCATTGTGACGAACGACTTAACGTCCACAGCAAAGTATCCAGTAGAAAGTTGAACCTGCGTAGTTAAAGCTAAACAAACAAATAGTTAACTAAGTGGTTTGCAGGCCTTTACTTGGCCGTGTACCCGTCACATGCGAGAAGCCGATATATAGGTCAAAACGTATCCAATCCATTACAACCAAAGGTCAGTAACCAAAGTCAAGAGTTGGTAGTAATGTCTGACTGGTCGTGACTACACAACGTAAAGCTGTACTATGTTATTGGACTGTTGTTTTCTACATTTGTTAATATACCATTATAATGAGTTTGATGGTAATTTATAATAATTGCAATTCTAGGGGCCAAAGTAGGCTATAGTCAGAGGGTAAATTTCTACTTGTTACAACACACGGTTTCCCGGCGCCGGCATAATCTGGCTTCAGGACAATCACTATACCTATTGGTAGTACGTCTCTAATTAGTCGTTCGGATCTTGCTGTAGGCAACTATGTGTCTCGAACGTATCTGCGAGAGAAACAGTTAACAGATACTAGAAGCATATACGCAGAGGTCACCTCCGCTTGGTTCGAGCACGCCATCCCCGAAAGGAAGGAAATAAAGAATCTTGGAGAGCTTTACTGAGTTCCCGAAGAATATGAAAACGATTCAGTAGATATAATGAGTGGAAGAAGTATTAATAATGTCGACGTGTGACTTGTGATAACAGCTATAAGTGTACCAACAATTTCAGGTACCTAATTGCTGAACATGTAAAATTAATACAATGCAGGGTTGCCAACAATCCGGTTTTGCCCGGAAATGTCGTTTTTCACGTGACAGCAGAATGTCCTGGGGGGGGGGGGAAGACCTTTGTCCAAGTCCAAGATTTTATCAATTCTTAAAAAATGGTTGCTGACGCTGATTTTAAGAAACATATTATTTAGTTTAGGGGTTATTTGTACACAATAAGTCAATTGACAAGTGTTTTGTAGATTGTGATTTCCCGTTTAAACAAAAACAGCATCTGTTTCTTTCATTTTTAACGTTTTATAATTTACTTTGGTAATTAAAAAATGCCCAATAAGCCCATTGATGTATTACAAACAATGTAGCCCTCTTCCAACAAAAAAGAAAAAATTGATTGGTAAGCTGAAAATTGAGATATTGTTAACTTTGTCATTTTATAATAAAAACTTGTGTGTGTGTGTGTGTGTACGCACGCTTGGTTGCGTGCGTGTGTGTTTGTTAGTGTGTGTGTAAACGTAAAAGTATTTGTTACAAAATTTGATTATTTACTCTCTCTCTCTCTCTCTCTCTCTCTCTCTCTCTCTCTCTCTCTCTCTCTCTCTCTCTCTCTCTCTCTCTCTCTCTCTCTCTCTATCTCTCTCTCTCTCTCTCTCATTAGTCGTTCGGATCTTCCTGTAAGCAACTATGTGTCTCGAACAAATCTGCGAGAGAAACTGTTAACAGATACTACAAGTATATACGCAGAGGTTACCTCCGCTTGGTTCGAGCACGAAATCCCCAAAAGGAAGGAAAAGAAAGAATCTTTCGAGAGCTTTACCGAGTTCCCGAAGAATAGGCTTCTACATTGGTTTCTTTGGTAACTAAAACGCTAGTTTGTTGATGTATGTAAATTTGTATTGTTTTTAGAGTGGGCACACAAAAAAGTATTAATTATTTCTAAAAGAAAACAAGAAATGTATTTATGTATTTTCACTTATTTTTCTGATTAAAGTTCAATTTAAAAAAAAATTTTTAATCATTTTCTGTTTAAATAAATTTTGTTTACTTTAAAAATGTACGTTTGGTAATAAACAAGAATAGCATATTAAATACGTAAGGCTATGTACTTTTTGTTATTTATAAATGTTAAATTAATTTTGTAATCTAAAAAATATTGTTTCATCAAAAGTCTTCTTCTTCTTCTTCTCATCTTCAAGGATTAGGTTATATGAACCTGTTACGGCACTGATCTCATCATCGGATGATCCACGTCTCTTCTACCAATGGCTTTATAGTTCAGTGCCGCTAGCAGTCCTTACTCAGAGGCTGCTTTGGATGCTACAAGTATTTCAAAGTTTTACATGAGTAGGTTACTGGCCTGTTGCACAACCCCGTACCAGGAGGACCAGAGACTCTTCTGTCAAGGTTACCATACCTTAGCCGAAAGGCCCCTGTTTTGGGGCGCAGGAGATTCGCCCTCACCCTTCTCTCAAAAGTAATTTACCAAAAGTAATTTTCAAAATCATTATCATTTTTTCAACAACATAGTAATTTTGTTCTGACTGTCATTCTGACACAGCAGATGTGTCTGGTTCTGTTTTGTTGTTTTAAACATAAACTTACAGGTTTCGTCTCCAAACGGACCTAGTTTTTGAACCCAATGATGAGTCCTACAAGTTAATTGTAGCTGACAGCAACTCTATATAATGGAAAATACGCAGATTCGATTTTATAAATCCATAGGGGTTCTTGTGAATGTTAAGGTAAAGTTTGTTGAACACTAACGTCAGAAGATAACGCCAAGAAATCAAAGATATTCACGAGTAGTTGAAAACTAAGTCAAGCAAACGAGGAGGAGTGGTGCTTTTAAAATTGTCTTTACTAGGCGGGAATAACGGAGACATTGTTTAGTTTACTGAAGAGAAACAGCGACATCAGGCATGAGCCGCAAGTCAGCAAGCTCTAGAAACGGTAGTTCGTATTCAAGGTCGGGATGCCACTAGTGGACTGCCCAAAGACGTGATTTATTAACGTACTGAAGTAAAAAAAGCGAGCTCGACGGTTGACCACGTGCCAAATGGACAGGCTGGTTGCCAACTGTCAAGAAAAACACGTCGTCGCATCGTTTTGATCATTTGCTATATTTAGAACGACAAGAAATACTGATTTAAGTGACGAAAGCAAGTTGTCGGAACGAAAACCGATTATGACGATAACTGGCTGTATTCTTTTCGTCCTGACCATCCGCTGTCAAACGTTGAAACCAGCAGCTGAGACAAAAACTTGTTGCATCGGTGACCGAAGAGATTTTTCACCTGACAAGGAAAATTTTGAAAGTACTAATACAAATTAGTCAGATCATAATTTGTTTACAAAGGCAGTTCGTGATGGAGTTGTATTTATCCACTTAAATCGTCATCGTTGTCGCCAGCATTCCAGAGAGTAACTTTTCTCTCTGCGGCAGAACCTGTTAAGTTCCACTTTAAGTCACATAACTGCCTGTGTTATAGTCGTTTATGAGAAACGGAGTCTTTTCAGTTAGGGAGTATTGTTATCCTCGGCCATCCGTACGAATATCCGATGAGTTGACTACTCGTTTCGTTGTCGAGTCGACGAATTGGTTTTAATTGCGTTTTGTACGTTTGTTCTGGGCAGTCTTCGCACCGGTCACGAATAGTCATCATCTTCAGCAAGGATTAAAGGAAAATGATTTGTTCCGGTCCCAAGCAGATGGGCTGGTCACTCCAACCCGCCATGAATAGTTGCCACTCTAATTGCAATGGGTACACAGGTTTCTGATACGACGGACATTACGGACATTGTTATGAATAAACGCTTCATCTGTATGGACGCTATCTGATCGACAAGGAAACAGGCCGTACCGTCACTGACAGGGTATTTCCGCTGGTAACAAGAATTTTGAAAAGAATCTAAAACCAATTGTTCTGAGTGTCAGGTAATTGGTAGTCTCGCAAACTTAGAGTTTGCTATGTTAACAACGAGCGTGTGTGAAAGAGCCTAGGATGTTTCCTAGGTATCAATGACAACTCCGGCAGTGCTAAGAACGCAAGCAAAAGGCGCTAGAACCATTCCGTCAACAGGACAACTAGTGGCGACCGACTCATAGGATTCAGTATATCGGAATTAGCGATGTAAATAATTTTCTGTTAAATCGCTCGGTGTATTATAAAGAAATACACCCAAGTAATACATATAAGCCAGGGAAGTGTGTACTATTCTTTCCAACTGTGCTATGTCCATCACTTAAGACGACGTCGTTGTCGTCTGCCATTCAGGGATTGAAAGGATTACGAGAACCATAAGTCTATCAAATAGAAATTACATAATTGCAGAAAATATTACGCCAACATTCAAGTTTAATACTGAATTACCACAACTTTCTGCAAGAAGAAAATGTATGTGTGACTGAATGTCGGAATCATATGACTACCATTTTTTCTTTGATATGTGCACTAAACATATTTCTTTCAGGTAGTATTTGCATATTGTCTCCATACGTTTTTAATAATATACATCTACTTCTTATCTTAAGTTTGATAAAATCGTCTGTTTTATTTTTAACAGCTTTCTCATTTTTTATAGTTTTATCGCATCTGTTTCTTTTTTTACAGATAAACTTCTACAATATTGTTTCTGTAGAAGTTTTTAATTGGTGTACGTAGGAAGCAAGGCCTGTTTACCTATGACATTAACTAAGATTCTGTTGAAGTAAAAAAAAAGAAAGAAAAACGCTTCGCAGATATTACACGGTAGGTATTTGCTAATGTACGTATTTAAAATATTTATTCAAGTAATGGGGAGTGTAACTTGTAGACATCCTTATCTTAGACACACAAACACGAAATTAGCGTCCATTAAGTATCCGTGAGATTTTTTTTTTAAATTTTAACGTAACCATCAAAACGCTCTAGGGTTCAAGCGAATTTCGAACGTCATTCTGCCATTTAGAGTATTGCGACAGTGACATAAGAGAAAAAAAAGCAGAAACTTTTTAACAATTATAATAAATTATTCGTAAAAAGGTTAACTTTTTTTAGTTACGTTTCTCATTTGGTAAAGAGTAGAATGTTAACCGACCTTGCCAAAGACACCGTTGGACACGTTCTTACGTCTTCGTCCAATAATTGTCGGCCGACCTTCAGTTAGGTTGGAACCTTTAAAGAGCACATTATAAACTTCGTAAACATTTAGCACCTTAACGGACAGCAGGAATAATTAATAACACTGATGGAAAACGTAAAAAACATATTTGAAATAAATTGATTTCCAAGTAACAGTACTTTTTCAGTCCTAGTCGTTTCTACACTTACAGCAGTATGGACCAAGTCAAATTCGTCTACTCTAAAGTTTCTATTATTATTAGACTACTAATATTGTTATTAAAAAATTATTACAAATTTCAATAATAATAATAATAATAATTATTATTATTATTATTTATAATAATTGAATTATATTATTACATATAAGATATTATACTTTATATTATATATTATTATAAATTATAATTATTATACCGGTATTACTGTTGTTTTTACGCTATACATTTTGTTGATACGCTATACAAAAACTTTCTGATAAACACGGGGTCTTCAGTTAGTGTTGTCATTCTCTGTATGAAAAAAGTTATTTCCTGTTTAATCCAAATTACAGAGATTCTCGCTACCCCTTCGCTGGCCGGCCTCGAATCTTCTACCTTTCAGCGTTTTGTCTCTACAGACGCGCACAAAACTGTATTCTCCATTTCTTTGATGCGATTATTCCACGTTTATCTCCTTACTTTTACCCATTCGTTTATTGGTTTAATGACGTATTGACTTAATATGTCTTCACTCTGCGTTTCGTCCCATTTGCTTTTTCACGGCTACACAGTCTTACACATTTTTAATTTCCTCTGTTACTTTACTCTTGTTAAAACGTAAAACGTTGCAGGTAAACTACCCCTTCCCCTTAACCGATCTTCATCAAAATCAATAGGCCTTGAGGCCTTTACAATTCAGAAACGTGTGCAAGAAATTACTTGCTTCTGTCTGAATTTGCAGCAGTTATCGTTCGCCGTACAAACAATTCTACATACAGACACACACACAGACACTTTTCGAAAAATGACTTTTCTTCATGTTTTGAGGGTAGTACAGTCAGAATCAGCCCTTATCTCGAACACGATTTTTTCGCCATCACCATACTTTCATTTCCTTATGGAACATGGAAATAAAAATGGAATTTCACATTTCACATTCTTCTAAATATCTGTGTCTTTGCTTTTTACTTAACCGTACCGACTTTTATATAGTACATAATAGGTGTATTTTGTACGCTCATCTTGCTTTAGCCATACGACTCGGGCATGTTCCGTTATATCTCTTACACTTACCGTATGCCCCAAGTACCAAAATTCTGTTATTTTCTGTTTCTTATTTTCTGTGTCCCCCTAGATAAGTCTCAGAGTTCTTAGGCGGTAAAAATAGAACCATTCTTCTTCTTCTTCTTCTTCTTCTTCTTCTTCTTCTTCTTCTTCTTCTTCTTCTTCTTCTTCTACATCGCGTTTCTCTCATATTAAAGCGTATTCTCATTTACTATGCGTCCTTTATATTTAGTGAGAGAAAATCTATTTTTTCTACTCGCTCAATTAAATTAGCTATCATTCTCATTTCATACTATGTACACTACACATACTTGTATGTTAAGTTTACTGTGCGTAAATTATGTATATTGAAATTCATTAAAAAATTATGTATTGAAATTCATAAAACAGGTCAGTAATTTTGAATATATGGGCTGTAATCTGAAATGTATCTTACATTATAAACAATGATGTGGTGAAGAAGCTGTACACGTTCAACGATGTGTGTGGGACCATCAGGCGCACTCTAAAATCAACACGTAAAGAACTACGGCGAAAGTTCTACAAGTTGATGGCCCTCCCCACACTCCTTTATGGGCGTGAGAATTGGATTTTAACGAAGTCCCAGGCCAGTCGTATGCAAGCGGCCAAAATGATTCCTAAGGCACGTGACAGGATATGCTTGTCAAGATTGCAAAATAAATGTAGATGCACCGCAGAAGCAGAGTATACTTGTTAGAATTGCCCAATATCGGCTAAAATGATTGGAACATCTTAATAGAATGAATTAATGCTGTATTCCATTCCCAAACAACTATGGAATTATAGGCCGAAAGGACGGAAGGGTGTGAGGCGTCCAAAGAAGCGTTGTAGTCTATCTGTTTGGGATCGGAACAAACCATTTTTAGTTTAATTCTTGCTGAAGATAATGACAGATGATGATGAAATTCATAAACTTTCATGCCTAAATATTACTGGATATTAAACTGACGTATTTCTCAAAATTTAACTGTTAAATTCATGTCGCGTAAGCAGTTACACTTTAGTAACTAAGATGTAGTAAAGTATGTAGATGTAGATGTAGATGTAGTAAGATGATAGTAACTACATTCTTAAGATGTAGGATTTTCCTTTACACGTGATTAAGGCTATAGTTTAAAAGCAAAGGTAACAAAATGCACACTAAAAATCTCTCTTTAGCACACTTCCTTATTTTAGATTTTTCATATTTTAGTTGTGTGTTCACGAATTATTTGACAGGTTGCGTCTCTGTGAATCATTTTAAGTATTCTCGTTAACTTATATAAAGTTTCAAAGTTTCTAAAATTTCCTCACTTTGTTGAGAAACCAAGACTTTTTTGAACTCTTCAAATGTAGGAATAGCCTTCCTGTCGTGTTGTTTTATTTTTAATTCAGAATTCTATAATAAAAGTTTACATAGTTAAACAGTTATTGTTTTATAAGAGTTACAACACTCAATATACGTCTAGAAAAACAATGTAAGTACTGTAATGTTCCGTGTGCCAGGCAATCTATTACTCTATTGCTCATCGCTGACCACATAACGGAACTCATCAGTAATTAAATTTGCTTTCCGCCGGCACGCAATTTACTTATTATGGTCATTGAATTATAATTGCAGGACAGCTATTTCTTATCACTATATACAGTTTTGACTTGTTATGTGGCAGTCCTGATGCGACATTTCCCACAAAGGAAGAGTTAAAAACGCGTTAACGTTTCAAGACAATGTACGGAGAAAAATTATTTACTCCACTCGGCTTATGAATTCTATTCTGGTCTCAGTATCCCGTCACATTTACTACTTTGTACAATAACATGTTCTAAATAATTATAATTAACACACTTTTGTACATACTCCTATACTGCCATTTAAACAAACACACGTTTCCTCATTCACAATATGTTCAGGTTTTCATAATAAATTTTTAAATGCTATCTCGTGTATTTCTACCAGCAACTAATTTTTACAACTAAAACCAATAATTTCAAAACCGTTTTGACTCAAATTCAGGTAAAGCTGAGTATCGGTCACTACGTTGTTACCACCGCTCTGTAAACTTCTAAAGTACACAAAGGTATGCCATCTTGTCCTTGAGTTTTTACAGAATAAGTATGCAGTCACGAACATAGATACGCAGATAATATTATTTTCTCAGAACCTGTAAATTTTTGTAAAATACAAATAAGGTCGAATAAAATGTAAATCGCTACAATAATTCGCAGAGATGAACCAAGATTATGGTTCGCTTCAGTAAGACAAAAGGTGAAAATATTTACGTCAACTACATGGCTCAAACATACATATTGCCTTCGTTGACATCCAAAACAAATAGCTAATTTACATTTAATGAAGGTTAGTTCTTATAATCGGCGGTCACTATAAATTATATCCCGTCGGAATATGGGAAACAGGATATTTGTGAGTTTACTTCCTTCTTCTGGATCTTATTCATTACTATTATTGTAAGTGACGAGGGACCGAAGCGCAGTGTAGTCAGTTATCCAGGTTTTGAATTCATTCTTGTGGCGCTTGATTTAACAAACAGAGACACGATTCCTCAATCTACAAGGATTGCTGAGTTTAAGTTAAAAAATGTTTCACACCTGTAAGCATTATTTGACACTGGTTTCTAGCCAGTAGGCTTAGTTAATTGTCTAAATTATAATTTTGGCTTTTAGAGATAGTAGCTTATATGTGTTATTAAAAGTGATAAAGTAGCCTTCACTTAATCCGGGGTTTGCTTACACTAGAAAGTGGGTGCTGAAGTTGGAAGATATGGAAAACCTTGGTGATTTCGAGAGGAAAATTCTGAGAAGAATTTGTGGACCAGTGTGGGACGGAGAGATGTGGAGGATAAGAAAGAATCGTCAGCTAAGAGACCTTTATGGAGAAGGGGACATGATTCCGGCAGTGGGCAGTGAAGCCGCAAAGCTTGAGATGGTTGGGGCACATGGTGAGAATGAGAAGTGATCGAGGCACAAAAATTGTATTGGAAAGGAAGCCAGAGGGAGTAAGGAGGAGATGGTGTGAAGATGAGAAGGGGATTTGAGGGAGATGCGAGTGGCAGGATGGAGGAATAAGGCTCTGGACAGAGAAGAATGAAGGAGAATCATTGAACAGGCCAGGGTTCTTCAGGGACCGTAGTGCCAGAAGAGAGAGAGAGAAACTGGACGACGAACCGATGGCGTAGAGTAGTTTCCGAAATTGGGGACGCTGGGTTCAATGACGTTGACGTTCGTATAAAATAAACGTTTAATAGTAACTTAAATTTAGATCATCGTAAATATTTAATTGAGTGCACAAGGATTAGTAAGACATAATTCATTATGACCTATATAACTGTACCAGAACTCTTAGTTCGCTCGTTCAATTAGAACCTTAAATATGTAAATACGTAGGCCTAAATCACAAATTAACAACATACGAGTTAATTTAAAAGTAGACTATATTGTTCTCAATACGACGGGTTTTCTTCTTAGCGAACAAGTCTATCAATCGTTCCAAAAAAAAAAAGAAGGGAAAAACTGGATAGTTTTTAGCGAAAATTCTCAAATATGAGAGCTTATTGTCACTCATAAAGTTCCTCAAGCAAGCAAGTCGTTTCAGCAACTCTTTTCCCTACAAGCTACTGAAGTAGTAAGAGTTGACAATAAATATAACAGTTCGTCGTACGTCCTGCGGCTGTACGCTTTTAGACATAAAAATAAATGTAGCTCAGATTGTTTTAATTGTTCATGATTAAAAATTGGGAAATGCATCAGTAAAGAGTCAACTCATAAATTAGAAAATGCTTTTCTTATTCAGTAAATTTATTTTCATTCGGTAATTTCAACACAAAAACTACAATTCTTCACACTGCACAAGGAAAAAAGTACACAATGATTAGCAAAATACGTACAACACAAACTACCGAAGACACGAGAGCGTATAGACGGCTGCAAGTTGTACTAAATTGCAAAAACTGACACTAGCGTACGAACGCGGTGATGCAGCGTTGTCCACACCACACCTCTCACGCACACACATAAAGCAGTGTATACAAAACTAGACACACAGGCAGCGGCTTACGCTACCTCAGCTCAGCGTACGGTAGCCCTGATAGAATACGCGCTCACACATTGCTTAAGATATTTTATGGCTTTCGTTCATTAACACAGTTAACAAAAATGATATGATGTTTCGTATAAGTAGTTTTTATAAAACGAAGATAAAATTTAGGTTAAGAGAATTTTACAAATTATTTTGTTTTTAACTAGGGACGCCGAGCGTACTTGCGTTTGCTGACGACCCTGAGACGAACAAGTTCGAGGGCCGAAGTTAATGCTGCCGAATTCTGGTGAATTCTCATACTATCCGCACTAACCTACATTTTATGTAGTTGTATATGACAGAAAAGATAGTTACGTTGTGTTCACATGTTAGAGTCGTTGAACTTGAAGAAACCTGCCTATTAATTACAGCGGCTGAAATTAGGGGTAGCGTTGTATGAGTTTCTTCATGTTTATGTTTTTACACGAATGTGTACCAAACAATATTTATTTATGAAAAAAAATTAACTTCGAGTTCATGTATTATATGATTTAAGTTAAATAGGTGCCAATAGGTGTAAAGTCTTTATCTTATTATTTGTAGTTGAGCTGAGTTCCTTAGACTGTTTGTGAAGATGTCAGTGAAAGATCGTGGTAGAAGATTGTCTCCGTCGTGAACAATCACACATGTCTTCAGTCCTGTAGTGGTAAATGAATACCGTAGTCTTAGCACGGAAGCACCCGAAGTGGCCTTCTCCACTGCTACTGTATAACACAACTATTTATAGTGTTTTAGTTACAAACCTAAATGATAAATGTAATATTTGTAATCATACCATTTAATTTTCAAATCTAAAAATATATTGCATAATACTCAGACATTTGCAAACCGCAAACTGCAGTTTTACAAATTAAATAACAAATATTCAAAAAGCGTAGAGCTTAACGCCACTCATGGAGCATAAACAGAATGTCAGCGCGACAGCAATCACTTCCTTATGACAAATTACGCGTGCACTGGCTTGAGTACAGCTTCTCACTCAACCGGCCAAACTTTCACACAATTGTACGTTTCGATTTGTCTTCTCCGAATTTTTGTATGGGTTATTAAGTACTCTGATAAATCGACTTTAATTATTTAAAATTGTTTTTACTAGAAGATTTTTAAATAGGCAAACGGAGCTTCCAGCGCTTCCAGTAACGTTACGCCAATGATCATTTCAGTGAGCGGACCAACACCTGGTTTCACTGTATTTCTACGTAATGTACGCGATTAGTAGGTAAAAAACCGCAAGAAAGCACGTGGTCACACGCCCGCACACAATCCGATATCGAGAAATAAACTTGGATGAACTCATCGTCTGGATTGTCGGGAATCCCAGACACTGCGAGTCACATTATGGTAGGAAAGTTGATCACCTGTAATGAAATCGGCTCAATGTCCGGCTTAAATATAACTTGTCTGTTTTTCTTGTTATCCTTATATTAAATTACGTATTAGTGATATAATATTTCTGTCGCTCACTTGCAAAAGGGCTTAAAAAACTTTTGTGGGATATTCAGCCATGTTGTTCTGTATTCACATATGCATCAGAATTTGTTTTGAAAAAATGACAACAAGCCGCAAAAACAATTTACAATTAAATACAAAATCTTTGTAATGCTGCAAAAGGCAGCAGACAAGCCCACAGCAGACATTAGAACTGCTTGCTATAACGACATATCCGTTGTGTTAGCCAGCAGACACAGATATATCCACTATACAGCATATATTTGCATAATGTCCACGCTCACGTCCATTTAGAAGAGCATAATGACTTGACTTTTACTGCGGCTGGGGTTCTGCAGAACAATCTGTTACGAAATCACCAACACAATATCATTATCAAATCTGCACCCAAAAGCGTATAATTGTTAGAGAAAGTAAACAAATGATGTGACTGTTCAAGAACTAATTATCAAAGCAAATTATGAAAGCAGTATTAATCCAGTCCTTTAACATTTTCGGAATTAGTTAATAAATGGTTTTGTAAGTTATGTTACCTTACACATCAAAAAATGGTGAAACCTCAAAAATGTTTGTAACCTTTTCTCTGTTAACATTAAATTGTACTAGACACTGAAATAAACATGCTAGTAATAAATGAGTAACGTATAAGAAGAAAAATATAATAGGAAAGATAGGAAAGAGACAGAAATTTACTTATACGTATAGATATAGGGAGACAGTAGGCCTACAGTACAAAACACAAGCCTATCGTGTAAAGCTATCAGATGCTCCACTTTTACATAACCTAAATATGCCAAATATGTACTTTTTTCTCGGAAAAATTATTTTTATATACTTTATAAATTAGGTAATGCCTATGAATTTGTTTTTACTTTTCCGATTGTAAACCATAAATTTTTGTAGCACGGTGATGAGTAGGTTCAATTTTTACTTTAAATTCCAACTGTTCAAGATTACATAAGCGTATATTCGTAATCGCTCTGTCTAAACACCATACTTGAAATCATCTATTAAATTAAAAAGTGTATTTCAATTATTACGGACGAGCACAGAGGCTATTGTAATTCTTGAATTACATTTTCATATAAAATAAATTATTACTTGTCGCACTTTGTATTTTAAATTGAATATATTCAGTTTTTAGATTTTAAGAAAAAGCTTTTTAGATTACAATTCGGAAAGGAAAAAACCTAAATGATTGGTATATTTAAATTCCTAGGCCAAAGAAATTATATTTACTCTGAATCACACACAATCGAAGTCATTAACCAAATTCAGCTATTCCAACATTCCCAGTGATCCCAAACGGTTTTTGTTCAAGAAAAAATTTGGTTGGGTAGAAGACTTCACTCGGTTGGGTAAAAAGGACATCATTTAAAAAGATAACATTTTCACAAAATGCATAATAAAAATGAATCAAATAAAATCAATAATAAAATCGAAGAACTAAGATTTTATATTCGTGGTTCATACGTAAAACATGACATTACGTACGTAGGCCAATAGGTCTACATTAGTTTGTACGGGAACAGCAACGTTACTATAGTGATTATTTCCGAGGTTCAGGTTGTACAGTGAATGACAACGAAATCAAGAACGTGAATAGACTCGAGGTAGAAACGACAGCGAATTCATTAATGAAATCAGTAACTACGAAACATTACATTTTCATGAAATATGAGACTCAGTTAACAGAAAAGACAATAAAGGATGTTGCATTTCAGGCTGAGAGAGTTATACAAATGATATGTTACGTGCTAGGCTAAAATTCAGATGAGGAAGTTAAAACGCCAGGTGTGAAACACGATGTGATCTCGGCTTTTAGCATGTGTTTTGTTGATTTCTACTTATTCTTCTACTGGCGTTAAAACTCAGTGTGGGTTTTAGCCTCCTCTGCGATTTGTCTCCATTCAGCCTTCTCATTACACAGTCTTCTCTATCTTCTCATCCCTATATTCCTCCTCAACATCCTCGAGCCATCTCTTCTTCTTGATTTCCTACCTACTGGTCTCCATTCAAAAAATTTTATGGGAATTCTGTTGTTCCATCCTCATTGTGTGTCCCAGCCAGGCTATTCTTCTACTCTTTTAAAACCTTACTATGTCAGCTTCGTGTATCAATTATTTATTTCTTGATTCGTTCGAATTCTCCACAAACCATTGTTATTTTGCACCGGTCCAAACACTTTTCTCAGTATCTTTCGTTCAAATATTCTGAGATACTATTCGTCTTTTTGTGTTAATACCCAGGTTTCACAACAATAAGTTACAACTGGTCTAATTACGTAATTATATATTTTTATTTGGTCGTATATTTTTAATTTTAATAATTTGTTTAATGCTTTCAACTTCATTAATTTTGAGTAGGCGTAGTGACATCGCTTACCACTAAACATTTTCGCCTGTATATTATTGCTCGTAGTGATGGTGTAATTTATTTGTGAGCCTAGGTAGAAAAATTCTCTTGCGTGTACAGATCGTGATTATCGAATTGTAGAGGCTGTCTGTTACATGAATTCTTGTTATTTCCATGTATTTGGTTTTATTATCATTTACTTTCAATTCTAGCTCCACTGACTCGCTATCTGCATTAAGCTTATTTCAAAGAGTTTTTATTTCTATTTATAATGGCTACATCATCAGCGTAAGGAAGAATTTGTATGGTTTTCAATCCTTCATGTCCCCTATGTCCTTTAATTTCCATCTCGTTGATTACCGCTTCTAAAACTAAGTCAAATAATAAAGATATCAGTGCATTTCTTTGCCTAACGCCTGTGATAATGGGAAATGTAGATGTGAACTGAGCACCAACGCGTATTGTTGCTCTGGAACCAGCCATAATCATTTCCACGTGTTGTACCAATTTCTTTGTGATACCAAGTGATAGTAAATCTTCCAACATCCTTTCTCTGTGAATACTGTCAAAGGCCTATCTGTAGTCTGTATACAGGTTATATAAATGCACTGTATGCTCTATTCATACGCCTCTTCTTGTATCTATCTTATGGTGAATATTTGATCAGTTGTGGAGCGGGTCGGTCGGAATCCGCACTGGTATTCTCCTATTATTTCTTCTGCACAATCTACTAGCCTATTGTATATTATACCTGATAGTACTTTATATGTAACGTTGAATAACGTTATAGGCATATTATTAGATTATTCTAGTTTGTCTCCCTTCTTGTATATAGGTTGTATTGCGCAACCGAAAACCATATATACGGCACCGTGATATCAAGCCCTCCCTTCTGTTGCCCACTCGATGGAAGTCTAGGAGAAAACAAACCAGAAACAAACAAAAATTTATGGTTTTCCTGAATTTTTCCGATAAGTATTCATCAGTATCTGTATCTACAGAGTATATGTTTATTAAACAAAAATAAATAAACGTTAGTGACAAATATTGTCCAGTTTATTCCTAATTTAAATTATATTTGGAGTAAGTTCAAATATGATAAATATATAAAAATAGAAATCGGAATATAAAATGTAAAATATAAAATATAAAACATAAAATATATTATATAAAATATGATAGAATGTGCATTTGGCGACTGGTTTATTTCACGTTGTAGTAGACTATTGAGTAACACGTAGGCTATAAGCTATTACATAAGTCTATTTCTTCGACAGTGCTTTGAGCATGTATATATTACAATACAATATTAATATAGACTGAGATGAAAATCTTGCTTGCGACAGGTCTTGGCCTTCCGCACACTTCTCTGTAGGTCTGAGAATTGGGCTTAACGAAGTCCCAGGCCAATCGTCTTCTAGGCAATCGATCTGAAATGAGATTTTCAAGATCTCAAAAGAAATGTCGATGTACGGTGAGAACTGAATATTTTGAGTATTCTTGATATAGTTGCCCAGTATCGCCTAAAATGGTTGGAACATCTTAACTGAATGGTTGTCTGCCGCATCCCCGAACAACTAAGCCGGGGGGACGGAGAGGTGTCGGGCAATCGAAGACACGTTGGAGTGGCCAGCTCTAGTCTGTCTGCTTGAGACCGGAACGCATCATTTTCGGTTTAATCCGTGTTGAAGATGATGGTGATGATAAAAGTCACTTTCCCCAAAATTGTATTTTCAGTTCTTGTTCTTGCAGTTGGTAATGTGGAGTTGCTATGGTAGCGGTTCTAAATAACAATTATTTTGTGTTTTAACTTTGTGCTGTGTCACCTTTAGACCTTTTACGAAGTTGTACAAAATTAAGTTACAAATTAAAGAAACAAGATTTGTCTTTTGTTATTATTTTGGTGAATACCTACATAATGGCTCTATGGATCTATGGCGGATCTATGGATGGATCTATGGATCTATCGCAGAGCGGACAATCACGAACTTATAGAAACGAAGAGAATGCACAACTTGTCGTCCAGAGTCGCACAAGTGGCCCAGAGTCCATTAATTCTTTTCTAAAGAGGTCTCTCGAATTGTAGTTTTATCCGGTGTCTTCTAGAAGCTTGTCATGTGATCTTGAACTGAAACCGTATTGACCAAAGTGTCTGCAAATGCTGTACAAAGATGACACTGCTATTGTTCGGAATACGTTTTATGGACGCATGAAAGTCCTTTTACGATAATCAGCCGACTTCACGTGCACGATTCTGTTGACTGGGGAAATGAAAATCCGGAAGGACTAAACACTCCTTCTATAATTGTTATGACTGGAGTAAGAGGGATAATTGGACATTTTTTTCCGAAGGGACGCTCACCGCGGATTTTTTGCTGACGGTAGAACAAGTCCAGAACTTTGAAACCGTTTTCTTTTTTACCGAGATGTACTTGACATGGCATGGAGTGCGTGGCTTCGGTTTAGAGTATGAGTGGAGTACCACCTGATTACGGTTTAGAGTTGAGGAACTTCTTAAACGGGTTACTTAATGAATGGATTGGTCGTCATTGCAGACTGGAATGCCCGGCCAGATCGTGCGACCTGACGCACTGTGATTTCTTCCTGGGGGGTATTATACAGTTGAAGTTTCGCGAGATTTGGATCACTTGCAACAGTTGTTCCAACAGCCATCCCAGAAGTTGGAGAACTTGGATATGAATCTTTAGTCGTGTTCCGCCATATGTGTATTGATAATTGAACTTTCAAGTTCTGTGTAGAGCGTAATAGTCTCCATTTCGAAAATTTGTTGTAAACAATGAAATATAAGTGAACTCTTATTCTATTTATTTTTATCAATGTTGGTTGGAAAATTACTTTTATCTCACTCTGTATAATATTTTACGCAAGTATCAAAATAACAGCGTAAGCTATTTGTTAGTTACATTCATTACAGCTATTTTAATTTAATAGGCCTACTTTAATATTACAGCACATTAATATCACTAAACACATTACTATGTACAACAGCGAACCCAGTAATTCGAAAACTCGCTAATTACAGACAGTTGAACATTTTTTTTTTGGTACTGCCATACTGAACTATATTTAACTGTAAAACTGCTTACATATAACATTAGAACACAAGAGTAAAAAGTATTCAAAAACTACTTTTTCGTTTATGATATGAACGTATGGACCATTCTAGACAGATGTAAGTAAATATCTTCGTCTATTTAAATTTTATTTTTTTATTATTTTTTTATGCTCTGTGGTGACGGAGATCGTTGAAAATGTATTTGAAATGTGGGATATTTATACATTGTCCATATGTGTGTGTGTGTGTGTGTGTATACGTGCTTATTTGGTGAATAAAATACCACACACTCTAATAAAGTTAATAAAGTCGTGTTAGTGGTTATAATCACAAAGAGAAATGAAACTGGAAGAGCTAATTGGAAACATTTTTATATAGTGGTGTGCAACAGTGTTATTTCTGTTTGTAAACAAGTAGAATTAACAAAATTTACGCTTTTTGTGGATGAAAAAACGCAAGTAGCCTATACCGAAGAAAACGAGACAATTACGTATAAGGCATCTTAGAAGAACTTTGATAAGATCTGAAAAAGAACACAAAAATAACTATGAGATCAAACCATAATTCATCTAAAATTGACACACGACAAGCAAAAGAATTTAGCATTTTATTAGTTTTACTTGTTGTATATATCGACTGCCTTTCCGAAGATAGGAAGAAGAAATACTCTATAAAAAACTATAAACGTACATTACATTGAAAACACATGTTCCGATAAATACTCTTTTCTTTGAAGCTGTTTAGTTTGTTATTAATAATGAGAAAGACAAATATTCAACTATCGAACGACAGGTTCAGAAGAGAGGAAAGAGAATAAGGGAAGGGAAATAAAAACTTATTTAAACATAATAAATTTTAGAGTCAATAGATTTTAAACCTCAAATAGCATTTTAGCAAAAGATACATACACAAAAAGCGTTTCTTACATCCAGAGGAGTCAATGATATAAAATATTTGAGAAAGTAACCTTTTCAACTTTCGAAAATGATATTGTTAACGAGTTTGACAGACATATGGCCAGTAATAGAAGACAATTTTTGACAATAAGCGGAACAATGTTCAGTAGCTAAACAACGACACAAAATCGAAATTCGGGTAAACCGGTTCTATTGTATCGATGTGAAAGTCTGACACTGACAAGAAAGCAAGGAAGAAGAATTGAAGTGTCAGAAATGACATTCTCTTGGAGGGTTAAAGGTTGGACTAGGCGTGTGATAAGAAATAGAAATAGAGAGTAACTTAGTTGCCATAACAAATCACCAAACGAACGGGGTGGCAGGAACAAATCGAAAAAATGTCAATAGGAAACATTTTAAAAGAAACAATAAAGTTTAAGGCTGTAGGGGAAAAAATACAAAAGCCTGACATAGTTTAAAAGGCTGCTTTTGAAGAGTGAGCGTCCATAGAGCTAATCGTTAGTAGTATCAAAGTGAAGCTCTGGTTGAATACACTGGAAAAAATTAAATCTTCTTGCGACTTCTGACGAATGTGGGAAAATTCAAATTGTTCTTTTTTTTGCTCAAAGCTTAACTTTCTGTTTGCTTCCTAATCATTTTCTGTATTGTTGTAGTTTATTTTCTTGAAATTACCCGTGTGCAACTTTTCAATAAGTTTATAGTTTCAAGATGTCACATACTGTAAAGCTATTACTGTGCCTAGCAAGATTTGTGTTAACGTGCGATAGTCACGTGCTTCGTAGTTATTACGCAGGTTTTCTGCTGCAGAAATGTCGCAGAGGTATTGTCGGTAGTGGGACTTGATAGTGGGGATGTTTGCAACCAATATTTTGGAAATTTCATATCTCAGCCAGTACTGGAATTATTAAACTTTATTAGTGCGTAAACAACCTTTATCATGTCTTGTCAAGCTTAATAATCAGTTTCTCCTTTTCGGACGCATTTTTATTAAACAACAGTACACACCTTCAAAGCTCAGATTTTAAAGACATAATTTATTCCATATGTTTTTATTTGTATGTTATGTTTACCATCCTATCCCCTTTCGTACGACAACTATATAATAGCTTTGGTGATACTTTTTTCCCGTTTCCACTTTTGTATTATTTGATGTCTTTGATAGTTTGGTTTACGCTATAGATTCATCAGAGCCTTATTCTTGATTTCCTAATAAATATAAAATTTAAAAACCACAATTTTAGCTGCTAGTGTTTTGTTTTTATCAAAGGCCGACCAATTTTTAATTATAGCGAATATACGTTTTAATCAGACAATACATGCAATTAACTAAACACACACGCGCGCGCGCGCGTGTGTGGGAGAGAGAGAGAGAGAGAGAGAGATTGTAGTAAATAAAATAATTAGTAGGTAGCTTGCAAAATGCTACTTCATGGATCCCGACTTACTAAACTAAACGGTCATAATATTATAGCACCACATTATGAAGTGTATGTATGTTATGTGTGAACGTGATTCTCGAACGTAACGTTAATAATCTTAAATCTTGGGAGCACTGTGATTTGTTATTGTGTTCTTCTTTCTACACTCTTTTTACTTATTTAAGTTTTTATTATACGTTGCGATTGTTTGTACGTAAACGTTCAAAAAGTATTTATAGACAGCATAAAAAATAAAACTAACTTGCTTATTAGTTTAACAATTTAATTAGTTTAATAATATAATTAGTTTAAAATAATACTAATAATCAATCATAGTAGTACCATACACAACCATAGCGTTAGTATACTAGTGGGCTTAACAATATTAGTAGCAATAATACAGCATAATAATTAATGTCAAATACTATTACACTCATTACATAACATTTTCCTCGTATAAAAGTATTTATTTTATAACAATAGTAGGCCACAATTAGCCTAATGCTAATTTTTCTAATTCATAACTGCATTATTAGACAATTATATAGTCATAAGGAAATTTGTTAGGAATAATAAAGTAACAAGAACATAAAATAAAATATAGATCTACATTTCGTAGAGTTTTCTAAGAGTCTCTTTAAGCCAATGAATCACACAGTATTCTTAAATAGACCTACGTTTCTTAAAGGTTAGATATGGGCCACAAACAGCAGGAGTTAGAATACCCTGATCCAAACTAAAAACAAAAACTAAGAGTTTCGACATAAAAACATTTATGTTATACAAAAATGTCAGCAGAATGATATTAATTTATTTTATACACGAATTAAGAATCATGTTTAATTTGGAATACGCAAGTTTTATACAGTGGAAAAAGAACACCAGAAAACCAGCAACAACGGACACGGACACGCTTACTCATGTTTTAGTGTTTTCTTCATTTTAATTTTCTTTTTACTGAAAATTAATTAAGGTGTGCAGTCGGTTTATCTGAAAAACAAATCGCATTTGTTTTAACGGAATCGCGTGACGTGCTCAAGGTCGCAGTACACACACGATTCCTGTTCATTCGTGCATGCCAAGAATTCCATTTCATTTTCACTGTGCATATTATAAACTCTCTTTATTCTAAATTAAACACTGCAATTACTAGTTAATCTGTTTTACAATGTTAAACACGTTCTTAGTTACCCTACATTACTTTATAAATAGCCTCAGCGTTCGTTGTATGAGCGACAGTAATTAATAACGTTTCTCACGAAAACAGTAAAATAATTATAAGCTTAAAAATTAATCATATTTTACTTACTTTATTTTAAGTATATACATTGTAAAAAAGTGTTTATTCAAATCATTTCGTTTACGAAATAATCGAAAGTGTTGTTTAAGGGAGATCAACACTTTAATTCGTTCTGTTGACTTTTTACAGTTGGAACTTAATTCACGTTTTGCCTTGGTTTTCCGGACGATGAGAACGTGTTCCGTTATTGTAGAGCAGTCAGACGTTTCGGTTACGTTTGCGGCAGTCCTTCGTCAGTGGCTGACTTCACTTTTACAGCGACAACGTCGAACGCACACGCCACTTGTGGGACTTTACCTCAGTCTGCCAAGCACAAAACATCACTAGTTGGACTACGATCAAAACGCCGCCAACGATGTAGCCAAAACAGGAGAGTAACAACTACAGGAATGGCTTTGTCATTCAGGAAAACAAAACAGCATTTTATTTAGATCTACTGTCTCCCATAGTAAACACGCTATTACAATGTTTTTAATTTTATAAAACCTTGTGCTTAATAATAAAAATAATAATTAATTTGCACATAAGATAATCAAAATGCGTTCAGAATGTGCGCTCATCTAATAATCATTAACGTATGAAATATTTGTACTCCTTTTATTTTATTTTATTTTTCCTACATTAAATGTTTTTCAATTAAAAATTAGGCTTATATAATTTTTCATAGATTATTTATGTCTAATCAAAAATGAAGGATCCTACTCCACCGACTTCCTTAAGTTCAGAAACGTTGTATAGGAGCTATCCATCTTAGCCTATAGCCCGCATTAACGAATTTCCTTCATCAAACCAACAGGAGACCTGGATATGATTTCTTTCCTTGTTGCGCCGTCTTACAGACATTCTGACAGTAGGTTATCATCCGGCTCACATGAGTACTGTTTATAAATGTTATTTTCTGTATAAAGGTTCCCGCACTTTCCCTTTTCCATTCTCGTCGCTTGCCTGGTGAAGCTCCAAACTTAGAACCGGGACACAGGAGTTATGTAGGGATATGAAAAACTAACACTGGAAACAAACATAGTCCAGAGAATTATCCTTAAGTGTCGGGATAAAAAGCAGCGAAGATAGGAGAGTTCCAAATATTTAATCCCTGATCGATTAAATATTTGGACAGCTTTTAGAAGCATAGAAAACAAAGAAACGCCATGTTTGGAGTGGTTTAACGACTAAAGGCTCACGCGATAAACACAACTGTAACAAATTAAAATACGAAGTAGACAAGGAAGTAATGCAAACTATCATAGAGATAATGAAACTGGGATATGCTTTCAGAGTTGGGTACACATAGGCCTACTTGAGGATGTGTTGTTATGCTTCGAGAAGCATATAACCCCATATATTTTTTCGTTTAATCTGCTTTGTAATATTAAAGAAGTAATCGGATAATGTAGGCCTAATAGTACCATTTTTGTCTTTAATGAGTCAGTTTTATCCACTTAGTCTAAACCCTGTGTGTTGGATGTTTAAAAAAAATATTTCTAGTAGTGGGACCGTAGTGTTTTTATATAAGAAAACAATAATATTTTAACGTTTTCTTCCCATGACTACTTCATTTGTACTGCGAAATATATTCCCTTTCCTACAGCATTTTGTACGTGTTACTTGTTGAGATGACAGTAATAAGTGAGGATGACTACACAGCCATTACTTGGTACTGAAGAATTACACATTGCTAAAGTATGATTTATGAAGATGCGTGCCTGATTACAGCTATTTCTGAACGTTGATTAACGAGTCTGTGTTGTTGCTTAACACTCGATTACGTGTACTGTGTTCTAACAGTGCGTCCTTTGTATACACTAACTGACCCGTAACATATGTGCATGCAATTTCAAAGTTTCTATTATAAATATCAATAACTGTTAACATTTACGTAAAACACGCAGACATCTTGTTGTTGCAGTTATTCGGCACTGCTGCCGAATGCAACAGATGTCTATACTAATTTAAATATAGTAAATTTTTAAATAGTCGGGCTACCGAAATTTACCCGTTGATCGGTCAAAGTTTCTCTGATGTCACGCCACGTTTCCTGTACTAACGGAGCCGTTGGCTCGGCAAGATCATGTTAGTCGAACAGCAGACCCCCCTGTGAGCAGAGCCACCCGTTCAGCTCCTTTTAAATTGGAAGCCTCGATTACCAAGTTCAAAGCTTGGTTCAACGAACAGGAGTAAGAATACAAGAATATGCACCCGATGTAGCTTTTCTTCACACGTTCTTCCAGAACGGACGCAGCAGCAGTCCATGGCATGAGCTGAGGAACACGTACCCGTCGCGACCAGCTACAGCAGGCTGTGAGCGAACCTCTCCGGATTACCAAGTAACACTTAACCGTTAACTACATTCAGTGGAAGTTACAGTACAATTACTAATAAAAAGAGAGATAGACCAGATTCCTCACCTTATGTGACATGAACTAACATTTTTTTTACAAGTATCTCGTGATGCAAAACAGTATTGAAATTTTCATGAACAGATCATAGCTTGTACGCTATACACTATTAACTGTAAACTAGTATTGATTTATGCAATTATTGAATTTTAGCAAACCATTTATTCAGTATTTAATCTTTTCTATATTCAGTTTATTCTACATTAAATTAACTCAGTAATTGACTTTTGCTGGCTGACTTACGATTACATAAAATTTCGAGGCTTATTTTATTCTAAAATAAACGGGTCGAGGTCGACTCTGCTCACTAGCTGGTTGTACTGATATTTTTTTACACTCCCCCCCCTTTTGGGAATCATGTTAGACATTAAGACTATTTTAGATGTATCTTATAATGCGTAAAGCGATATAAGTAGTAGTAAGTATTTTGATTATTTCTGGTGTATTTTGTGTGTTGCGTTTTTTGGGGCTCAGCAGTATAACGTGGCACATTCTCATGAGGTATTTACAATATCACTGCAAATGCCATCCCAATAGACGTGGAAACATGAGTTAAGCAGATTAAAGGGATGACGATTTTTGTGTGTCAATGTACCAGATATTATCTGATCATCAACACTGATTAGTAGTAACATCAATACTGTCCTACAAACTTTGTATCCCAAATCATGAATATTTTTCAAAATACGGAGAAAGCGGTAGCCTCTCCGACTATAGGAACTATCTCAGGGACCCCGGCCCAGAATTGCAGGAGAATATTTTCAATTTTGATTCTAATGGCCGGAGAAATGGCAGACGGCAGTCAAACCTGATGAGAGAAGTGAGAAGCGAAGTTCTCAGTGTGAGTGAGACAAGAAATACAAAAAGAGAACTGGACCTTTATTGCTCTAGAAGACAACAGATTTAAAGAAAGAAAACGTTTAGCGAAAAAAATCACCTGGCCAGTAAAAATAGTTGGTGGATTTTTCTGATAACGAATTAAGCTCTTAAAGATATTAACCGACTGAATGACACAATACAGCTTTGTTGGCGACTTCGAGTTAACTATAGGTCTCCGTAAGGACAAATCTCCTACCTCAAGTCCAGGATCTTTTAAGTAAAATAGGACCCCCCCCCTATAAATATAGGCTACTCCTGAACGTCTATATTTATCTATAAATATAAATACATGTCTTGTTTTATACATACACACATAAGTATGTATAATTACAAGAAACCTGCAAGTATGAAATTGTGTGTGTGTGTAATTTGTTTTTTTTTTATTTACTTTACTAACGTAAAAGTCATATAATTAAATTCTTTATAAATGGTATTACATACTGATAAGCAATTTAAATAAATAAATTCACATGAAACCTAAAAAACTGTTTTCTTTGACACAATTTTTTGAGCTTTAAAAACTTGAAACTTTTTAAAAAATTTCCCGAGATACAGTTATAGGACCCTCTTTTTTCAATGTGTTAGTCAAAAAGCGTATCAAACCATGAAATTTACCCTTAAAATTCCAAAACGTTTAGGAGGGATACATTTTAGCCTCGGAGCAGAAATCAAGTAAAAAATTTTCGAAGGGCATAAATAAAAAACAAAACGTTTTCGAACCTATGTCTAGATAAAATTTCTTCTTTATTTCAGCCTGAAGTACGTCACATTCATTCTTTAAGTTTGTCCCATTCCTCATGGTATACTCTGTATATTTTCACGCAAATAAACACTGGGAATAATCAATATTAATAACACTGTTTTGTTACATTAATCATTTATTATTATTATTATTATTACATGAAATGAGGTTTTATTATGAAAAAAGCGTCATTTTTAAAAATTAAAATTATAACAGACGATTACATTTACTAATCAGAACTGTGTATTTGAATGAAATTACAGAATGAGAAAGCAGATGGACCACAGTTTGATCGTGAGGCATGACTGAAATGTCAACTTAAAGCAAAGAAGATCTCAATGTATTGAGTGGGAGTGTACGAGGGTTAGGTCTGTATTACAACCTGTCAGTTCTCTGACTGTTGGTTGCTAATAGTAACTACGTAGTTAATTATTCCATCTTTTATTTCATCCCTGAATGCAAATAATTTTGCAAATACAGTAATGCAATTAACTAAATACATTTGTAAGTTATTTGCTCAGAATTTTAGGAAAACGATCTTATTCATATATTATTACATTCTGCATATGAATGTCCGTAATAATAATAATTTTTTTTTCGGGGGAGGAAAAATGCATTATGCACCATCAGGAGACACCCGACTGGTCTCCCGGTGTGTGGGACTCGCACCCACCAAAAAACCTCCACTTTACAGGCAGGGAACCCCCCCTGGAACAACTATTCGTATGGCTTCAGGGTGGCATCTCGTATTGCGTCAACTAGGCTCCTACAGCTTTATCTATATCATCGACCTGTGAGAGGGTCCAGTTCAGGCTTCTTCTGCCGCAGGACCATCCTCACGAAGGTCACAACCATGTCCCAGTTCTCTTTGCTGTTGAGCATGACGCCTATGAATAATAATAATAATAATAATAATAACAACAATAATAATAATAATTTTTTAGGAGTGGAAATGCATTTACGCAAGAAGTGCGGGACTCCCATCTCAAGTACACTGCCCACTAAAACTCCTCCGTCGATCAAGCACTAGCCTGGGACCGGTGATCACACTTCTTCAGACCAGGACACTTTCCTGCACCCAGAGGGCTCACATCACCACACATTCACATATTCGTTTGCTTTATACAAATACATTTACATTCTTACTGTCATTTACCAGTAGGCCAGCCTAATAATGTAGGCCTACTTTGGTAGTATACGTTATTTGTTTAATTGCACAATAGAGCAGTGACTCCAGTTAAGACTGCATCAGATTTCGGCCGAGCGAACATTATTCAAGCTGAAATTAATTAAGAATTATATGCGTAACACGATATCTCAAAAGGTCTGAGTAGACTTAATGTACTAAGTGCGGGAAATGAAACTGCTAGATCAAGTTTATTTGTTCGATTAATTTCATTATTTCAATTTATGAAATAATAAACACTTTTTCATCTCACAAAGCAGTAAGATCACGAAAGTTTCAAATGAAAGAAAACTGAATTAAAATTACTTGAAGTTCATACTACTATTTTTTAATTTAATTAATGACGTATTGTTTTTTGCATTGTAAAAGCTAGAAACGTTTTTATATTACTCTGTACTAAGTAATGTTGTGAAATGCAAAACCTCTACTTTTTAAAAATAAAATTTCTTTATACCGGAATATTTTTTAAGTCCAATGCCAATATTAGTCTTATAATAACATTTTTGCAAATTATAAGGCTATAAGCATATGGCAGAAGGTTTAAAAGGTGAAATAGATTTTTGGTTTGTTTAAAGGTACGAGATTAATTAATAAAATGCACGGTATAAAATTTAAAATAAACTTTCATTGTCTTCATGAACTTGAATTTAATAAAATTTGTACTTTTTTCAAGAGGCACATTTAGTTTAATAAATGACAAAATTGTAATTAGTTACTAGCGACATGTCTGATTATCAATAATTTTTACATTTATCAAAGATGTAATAGATACTAAATAACAAATGAAACTATTAATTGAAAAAAAAAGTTTTATTGTATTAATTGAGCATCCACCATACAAGAAATAATGATGAAAAAAGAATTCTGCTTACTTTATATAGTTTTTCTAGTTGGCACATACATAAGGAAGGTTTAGTATTTAAGAGGGAACAATAGTATCAATTACCGGGTAGAAGGGGGGGCGCAAAGGATTCCTGCGGAGGGGTCCAGGAAAAGGAGTTACGACAATGTCTTTGTGGGATTTTGCCTTTTAAACATTTCTCTCCCACTCTGCTCTTTTTTTAAGAATTATTTTCCTTTTTGTTTAGTCTTATTCAGCATCGAATTTCCATCTCTCTGTTGGTCTTACATTTGTTCTGTCGTATCTCCAATCAGAATTCTTTCCTCAATTCAATTCTCGTTCATCCTGACTAAATGCCCAGTGATTTTATTTGTCTTACTGTATCACCTTCTCCTACCATTTCTTCTAATTCTTGGTTTGTTTGGATTCACTACGCGCTATCGTCACACGTAACACATTCTTAATATTTTACGTTTGAACAACTGAAGTAGACATGGCCCAACCATTAGAGATTATTACGTGATCTATTTGGTTCGAATTACTTGTACATGAAAGTTCATTTACGCCAAATACATTTTCGTGTATTTTTACTGTGCAAAGTATTTCGTAAATTAGATTAGGAATAGTTTTAAACTCCGCTACTGTTGTACCTTTTATTTTAAAACATTTTTATTACCATTGTTGATCTCATCTCGGAGGCTGTAATAACTGAGATAGTAATAATGTTTACTATATTTTTAATATAATATTTTTCATATCAGTTAATAGCGTCAAAACTTTGTTACAGTCTAACATCAAGCAACCTGATTGTGGTTGATCTAAGAGAATGGTGGTTATGAACACTTTAGAGGAGCAAATTGGCTTCGGCAGAACGATAATAAATAACATTATTTATAACCCATGCCCGTATTTTATGATTCTTTTGAAATTAATATCTCGAATGCAATATTTCAATTTAGCTAGTATAGACGAGCGGTTTCTCCACAAAAATAATGTAGCCTATTTCCCTATCTCACCCATACTCTCACGTGACTGTTGGACAAGGTGTAGGCATTTATTTCATGTGTATTATATTCTATACGAACAAATTTTATTACTATAGGAATAAATAAGCTATAATTTAGCAACCAATTTTTTAAGTTATTAATTCGTATTTAGTGAATTCCACTATTGTTTTCGTACAGAAGAGAAAGTTCTGCTAAATTTTTCGATCGATCATAAAGTGATAAATGAGAATGTATCAATCAGGAACAATAAGAATATTTTTTTTCATAAATTTGATATTATATACGTAGTTAACCACATTTGTGAGTTTATCTAACATCAAGACGCTAACCATTTTAATTTGATATGAATTTATGAAATAGAGCAGTATGCGAGAGAAATTTATAGAACGTGAAAGCGGATGAGCAATACTATGTTTGTGAGGCATGTCTGAAATGTCAGCTTACAGCAACAAAGATGTCAAGGTATTGTGTGGGAGGGTAGGCGGATTAGATCTGTACTGTACCCGTCAGTTGATTGACCGTCGTCGGCTGCTAATAAACTGCAACATTTTTGCTTAGACTGCACATCAAACAACCGTCTAAGTATAAGTAATTGTGTCAGCAATCCAAAAATATTGAAAATGTTATTTACCTCTTAGTAATTCCTATTAACTTAACGGCTTATTTTAGTTAGGATTTAAAATAATAAAGACTATTTAAAAATAAAGTAGTTACAGTATATGAATTTATGAAGTAGCATTGTGTTGCAACGAAATTTATAAACAAGTAAACAGATGAGCAATTGTATAGCCCTACTCAAAGCTCGTTTTGTCCCGTCACGTAAGTCAGGCAGGATAGGCTACCAGGCTGAACCGCTCGGAATCAATCCGACTATGAATATTTGGAAATACAACCATAAATTTACATGCAATAATATTTGTCGATACTACAGTGTTATTAAATTGTATCTGAGCCTGAGCTAATTAAATTATACTGTGAAGAGGCTTGTAAAAAAGCAACAGCTATCTCATGATTAGGTAAAATGTAATTCAAATTTTATATGAAAAATATAGTGTTTCGAAGTTGAATATTGCAGTAACTCCACGTGCTGTCCCATCTCGGTTATTGGTTTGGTCGCACACTGTAGCTTGGTACGATAAATAAACTTTTATTTGTAAAGTGTGCTTTCTGCTATGAGGATTATGTTAACGAAGGATTGTGTTTTGTAAATTTTTTAAAATTTCTTCTCTGTGCTGACACAATCCATTTACGGCACGTACAAATTTCAGCCATTTTGTTAGTTTGTTTATTACTGTGGCTAGGAAATTCATCATAGTGGTCATTTGACTAATTAGGTCCTTCATCATGTTTTTTAACTCTGTCATGTCTTTAGTTTCTCGTGCGGTTGCGACTACTGAACTAAGGTGCCTATGTGCATTGCTTTTGTTGTCAATGTTTTTCTGGGCTTTTTCAGCATATGTGACACCCTGCTAGACTTATTGCTGACTGATATTCACCGGGCGTCTAGACATAAGCTTATCATATAATTTTCGCAACAATCGTTTGTGAAAATTACGACAGTAAATGCGCAAGTAGTGTCGAGTAGGTGACTTGCACTGAGACGCGATTTTTACCGCGAGAGGAAGTGCAAGTGTTCGGCAAGTCCTTGCGCGAGCTAATGTCGCAATTTATTCCGACAGATGTATGAAACTCCGTTTACACTAGACAGTAAGTCTGGGGAAATAGTGCTGTCGCAACTTTTCACACCGAACACTCTTCAAGGTTGTCAGCCATGGCACGATGTTTATTAAAACATGAAATAAAAATAAATAACGATTGAATGTATTTTTTTATTTTCTAGTTCCTCAGAAAACATTGAAACTGTGGCAATGATTAATTGATGAAATATGATTAATAAATAAAATTGATTAATTTAATGTTAAATGATTGTCGAATTAGATTTATTGATTTAGTAAAAACTGTGTGGTTTTAAGTGAAAAACAAAATACATGATTTTCTTTTTGAGAGACAAGGTTGAATTTTCATGTTGTTTGTTATGGATCATCATATCAAAAAGAATTTCACTATAGGTACTTGGTGATAACAAACTAAACAAATGAAATATCTTGGTTTAATAATGAAATATCTTGAGTAGTCTCTCATGGAAAGGTCATATTTGTAACCTGAAAAAAGAGTTGTATACATTCTTGCAAAAATGCTATTTCTTACGAGATTTTTGTCCCGAAAGCTTGCTGATCACACAGTGGCGTATCTTGAATTTGATTTAGGGGGGCCCGCGATCGTGTGACCTTTATAAAAACAACAAAAATAAGTTGCGACTAATCAACATTACTGTCTTTATAAGTGGCTGAAAAGCGCGTGATAACATCTTGAAATCAGCCCCATTAAACAATAAAAATACGCGTATTTCATTTTTCAAACGTATACCCTAATGCTGTGTAATAAACCTGTTTGTATATTTAATCAAGATATTATATACTGTTTGTATATTTAATACTACTATATTAGCGTACACAGCTCAAAAAAATAAAATAAAACAGCATCAAAATTAAGAGGTTAACAAAATTCGTCAACTTTTTCGACCCCCTGGGGGGGGGTCCGGTTCCGTTCGTCCGCACCCTTAAATACGCCCCTGTGATGACAAATTATTATGCATTGGTTAGATCTAAAATAAATTACGGATTCAATTGTTGGAGAGGAACGTATAGTGCATCGTTAAAGCCAGTTGGTTTACCCTTAAAACAAAGTGCAATTGTTATAACTGTTTCTGATATACGTTAGTTTGAACACTCTTGGCGATTTTTTTTCAAAAGCCTGGAATTCTTCCTTCAAGGCATCCGTATGTTTCTAAACTTCATAGATTGTTGTATATTAGAAGTAAGAATAAATATAAATTTAAATATAAAGATTTTGGTCTACGAAAGAGCTATAATGTTGTTCCGCGGTCAAAATTAACTGCTCATCAGCAGTTTTATAGTAGTAGTGTTCCCTGCTACTTTAATCTGTTAATGCCATATGTCAATCTTCGGCATACTCGAGGCGAATTTATGAAAGCTCTGAAAACAAGGTTGCTTTTAGTTTCAAATATTGAAGACATTTTTTAAATTGTTGAATTAAAAAAAATTATAATGTAATTTTGTTATAGTGGAATTGTATTATTTCTTTTATATTATAGGCATATTGTAATGCTTTATATTTTGTATTTGTTTAATGCAGCTTTAATTTTAATAATCTTTTTGTGTAAATTAAGAAATTTATCTGATTTTGTTTTTGTGAAACGTCAAACGCCCCTAGTTATGTTTACGTATGTGAGAGAAGCCCAAACACGGTTGTTTCTAAGGGCCCTTATTTTATTCATCACTGTATTGTGTTCTCATAATATTGTATTTGTAATAGTGTAATGAAATGAAGATTTTAAAAAATTAGGCTGTAAGATATTTTTTGCTCCGGGTTGGGGGTTTGGGTTAGGGTTATCATATTTTTTGCAGATATGTCGTTAGACTTCAATTATGTCTGGCGTCTGGCAGGCTTCCCAAAAGTGGGAAATGTCCGGCTTTTGAGCAGGATAATTATAGTACACTTGCAGTCAATGAACAGATGATAGAATTACATTAACTTATGATACAAATAATATAAGGCATATAATGTTAATGGAAATACAAGTTATAACAAACATAAATATGTATGACGACTGTCCTGTTTCAAAAAAAAAATATACCGTAGTGTTTTGTAGGCTTCTAATCCCATTGAAGAAATGTACTGTAGCAGGCCCTGAGGTGTAAAGTCCATTTGTTCTCAGTTAACTTTGCCCTATTTAGTAAAAGTATGACGTCTTTGAACAAAAGTAAAAGCCATCGAACAATTCTACACTAAATATCACTATAATATTGACGACTCGGAACACTAAGTTTTTTATAAGTAAAAACGTGAAGTTTTACCTTACAGCCTAAACCGGCTTTCACCTATAGAAGGCTTCATCAGAGGCTGTCGTTAGTAGCGCTGTTCGTCTTGTTGTTGGCGACGAGATAGTGTTTCGAAAGATCGAAGCTGTGTGTGTGTGGTGAGATGTGTTCGAATAATGCGTGCGATTTGAATTGTGTCTGTTCGTTTAGGATGTCGTTTTTATTTGTTTTTGTGTGTTTGTATATTTCTAATTGTTCTAGAGTGTCTAGTTTTCGGCCTTTTGTGTGTGTGTAGTATGTTCATGTTATTGTCGATGTTTTTATATGTGTGGTTTGCTTCAATGAGGTGGTTTGCGAAGGTAGATTCTGTAGTGGTTTTTGTGTGTTCAATGTATCTCTGTTTGAAGCTACGTTCTGTCTGGCCTATGTAGAATTTATTGCAATTTGAACAATTTAGTTTATATACACCGGGTAGATAGAATTTGTTTTGTGCTTTGGGCATGCGTTTTGATAGTGTGTCAAAAAAACGAAAACTAGACACTCTAGAACAATTAGAAATATACAAACACACAAAAACAAATAAAAACGACATCCTAAACGAACAGACACATTTCAAATCGCACGCATTATTCGAACACATCTCACCACACACACACAGCTTCGATCTTTCGAAACACTATCTCGTCGCCAACAACAAGACGAACAGCGCTACTAACGACAACCTCTGATGAAGGCTTCTATAGGTGAAAGCCGGTTTAGACTGTAAGGTAAAACTTCACGTTTTTACTTATAAAAAACTTAGTGTTCCGAGTCGTCAATATTATAGTGATATTTAGTTAAGTAACGGACACGTCATGGACAACGAAATCCAAGAATTCTACACTGTTTAGATCATGTGAAAATAGTTTTGTCAGCACAGTGCACTTCTTGACATTGATTTGGGAAAGCTGTTCCTTAAAATGTATATCACCATCATTTACGTACGCCTCAAATTTACAGAGGGAAACAAAGCGTTTGTCCAAAATTTCTATTAGAGAACGTCGCATTTCTTGCCGAACGGTTAATGTAGAATCGTCTGCATACTCCCCTGGCATCGTGCGCTTCCTTCTTATCCTTTCTGTGATACTGATACCCCATTCATTCCTGCCCCATTCATACCTGCTCTGCCTTATTAATGACATTGTTACACAGCTCATTCCTCCAAACATTTAATTTGTCTGTTAGCGTCTCCAAAAGTGTCAATGGTTGAATAAAGCTTATTCCTTTGGTCTGCAAGATTTTCTGGATTTTGTCCATAGAAGAAAGAATATATGTCCAGAAAAAGAGCAAGGTCACAAAATTAAAGTTTTCTATCGCATCAATTATGAATGATGTATCATTCTTCCCTCGTATCAATTGTTTCAGTCGGTGTGTTCAAACTTTGTACTTTGTTTATCAGCTGTGTGCAGTAACTACTGCAATGCGACACGGGCGGATGACGTCACGTGCTTATCAAACGCTGCCGGCGGTCAGCTGACCGACGGGAGACAAGTTAGTTTAGTTTCTAACCAGGCTCCGAGCTGTACTCTCGTTAAACAATTTCTCTTCCAGCCGCGGCTTCTGGATCATTCTTAATTATGTATCGTACTTATTAATTTAATCAGACTACCTGCGTCCATTTACAATGGACTGCGACTTCTTTCAAAACTAATTTATGGGCGTTATGGCCTCTAATACTTCCGCACGTGTCGACCATGGTCTATACATCTTAACATTTCAATAAACGCATATCAAATAACAGTATTACAGTCCACTTCTTTTCGTACAAAAAATCCAGCCTTTCCTACATAGCGTTTTTGGAACAACTCGAGATTATCAAGAGCTTCCAAACCGCATCATTTTTGGTCCTCACGGGCAGGATTTCTTATTTTTGGTCCACAAGCGACCGCATTTCTTTGTCCGCAGCGACAGCATTTTTGGTCCTCACGGGCAGGATTTCTTATTTTTGGTCCACAAGCGACCGCATTTCTTTGTCCGCAGCGACAACATTTTTGGTCCTCACGGGACGGATATCATATTTTTGGCCCAAAAGCGACATCATTTTTGGTCCAACCGAGCTGAATTTATTCTCACCCTACGGGCAGCATTTCTTGGTCCTGAGCGACCGCATTTTCGTCCACAAGCGACATCATTTTCGTCCTGAGCGACACCATTTTTGTGAATTACATCGCAGTCAACACGACAAGATTCGGCGGAGCAGTAGACCAGAGACGACGGGACACGGCAGGACAGCATTTGCGATTTCACGTAAAAAAGTTCCACAGCTTTAAATTATGGAGGGCTACAACATAAGGCGTCATCTGACCAATAGAGACAGGAGGTGCAACAGCTCCTAACAGGATCGAGCAACGGGATCGAAGCCAGCTTCAGCACGACTGGATCAACGTCCACGTGACTATGAACTTTTTACTTATATTTAACGTTTAACAATATTTTACATTTAGCAGTTATTTCTTAACACCTTTGTATAAACAAACACCATCATTACACAATACAACTTAGTAAGTGGTTGGCAGTTCATTGTGAGTTCAAACTTCAAAGATAAAGATATATGTTACTATCATTTAAATTTATAATTTTAATAATCTTAATTGCCAACAAAGCTTGATTAATAGAGAGAGTAAGCCTATGTTCTAGCAAGTATTAGGTTCATATAAACAACGATCGCTAGCTACCGCAACGTATTCAAATTTATTAAAACTTACTTTTATGGTTCACATGCTCTATGCTCAAATTCTTCCAAAGTATTTTTCTTTTTTTCTTAAATTGTAATAATGGCAGATGTAAGGGCTCTAATAAAAAAACGAGGCACAATTAAAGCCTCAATATCACGCGTAAATACTTTCGCGGATAACTTCGATTTGGAAACCAGCGATCATCATGCGCTGAAAATAAAACTGCGACATTTGATGGAATTATCCACCAAATACGATGAGATTCAATCCCAAATCGAATCCGAGGAAGCGGACGTTGCTTTAACGAGTGATAGGGTACAAACGGAAGACGATCTTTGTAATATAGAGTGTAAATTGCAACACCTGCTGGAGCAAGCTGAGCATATGAACCAGAAACCAGTAACTAATGCTGAAAGTAAACAGCTTAAAACACCCCCCATTCAATTGGAACCAATCAAATTACCACGGTTTGCGGGTAGTATTGTTGAGTGGCAACATTATTATCACATTTTTCTTGAACTAATTCACGTCAGAGCAGATCTGACGGATATACAGAAACTTCACTATTTGCACTCGTCATTATATGGCGAGGCGCTTAACGTAATAAAGTCATTACCAATCACTCATGAGAATTACGCGGTGGCTATCGATCTGTTGAAGAATAGATATGACAGTAAGCTAATTGTTTCCGCCCACCATGTAGGGAATGTCCTGGACGTACCATTGGTTCAACAAGAATCCCAAGTCAGCATATCTAAATTCATTGATGAAATCTCAGCCAATATAAACGCTTTAAATAATCTCAACTTGCCAGTTAACACATTCGAAATTATTGTCATACATTACTTAGCTAAAAAACTTGATAGTTACACTTTCCGGTTGTGGAAAGAGAGTTTGTCGGAACATAAATTCCCTGACTTTAATAATTTTATGAATTTTCTAAATTCACGCAGAAAATTACTACAAAATCTTGATAAAACCCCAACGAGCAGGTTGAATAAAAGCGATAAGTCTCCTTATCGCAAGGCAGTTAACCAGATAAGCGCTCCTAGGGGGGCATTCCATTCTCATATCAGAAACAATTTATGTAGACTATGTAACGGCGAACATAGAATTATCGACTGCTTACAATTCACATCGCTGTCTATCCCTGACAGAAGAAACGTCTTAGTAAAAAACAAACTTTGTTTAAATTGCCTTCGTCCGGGACACGAAAGCTCAAAATGTCCATCAAAATTTTCTTGCAAAAAATGTGCTAAGCGTCACCACACCACAATTCATGTCCCCAACAGAGACGGAGCTTCCATTAATAACTAATGCTCACTAAACTCGCAGACAAATAAATCAGTATTGTTATCCACCGCCTTCTGTATGACCGCTAATAAGACCGGTAGAAAATTTCCCGTTAGGATTTTACTGGATTCCGGTTCTCAAGCGAACTTTTGCACAATGGATTTCGCCCGCAGAATGGGCCTCCAATTGGTTAAATCGCAACTACCCATCACGGGTATAAACAACTTGCCAGGCTGACTTTAGTACAAAGGTAAGGCTACATTCTCGTTATAAACCCTTCACGTTAAACGTGCATTGTGCCGTACTACCCAGTATAACTAATGATTTACCGGCGGAGTCGTTCGATCTTGCCTCTTTGAATTTACCCAAGCACGTATTCTTGGCTGATCCTCACCTACATTGCTCGGCGCAAGTCGATGTATTACTCGGCGCTCAATATTATCTCCAACTAATTGAACCTATTAAATTTTCGCGCGGACCGCACTTCCCTATAATTCAGGAGACTAAGTTAGGATTTATTTTGGCCGGTAACTTACCCTTCAACGTCGACATAACTAAAACAGTTTCGTCCTTTATGGTCTGTAAGGATGATAGTCAGATTTCCTCGCAACTAAAAGAATTTTGGAAGTTGGAGGAGATCTCTAGTCGCGAACCCTGCTCTGAGGACTCGCCGTGTGAAAAACATTTTGTGAAAAACACTAGCCGCAACCGCGATGGGAGATTCGTGGTATCCCTGCCCCGCAGGTCTGATAAATTTCATTTGGGAGATTCTCTCCGCGGAGCTATCTGCAGGTTCCAATCGCTAGAGTTCAAGTTCAAGCAGAACCCTATCCTTTACAAGGATTATAGCGAGTTCATGAGTGACTACTTGAAACTTGGTCACATGTCTCCACTTAATGATTACGATTTGTCGCTTGACAACTCAGATACTTTTTATTTGCCCCATCACGCAGTCTTCAAGGACTCCAGCCTAACCACTAAATTGCGCGTGGTATTTGACGCCTCCGCTAAAACCACAAATAATTTGTCCCTCAACGATACTCTAATGGTCGGTCCTACGATCCAGCAGGATCTGTTTTCGATAATGGTTCGGTTCCGTACCCACCGATACGTACTTATTGCGGACATAGAAAAGATGTATCGCCAGATCATGGTTAACCCAAAGGATTCAAACCTGCAACGCATCGTTTGGCGTGATGCGCCGCATAAGGAATTGCGACATTACGCTTTAAGGACGGTTACGTATGGCACTGCTAGTGCCTCCTTCCTTGCTACACGTTGTCTGGCTCAGATAGCCTACGAAAATAAATCCGACTACCCTACAGCTTCTAGGGCCATAGCCAATGATTTTTACGTAGATGATCTTATAACGGGTTCGGATGATCCGAACGTCTTAGCTAAAATGAAATGCGAGATCGTGAAGTTGCTAGGTAGGTATGGTTTCACGTTACATAAGTGGTTCTCTAACCACCATAAGATTATGACCCTTCGCTTCCAAGTATCCCATGACTTCAGCAAAGGTCAAAACGTGCGTACATTGGGAATCCAATGGAACGTTGAGAAGGATAATTTTTTATACACCGTTCGGGGTGATGATAATTTGACCGTGTTCAACAAAAGAAGCGTGTTGTCGGTCATTGCTGGGATTTATGATCCGCTGGGTCTTATCGCACCTATCACATTTTACTGCAAGCATTTCGTGCAACAGTTGTGGTTGGCGGGCACAGATTGGGACGAACCCCTATCTGGGTCATTAGCCAATCAGTGGCTAGAACTATACTCTCAATTAGTTTCCGACACTCATTTTAAGATTACGAGGTCGGTTAAGAGTTCGAACAATAAATTATCCAATTAGTTCATTACAGCTTCACGGATTCGCCGACGCTTCGGCTAAAGGTTACGCGTGTTGCATTTATGTGCGGGCGGTCTATTCGAACAGCGCCATATCGTCAAACTCGTTGTGTGCTAAATCTAGGGTCGCTCCGCTGAAACAGATAACGCTACAACGTCTTGAACTTTGTGCTTGTTTATTGCTGGTGCAATTAACTTCCAAGATTTTAAACGCCATCAACTACAATTTTGACGGACTATATCTCTATTCGGACTCGATGATAGCGTTGCATTGGATACATCAACAATCTTCCCGCTGGAAGGTATTTGTGGCCAACCGTGTCGCGGAAATACAGCGTCTTGTTAGCAGCAGGGGAACTTGGCATCATGTAGTATCAACTGACAACCCTGCCGACATTTTATCGCGCGGTTGCCTCCCTCGTAGTTTGCACTGTCATACTCAATGGTGGCATGGTCCGTCCTGGTTGGCGCATGAGTCAGCATCATGGCCAGTCAGCGCTTTCGACATTAATGCTCTCTGTACTTATCCCGACCTTGAGCAGGAACGTCGCAAGCAGGTTCAAACCTCACTAATTGTCGCGTCCTCAACACATAGTTATGTTGACAATTATTCGTCCATTACTAGGCTCATTCGCGTCTTCGCATATTGCCGCAGATTTTTTCGCAATTCTAGGCTCCCGGTTGTTGACAGGGCCACGTCCTTTTTGTCTGCTCAAGAATTGTCTGACACACTCTTGGTTTTTGTCCGGCAGTCTCAGCAGTTGCACTTCGGCGTAGAAGTTAAGGAACTTGAGGCACACCGGTGCCTTCCTCGTAGTAGTAAAATTCTTGCTCTCAACCCCTTCCTGGATGATTCAGGCATTTTAAGAGTGGGTGGACGCTTACAATTCTCCCCACTTAACTACGCGAGTAAACACCAAATAATTTTGCACCCGCACTCTCGTCTCACGAGATTAATAATTGAGTATGAACATATCCGTTTGTTGCACGCTGGGGTGCAATCATCTCAAGCTTCGCTCAGGCGCAAATATTGGATCATTCACGACAAATCCTATATCCGCTCAGTGATACATAAGTGTGTCACTTGTTTTCGGTTCCGGGCTAGAGGCGCGAATCAACTATTAGGTCAGTTACCCCCTTCTAGGGTCACGCCTGCTAGGCCATTTTCACAGTCTGCCGTGAACTACGCCGGTCCTGTACTTTTGCGCCATGGCGGGCAGCGCTCAAAGTCCACGTCCAAGGCATACATCGCGTTATTCATATGCATGTGTACAAAGGCCATCCATTTAGAATTGGTGTCGGATCTCACTTCCAACGCCTTTATAGCGGCTTTAAAAAGGTTCATCGCGCGCAGAGGTATTCCCGCGCAGATATTATCAGATAATGGTACGAATTTTCGTCGTGCCAACCACACCTTATATGATTGGTACAAATTTTTAACCTCAAAGGAAGTTGAGCAATCTTCTCAGGAGTTTTGCGGTCTCCACGGTATCAAATGGTCCTTTATCCCCCCTTCAGCCCCTCATTTCGGTGGTTTGTGGGAAAGTGGTGTAAGGAGTGTTAAATATCATTTGCGTCGCGTAATAGGCGGTACGATCTTGAATTTTGAGGAATACTCTACTCTTCTCTCTCAAATTGAGGCTTGCCTTAATTCATGCCCTTTGTGTGCGGTGTCCGACGATGCTAGAGACCCTGAACCCTTAACTCCTGCTCATTTCCTGGTCGGTGCTCCACTGACTGCACTTCCGGAACCCGACTATACCCAAGGCAATACTAGTCATTTGGGCAGATGGCTTCTGCTCCAAAAATTTACACAGACCATCTGGAAACGGTGGTCTAGGGATTATCTGCACCAGCTGCAGCAGCGCAACAAATGGCGCACCCCGTTAAGGAATTTGAATGTCGGACAGCTTGTCCTCATTTTGGATGATAATTCCCCCCCCCCACTACAGTGGAAGCGTGGGGTAATTACCAATGTTTTTCCGGGTCAAGATTCCTTAGTACGCGTCGCAGACGTTCGCACCGCGCTAGGTATCTTACGCCGACCCATCCACAAATTATGGCAACAAACTAGTCGTATGCGTGCCATACGAGACGTACTAGGATTGTGAACTTGTCACATTGCCTGGACTACGCCCGGGACATTCCCTGGGGCGAGCATACAAGTCAATTGTATCATAAACGTTGTAAGTATTATTTACGTGCCGATAGCTATTATTGCAATAGTGACTGTGTTTTCAGTGTACTATCAACTATTTATGGATGTTGTTGTATTGTCGTATGTTTATATATTCAAGGTTCCGAGAACTACAAGTGTTACTTATGGTATCAATTATTCTATGTATGTATTGTATTTTCTAATGGTCATATATTATGAAATTTATTGGGGTTTGTTGTGTCAATATCTTGGTGCAATTATTATATTTTTTATGGTGTTATCACTTGTTATTATAATGCTTTGCAAATGTCAATGGGTATTATTTGGGAAAGATCAATGTCTACTTAATCATTGTATTATTATGTGTATTGTGTTACTATTATGTTTTGGGTAATTTTACTGTCAGTTTGCCCTTGCTATTTGCATAAGGGTTGATCTCTTGTATACTTTGTAATTGTTAATTGAATTTATCATGTTAATCATATTATGGTTATTATGTCATTGCGCTGTAGCCAATGCGCCAATTGTTGTATCATTGTTGCCATGTAAGTCTAACTATTATATTATTAATTTAATGTTTAATTTACAAAATCGTCCCGATTTTGGCGGGCAGTATGTTCAAACTTTGTACTTTGTTTATCAGCTGTGTGCAGTAACTACTGCAATGCGACACGGGCGGATGACGTCACGTGCTTATCAAACGCTGCCGGCGGTCAGCTGACCGACGGGAGACAAGTTAGTTTAGTTTCTAACCAGGCTCCGAGCTGTACTCTCGTTAAACAATCTCTCTTCCAGCCGCGGCTTCTGGATCATTCTTAATTATGTATCGTACTTATTAATTTAATCAGACTACCTGCGTCCATTTACAATGGACTGCGACTTCTTTCAAAACTAATTTATGGGCGTTATGGCCTCTAATACATCCGCACGTGTCGACCATGGTCTATACATCTTAACATTTCAATAAACGCATATCAAATAACAGTATTACAGTCCACTTCTTTTCGTACAAAAAATCCAGCCTTTCCTACATAGCGTTTTTGGAACAACTCGAGATTATCAAGAGCTTCCAAACCGCATCACGGTGTATCCTTCAGTTTCTCCAGTGCAGCGATTACTTCATCCAGCTGAGTGGATATTGCTTTCACCGAGACTGCTTTTGAACTCCACCTGGTTACCACAATGTGCGTTTCTATTCCAAAAACGCAGAGCGATAAGCAGGACTATTGCTAATCATGATCCTGAATACGGGGATTTAACTTTCGCCACGACGAAAACCCATTTTCACTATTGAAATGGCTTCTTTGATAGCTTTTTTGTAGAAATAAAGCCCAACAAAATCAAAACAAAGATTTTTTTTAGTTGGAGAAAAACACATCCAAGTGTGATTTACCTTATCATAATGAACCGTAATTACGATGCTTGAGTATAAGTACACTAATAGTCTACTCTTTATCACGCGAGGTTTATGACAACGGACAAGCTGGTTGGTTATGCGTCTTTCGTAAAAGGAATAGTGATATAAAAGAAACAAGTTGCTTGTAGTTTTATAAACTGAAAACAATTTTTTCAAGTCTATGCTCACTTTGCCGCCCTCCTGGCTATGCCGCCCAGGGCGGCTGCCCCTTGGCCCCCCCCTAGCTATGACTCTGGCATCATCAGAAATACGTATGAACATAAATTTTATAATCGTTTAAGACAATTACAAAATATATAGACGTATCCGTATACAAAATTACAAAATATATCGATAAAATCGCATATTAAAAACATTAAAAACTGCAGGAACGGATAAAGATACAGTTCCGATGCTGTTAAATATCATTTGTTTATTTACTTGTTACTATGGTAATTAATTCTGGTCTCCATGGTGATTTTGACATCTTTATACGCGTCAACGAAAAGGCATAATTAAAAGGGCCTAAATCGTGCGAACGGGGCAAAATATAAAATTCCAAGTTAGACAGTATTTTGCGCCTTGTGTCAAAGGTTACTTGTGCAAAATTTGGTGTCAATCGGTGTAACGGTGTGGATTTGTATTCAGTGCACATAAATCCTCAGACTTTGAGTTTTATATATACATATATATATAGATTTATAGTTTTGACTTTGTATCCATTATTTATTGCTATTTGTTTGACAATATTTCTTCCTTTGTTTCTTTTTCATTTAATGGAATTCTATACGGTGTATTAATGAATGGAATGCTGCCATTTTATGTTGGGGAGAATGGTTAAATTTGTTTGGAATGATTAAATCAGTTTGAGATGGTTTTCTATATATCGAGTGATCAAAACTATTTGAATTTGCACTGTATTTATGGTTAAGTCTAAGTAATTTAACTTACTATCTGAGTCTTCTTCTAGCGTGTATTTTATTTTGTTATATAAGTTATTAATTGAATTTAATATATTAGAATTTATAGAAAAATAGAATACATATAATTTAAAATATATGTTAATGGTCTTATTTTGGGATATATATATAGAGTGTCATCAACGTAGCATCTAAAGTAGCATCCTGATGGGTCGTTTAATTTAATTATATTTATTATTTCTTCATCAAGTTTTTGTAAAAGGGTTTTGGATATGATGTTGGGACTCCCATAGCAAGGCCGTATGATTGGTGGTATAGCTTATTATTATATTGAAAATAATTTTGTTTTAAAATAATTTTCAAACTGTTTCTTAATTGTATAATATGTGTGTCGTTTTCATTACTTTTGTTCAGTGTATTTGTTATAATATTTATAGCATCGTCAACGGGAATATTTGTGTACATGTTTGAAAAATGGAAAGAATATAATTTGGTATTTTTGTTTACGTGCATGTTTTTTAGTTGTTCCGTGAGTTCGATACTGTTTTTTATATTGTACTTGGTTTGAAGTTTTATTTTATGTTTTAAACTTTGTGATTTTAATTTAGATATTTTATAATTTGGTGATGTTCTAGCATATATTAATAAGTGTAATAGGTTTGTCAACGTTGTGTAATTTTATTAGAGAATTTAATTTTGGTGCATTTGCATTTTGGTCTATTTTATACTTACGTGTATATGATTTTTTAGAATTTATAATTTCGTCACTATTTATCAACATACTTAACATTTGTGTTTGATATTTACTTGTAGGATCCTTATTTAATAAGATACAATTATTGGTTCTTATACATTTTTCAGTTTTATCTTTTAAAACTTTATTAGAAATTATTAATGTTGTATTACTTTTATCTGCTTTGGTTAAAGTAAGGTTATTTGCTGTTAGTTTGTGTTTTATGTTATGAATAGTATCATTATGTTTATTTTTAATATGCTGATTTTTGTTGTTATATGTTTTGATAAATTTTATAATTTCCATTGAAATTTCTGTTCTTATTTTATCTTGTTTTTTTTTGTCTGTAGTATTAATGGCGTTTTCAGTGTCAACCATAATATTTTCTATTAGATGTGTATTTACATTTTTAAGATTTGTTTTATTTGATGTTTCTAAAGTTGTTATTTCGTTTTCAGTAAAGTTAATGGTAGATAAATTTATCAGTATAGGGTAAAAAGTGTGGATATTGTTTAGTTTTTGTAATTGTGAGGATTTTAATTAGGTTTATAATTTTTTAGAAAATTGGTAAGTTTTTTATTGATTGTATTAAATTTATTTGTTTGTGTTTATGTAGGATTAATAACACATTAGTGTATTTATTGTTCCAAGTATGATAATCAAGCGTGTTGGCTAAAAGAAGGTGTAAATTAATTAACTGTTTATTAAGGTAGTAACATGTTCTGTAGTTATTTAAAATTATACTGAGCCTGAATAATGTATTTTTTTAGTTTATTATTTTTGTCCTTTTTACAATTATTTTAGTATATTTTGAAAGAATATTCAATTTTGGCATTTTTAATTGAAATAGATGTTTCCAAGACAATTAATTAATTGTTTATTACGACCATCTAATAAATAAGTTATAGAAATGATTTACATCACCTTGTATGGTGTTTTAATTCATCTTTATTTTGTAAAAAACTCTTATATATTTATTGCAGGTTTCTATATTATGAATAGTTCTTCAAATGTTAACTACTTCTGCAAGTAAAATTATTATTGTATTTACACCTGATGCACGTTTCACTGATCGCATCAGTATAATCAGAGGTTTATAAATGAATTAACAAACAATTCAATTGATTCGATTTCATTATTAAAATATCGGTATGGAGAACCATACATGACTACCATGTTCTAAGATTTATATTTAAAATCATATTTTAAATATGATTTTATTGAAATGAAATATTTCCATAGAAACTACGTCTTTCTACTTATTGCTTCAGCATTAACCACAGTACTGTGGTCACTAACGTATACCACCTCACGTTTTCGCACTCGATTTTCACTGATGATGGTAGTCGATGGCACTGCCGAAAAGTCTGGTTTTACAGAAAACATTGGACTACGGCTAAACAGCCCGGGAAGCAATTTTAACAAAAAACTACTTCTTTGTTGCTGATAACGTAGTACACGTATAAAAAATTCTCCCCTCCACCTCCAACTATAATTTTTAATAATAGAAAATTACCCCCACCCCGTTCACCTAACCTCTCCATTTATAGATATTTCATCTACGTTTCTACAGTGGATTATTATGAGCTTCTTATCAGGATACTTTATTTATAAAAATTAAGTACTTTACTCTTGTTAAATCATAAAATTATAACATCTTTACTTACGTTATAACATCGGGAACCCGTATTAATTGACTCTGGCCAATTATACAGGCTGCCTTCGTTGTAACAAGCTGAAAATTAATCAAATCACCAAAAACATTAAATATAAAAGGAAACTGGGGAGGGGAGACTGCTGATTTATGCACTCTATTGAGCATGTACTAAAGATGACATCTCTTTATTTATGACTTTAGATTATACATAACATATCAAATTTTAACTTACAGTGAAATCGTAAGGGGTTTTCTACATTAAGATTTATAATACAGTTAGCGCATTTTATCTCGGATCCGAGTTTCCATGTATTACTTAGGAATTTCAAGTTTACTCTACTCCATTACTGAATTACTTTATTACTCTTTATACCATTTGAGGAATGGTTTCATTTAGTAGTGCGATGTTCCAACGCTACATCACACGAGTTATTTTACAACTTATGGTTACTGAAATTACTTGTTACAACATTTATTCTTAAACTTTAGAGATTGTCATTTTAAAGTCTTTTAGTTTACAATTACTTCTATTTAAAAAAAAAATACATATCCACGGAAGACCAGCTTCCGTGCTACCTCTTAGTTAAGTGTTTTAGTCCATGTCGTCCACGCGTGATTCTTCCGCACACTCTAGGTAGAGGGTTGTCATCGTGGTCGTCTTCCTGGTGAAGGTCCTTGGAGTCAACTAATGGTAGAGAGAGTTACGATGTCATGAAGTCGTCCTGTTCCTTGGTGGTTTGACAAATACAGTTGAGGTCTTCGTCTTCACATTTTACATTTGGTAATAGAACGGTTGTATTTCACTTTACATATACAACCCTAAAATAACTTTAACTATCTTTCTAGATGTGAGATGCCACCTTTCGCACTTAATCTTCTACATTCTTCTTTACTGATACACACTACATACTCGTTACATAACTCTTCACACGGTTATTTAAATTACTAAGAAAATAATAAAACATATTTTGTTGTAGCGCTCCGTTCTGAGCTGCTTACTGGCCGAATGACGCATCTCAAGTCTCTCTTACTATGTTAGGAAGGGTCAGTTAAATCCGGGGTAGTTTATGCGTCGCAATAAAATAGTTCCACATTTATCCTCTATTTAAAGGGTTAAAGTTTGACCTTTTAATTATCCAAAGCTATTCTTAATTACAGACTTTATTATAGTATACTACTGTGGTCTTGTTTATTTATTTAATTAATATCAAATTTACAAGTATTATTAGTTTGTTTAGGGGTCGGTATTCAAGTTAATTCCGGTTAGCGCATGTCTATGCATGGTTAATTAACAAGGTTTTCCCTACCTGTACACTCGTATTCCTTTTTATTTTATTATTAAAACTCTTTATTAAATATTATTATAATTTTATGATAGCGATAAAATTTAGTTTAAATGTTCGATTTTATTAAAATTTCTCAGCTTTTACATTACCTATTTATTAATTATTTTATTTTTAATTAATGAAATCGTCACATACTCCGCCGCTTAAAAACAGACTCCGGCTTATTTGGTCAGCAATGTACTGGGAGTATGCTTGGGGATTACCGTGTGAAATTTACTTGGGTTTCATTTTCTTTTCTTCCGTGAACTTCCCTTTATCTCGTTTCTTAAAGGCTACCTTAATTTTATTTCTTACTACTAATTTCGTAACTTCACAGTATCGTGGCCTGACTGATTACATTTTGCATACTCTAATTATATTAGTTAGCTTTCTGCACTTTCTTTAACCCTTGTAAAGAACTCTTTCAGTGCGGCGCCGTTGTGACTTTGTTACGTTTCTTATCTCTATCTCTTAATACTACTAAGGTAATCTAAAGTCGATCCCATACTCGACCTTAGATCCTTTCTTAACTCTAATTGCTTATTCTACTGAGATAAGCGGAATTTCACGGAGGGGATGTTTATTTACTTTAAAACAATCAACTGTAACACACTAAGCAAGAGGGGACAAACACTTTTACACAATGAGCATTGTATTATACACAGGGGTGTTTACTATTGTTTACTTCGGTACCACTTTAGGATTTCATAACAATTGGGGTAGCTTCCTACAATACTAAACACGATTATGTCCTGCACGAACGAGTTTATCTTATACTGGCACGCTGGGGAATTATTTTTCAAACAGGCCACAACCGGGTGTTTACACTATTCAAATATACTTTTATTATTACTTCCTTCTACTTATTTCACTAATACACTTTTATAACACGTTAGTATAATTTAAGATATTATTAAACTTTTTATTTAAAGGACTTATCATTTATTTAAAAAATTTTATTATTTATATATTTTTTTTCTGGACACGTTTATATACTTCGATTTAATTTTACTTAGTTTAAAGGTTAACAATTTACTTTGTTACGGGGTAAGGGGTTGAACACTTTATTTAACAATAGAGATAGTAGTTTTCGCACACTAAAACTTATTTTACTATTAGTATTAAATTCTATACTACTCTTTCTTGTTTACACATATAAACGATTAAAGTTCACATTTAAAATTTACATTGGTAGTGAGAGAGATAAATTTCAGAGAAAGAGAAATCTCACACAGGCGTCAATATACATTCAACGAAGGGGGAATTCTCGGTTACTAAACACAGGATGATACACGCATTGTATAACAATAGAACAATCGAAGAGGGTTGCGTATTGTCTAACTCAACTTTGCGGGAGGTAACTATGACAGTTTTACACAGGCGTGGACAAGAATTTAACCGGTCAGATTTGTTTACAAACCGACACGTTGATGAATGAAATTTTTGACAAGCACGTACCTGATGTTGTTTCGTATACCTGTGGCGCTAAGTTAACATTGTGTAAATTCCTATATCTAATTCACAATTAAGTTACCTATTTACTATACCACTATAATAATAATTATCATTTTTATTTTATTTAAAACTTTAGACACATATTAAAGGACATGAGTGAATAGATCAACAGGGTGTCACAATATTACACAATTACTTATTAAACAAAAAAAAGGTGGCGCATGTTAATAATAAAATTATTTACTTATTTTTTTTTTACAAAGCAGAGCAGAGTTGTGCATTTTATCTTATCTTTACTTACGTTATAACATCGGGAACCCGTATTAATTGACTCTGGCCAATTATACAGGCTGCCTTCGTTGTAACAAGCTGAAAATTAATCAAATCACCAAAAATATTAAATATAAAAGGAAACTGGGGAGGGGAGACTGCTGATTTATGGACTCAATTGAGCATGTACTAAAGATGACATCTCTTTATTTATGACTTTAGATTATACATAACATATCAAATTTTAACTTACAGTGAAATCGTAAGGGGTTTTCTACATTAAGATTTATAATACAGTTAGCGCATTTTATCTCGGATCCGAGTTTCCATGTATTACTTAGGAATTTCAAGTTTACTCTACTCCATTACTGAATTACTTTATTACTCTTTATACCATTTGAGGAATGGTTTCATTTAGTAGTGCGATGTTCCAACGCTACATCACACGAGTTATTTTACAACTTATGGTTACTGAAATTACTTGTTACAACATTTATTCTTAAACTTTAGAGATTGTCATTTTAAAGTCTTTTAGTTTACAATTACTTCTATTTAAAAAAAAATACATATCCACGGAAGACCAGCTTCCGTGCTACCTCTTAGTTAAGTGTTTTAGTCCATGTCGTCCACGCGTGATTCTTCCGCACACTCTAGGTAGAGGGTTGTCATCGTGGTCGTCTTCCTGGTGAAGGTCCTTGGAGTCAACTAATGGTAGAGAGAGTTACGATGTCATGAAGTCGTCCTGTTCCTTGGTGGTTTGACAAATACAGTTGAGGTCTTCGTCTTCACATTTTACATTTGGTAATAGAACGGTTGTATTTCACTTTACATATACAACCCTAAAATAACTTTAACTATCTTTCTAGATGTGAGATGCCACCTTTCGCACTTAATCTTCTACATTCTTCTTTACTGATACACACTACATACTCGTTACATAACTCTTCACACGGTTATTTAAATTACTAACAAAATAATAAAACATATTTTGTTGTAGCGCTCCGTTCTGAGCTGCTTACTGGCCGAATGACGCATCTCAAGTCTCTCTTACTATGTTAGGAAGGGTCAGTTAATCGCGGGGAGTTTACGCGTCGCAATAAAATAGTTCCACATTTATCCTCTATTTAAAGGGTTAAAGTTTGACCTTTTAATTATCCAAAGCTATTCTTAATTACAGACTTTATTATAGTATACTACTGTGGTCTTGTTTATTTATTTAATTAATATCAAATTTACAAGTATTATTAGTTTGTTTAGGGGTCGGTATTCAAGTTAATTCCGGTTAGCGCATGTCTATGCAGGGTTAATTAACAAGGTTTTCCCTACCTGTACACTCGTATTCCTTTTTATTTTATTATTAAAACTCTTTATTAAATATTATTATAATTTTATGATAGCGATAAAATTTAGTTTAAATGTTCGATTTTATTAAAATTTCTCAGCTTTTACATTACCAATTTATTAATTATTTTATTTTTAATTAATGAAATCGTCACATACTCCGCCGCTTAAAAACAGACTCCGGCTTATTTGGTCAGCAATGTACTGGGAGTATGCTTGGGGATTACCGTGTGAAATTTACTTGGGTTTCATTTTCTTTTCTTCCGTGAACTTCCCTTTATCTCGTTTCTTAAAGGCTACCTTAATTTTATTTCTTACTACTGATTTCGTAACTTCACAATATCGTGGCCCGACTGATTACATTTTGCATACTCTAATTATATTAGTTAGCTTTCTGCACTTTCTTTAACCCTTGTAAAGAACTCTTTCAGTGCGGCGCCGTTGTGACTTTGTTACGTTTCTTATCTCTATCTCTTAATACTACTAAGGTAATCTAAAGTCGATCCCATACTCGACCTTAGATCCTTTCTTAACTCTAATTGCTTATTCTACTGAGATAAGCGGAATTTCACGGAGGGGATGTTTATTTACTTTAAAACAATCAACTGTAACACACTAAGCAAGAGGGGACAAACACTTTTACACAATGAGCATTGTATTATACACAGGGGTGTTTACTATTGTTTACTTCGGTACCACTTTAGGATTTCATAACAATTGGGGTAGCTTCCTACAATACTAAACACGATTATGTCCTGCACGAACGAGTTTATCTTATACTGGCACGCTGGGGAATTATTTTTCAAACAGGCCACAACCGGGTGTTTACACTATTCAAATATACTTTTATTATTACTTCCTTCTACTTATTTCACTAATACACTTTTATAACACGTTAGTATAATTTAAGATATTATTAAACTTTTTATTTAAAGGACTTATCATTTATTTAAAAAATTTTATTATTTATATATTTTTTTTCTGGACACGTTTATATACTTCGATTTAATTTTACTTAGTTTAAAGGTTAACAATTTACTTTGTTACGGGGTAAGGGGTTGAACACTTTATTTAACAATAGAGATAGTAGTTTTCGCACACTAAAACTTATTTTACTATTAGTATTAAATTCTATACTACTCTTTCTTGTTTACACATATAAACGATTAAAGTTCACATTTAAAATTTACATTGGTAGTGAGAGAGATAAATTTCAGAGAAAGAGAAATCTCACACAGGCGTCAATATACATTCAACGAAGGGGGAATTCTCGGTTACTAAACACAGGATGATACACGCATTGTATAACAATAGAACAATCGAAGAGGGTTGCGTATTGTCTAACTCAACTTTGCGGGAGGTAACTATGACAGTTTTACACAGGCGTGGACAAGAATTTAACCGGTCAGATTTGTTTACAAACCGACACGTTGATGAATGAAATTTTTGACAAGCACGTACCTGATGTTGTTTCGTATACCTGTGGCGCTAAGTTAACATTGTGTAAATTCCTATATCTAATTCACAATTAAGTTACCTATTTACTATACCACTATAATAATAATCATCATTTTTATTTTATTTAAAACTTTAGACACATATTAAAGTACATGAGTGAATAGATCAACAGGGTGTCACAATATTACACAATTACTTATTAAACAAAAAAAAGGTGGCGCATGTTAATAATAAAATTATTTACTTATTTTTTTTTACAAAGCAGAGCAGAGTTGCGCATTTTATCTTATCTTTACTTACGTTATAACATCGGGAACCCGTATTAATTGACTCTGGCCAATTATACAGGCTGCCTTCGTTGTAACAAGCTGAAAATTAATCAAATCACCAAAAATATTAAATATAAAAGGAAACTGGGGAGGGGAGACTGCTGATTTATGGACTCAATTGAGCATGTACTAAAGATGACATCTCTTTATTTATGACTTTAGATTATACATAACATATCAAATTTTAACTTACAGTGAAATCGTAAGGGGTTTTCTACATTAAGATTTATAATACAGTTAGCGCATTTTATCTCGGATCCGAGTTTCCATGTATTACTTAGGAATTTCAAGTTTACTCTACTCCATTACTGAATTACTTTATTACTCTTTATACCATTTGAGGAATGGTTTCATTTAGTAGTGCGATGTTCCAACGCTACATCACACGAGTTATTTTACAACTTATGGTTACTGAAATTACTTGTTACAACATTTATTCTTAAACTTTAGAGATTGTCATTTTAAAGTCTTTTAGTTTACAATTACTTCTATTTAAAAAAAAAATACATATCCACGGAAGACCAGCTTCCGTGCTACCTCTTAGTTAAGTGTTTTAGTCCATGTCGTCCACGCGTGATTCTTCCGCACACTCTAGGTAGAGGGTTGTCATCGTGGTCGTCTTCCTGGTGAAGGTCCTTGGAGTCAACTAATGGTAGAGAGAGTTACGATGTCATGAAGTCGTCCTGTTCCTTGGTGGTTTGACAAATACAGTTGAGGTCTTCGTCTTCACATTTTACATTTGGTAATAGAACGGTTGTATTTCACTTTACATATACAACCCTAAAATAACTTTAACTATCTTTCTAGATGTGAGATGCCACCTTTCGCACTTAATCTTCTACATTCTTCTTTACTGATACACACTACATACTCGTTACATAACTCTTCACACGGTTATTTAAATTAATAACAAAATAATAAAACATATTTTGTTGTAGCGCTGTATCTCAAGTCTCTCTTACTATGTTAGGAAGGGTCAGTTAATCGCGCGGAGTTTACGCGTCGCAATAAAATAGTTCCACATTTATCCTCTATTTAAAGGGTTAAAGTTTGACCTTTTAATTATCCAAAGCTATTCTTAATTACAGACTTTATTATAGTACACTACTGTGGTCTTGTTTATTTATTTAATTAATATCAAATTTACAAGTATTATTAGTTTGTTTAGGGGTCGGTATTCAAGTTAATTCCGGTTAGCGCATGTCTATGCAGGGTTAATTAACAAGGTTTTCCTAACTGTACACTCGTATTCCTTTTTATTTTATTATTAAAACTCTTTATTAAATATTATTATAATTTTATGATAGCGATAAAATTTAGTTTAAATGTGAGTTTTTATTATAATTTAAAATTTCTCAGCTTTTACATTACCTATTTATTAATTATTTTATTTTTAACTAATGAAATCGTCACAAAATGTTTCAGGTAAACTACCCCTTTCTCTTAACCGATCTTCTCCAAAATCAATAGACGTTTAGAATTCAGGGATGCATGCAAAAAAATATTGGATTCTGTTTGAATGTGCGGCAGTTATCGTTCGTCATGGAAACATTTCTCTTGTTACAACTTAAAATGTTGCAGGTAAACTACCCCTTTCCCTTAACCGATCTTCACCATAATCAACAGACATTGAGTTCTCTACAACTCAGGCAAGTGTGCAAAAAAGTATTTGATTCTCTTTGAATTTTCGGCAGTTATCGTTCGTCATAAAAAAATTACCCTTTTTAAAACATAACACTTTGGTGATAAACTACCCCTTTCCCTTAACCGATCTTCAACAAAATCAACAGACCTTGAGAACTCTACAGTTTAGGGCTGTATGCAAATAATCATTTGATTCTGTTTGAATTTGCGGCTGTTATCGTTTGCCATAGAAAATACCCTTGTTAGAACATAAAACGTTGCTGGTAAACTACCCCTTTCCCTTAACCGATCTTCAACAAAATCAACAGACCTTGAGTTCTATATAATTCAAAAAGGTATGCAGAAGAGTAGTTGATTCTGTTTTAATGTACGGCAGTTATCGTTCGTCATAAAAACATTTACCCTTGTTAAAACATAAAACGTTGCCGGTAAACTACCCTATTCCCTTAACCGATCTTCACCAAAACCAACAGGTCTTGAGAACTCTACAATTCAGGGCTGTATGCAAAATATTATTTGATTATGTTTGAATTTGCGGCTGTTATCGTTTGCCATAAAAAATACCCTTGTTTAAACAAAAAACGTGGCTGGTAAACTACCCCTTTCCCTTAACCGATCTTTACCAAAAACAATAGGTCTTGAGTAATCTACAAATCAGGGCTTTATGCAAAAACGTATTTGATTCTGTTTGAATTTACTGCTCTTATCGTTTGCCATAGAAAATACCCTTTTAAAACATAAAACGTAGCATGTAAACTACCCCTTTCCTTAACCGATCTTCACCAAAATCAACAGACCTTGAGTTCTCTTTAGTTCAAAAAGGTATGCAAAAACCTAGTTGATTCTGTTTGAATTTACGGCAGTTATCGTTCGTCATATAAAAAATTACCCTTGTTAAAACATCAAATGTTGCTGGTAAACTACCCCTTTCCCTTAACCGATCTTCACCAACACCAATACGTATTGAGAACTCTACAATACAGGGCTGTATGCAAAACATCATTTGATTCTGTTTGAATTTGCGGCTGTTATCGCTTACTATAGAAAAAAATTACCCTTGATAAAAACCGTTGCAGGTAAACTACCCCTTTCCCTTAACCGATCTTCACCAAAAACGACAGATCTTAGGTACTCTACAATTCAGGCCTGTATGCAAACAATTATTTGATTCTGTTTGAATTTGCGGCTGTTATCGTTTGCCATAGGAAACACCCTTGGTAAAACATAAAACGTTGCTGGTAAACTACCCTATTCCATTAACCGATCTTCACCAAAAACAAGAGGTCTTGAGAACTCTACAATTCAGGGCTGTATGCAAAACATTAGTTGATTCTCTTTGAATTTACGGCAGTTATCGTTCGTCATAGAAAAAATACCCTTGTTAAAACATAAAACGTTGCGGGTAAACTACCCCTTTCCCTTAACCGATCTTCAACAAAATCAACAGACCTTGAGTTCTGAATAATTCAGAAAGGTATGCAGAAGAGTAGTTGTTTCTGTTTTAATGTACGGCAGTTATCGTTCGTCATAAGAAAAATTACCCTTGATAAAACATAAAATGTTGCTGGTAAACAACCCTATTCCCTTAACCGATCTTCACCAAAACCAACAGGTCTTGAGAACTCTACATTTCAGGGCTGTATGCAAAATATTATATGATTCTGTTTGAATTTACGGCTGTTATCGTTTGCCATATAAAATACCCTTGATAAAACAAAAAACGTGTCTGGTAAACTACCCCTTTCCCTTAACCGATCTTCACCAAAAACAATAGGTCTTTAGTACTCAACAAAACAGGGTTGTATGCAAAAACGTATTTGATTCTGTTTGAATTTGCGGCTCTTATCGTTTGCCATAGAAAATACCCTTTTAAGACATAAAACGTTGCCGGTAAACTACCCCTTTCCCTTAACCGATCTTCACCAACACCAACAGGTATTGAGAACTCTACAATACAGGGCTGTATGCAAAACATCATTTGATTCTGTTTGAATTTGCGGCTGTTATCCTTTACCATAGAAAAAAATTACCCTTGATAAAAAACCGTTGCAGGTAAACTACCCCTTTTCCTTAACCGATCTTCACCAAAACCAAAAGGTCTTGAGAAATCTACAATTCAGGGCAGTATGCAAAACATTATTTGATTATGTTTGAATTTGCGGCTGTTATCGTTTGCCATAGGAAATACCCTTGTTAAAACATAAAACGTTGCAGGTAAACTACCCCTTTCCCTTAACCGATCTTCACCAAAAAAATAGGTCGCGAGTACTCTGCAAATCAGGGCTGTATACAAAAAATTATTTGATTCTGTTTGAATTTGCGGCTGTTATCGTTTGCCATAGAAAAAAATCTACACACACATAGACACACAGACACACAGACACACACACAGACACTTTTCGAAAAATGACTTTTTTTCATGTTTTGAGTGTAGTACAATCAGAATCTGCAATAATCTCGAACACGATTTTTTTTGCCATCACCATACTTCCATTTCCTTAAGGAACATGGAAGTAAAATAACGAATAATCGGATTTAATACTCGTATAAAAGAAAGGAATTATCCCTTTAAGCCAGCTACGCACTAAGCATCCCCGCTGGACGTCATGACGGACAGCAAATCAAAAACGACAGTGCGTAGCTTTGACATCCATCCGCACGTCGTGTATTTTTTGAAGGATGTGCACGACGAAAAATGATTCCAGCAAGACCATCAGCTTAAGCCGCACGACGTGCGGATGGATAGTGTGTAGTGCGGATGCCAAGGAATCGTGCATCGTGTATGTTTGATCATGCGTACGCTTGCTGTGTATCAAATCGAGCAAGTACAGTACATGTTTTTAGCGCACATTAGTTTAATAAATGTTTACTGTTTAATTTTACGTTACATTCATTCTTTAGTTTATATTTAATAAGTAACGATTCAGATAAAATTTCAGTTTAATATTTAGTTTTGTTTATTCTTCGTTTACATAATACATTCAAATATCATTAGCAGTTATTATTTTAAATATTGTTATTATTCATTTGTTTTAATTACAATTCATAATGGACATTATGAATTACTTTTTACTTTTTTTGTGACCACAAGCTGAACCCAATAATAAAACAACACCCATTTTTTGATTTCTTGATAAAACACGTGGCATGATTTTCAACAAATTTAATTATCAGAACAATTTTTTAATTTTAATACAGAAAAAATCAATAAAATGATTTTTATAAAACACAACGAGAACTAAAGAACGTCTGGCACGCTGGACGAGTTGCGCGACAGTGTGGTGCGCACATCCATTACCGACGTCGGGCATGCTGGACAGCGGCGATGGATAGTGCGTAGCCGGCTTTATCTGATCCTGCAGTAAATTTTCGATTTTTTTAATATGCGATTGTATCGATATATTACGATGTGGAAAAGAAGAAGTGTACTAATTGTAAATTGTTCTATTTCTTAATGCAAAGCGAAAATACGTGTTGTTTTCATTTGTGAGGTTAGGTGACAATGGTGTTTTGTTTATAGCTTACTGCTGGAATAAATAAAAGCCATGGTCGAGGGAAACAACGTTTAATGTGTATATACAATGCTTATAACACAGTAATACTTAAAATACAGAACCTAACGATTGTGAGTTGGCAAATTAACAAAACTACAACAGCAAACATAAAAAATTAAAATTTGTATAATTATTTTAACAACATGAAATTATGTGCGATATTCGCTGAACATCAAAACCAAACAATCGCATTACTGAAATATCGAAAATGACTGCAGCATCAGATAAAGGTAGAATACCAAAAGAAATGATCTGTTTGGTATGACCAAAAGAAAGAAGTAAATTTGCTTTTACTTCTTGATTGTTTTAATGTTTATTTACTCACTCAGCTGTTTTGTCGGTTACATTGGAATATTTTAGGTTTATATTTAATTTATTTTAATAAAATTATAATTTTAAACAGATCATGTTGTTTTGTTTTTACTTGAGTTTGTTCTTTAATTCGTAAATTATTGTTATTGCGTTTGTATATATTAAGATTTTCCAAAATATTAAATTTTTTTATCTTTTTGTTTGTTTTTAATTAACTTCATATTTTCAGTGTCGGGAAATTGATGTTTTTTATTTATACAATGCGTGGTAACATTCTCACTAACATTTAAACAAATTTATACAACTTTTTAAATTTTTTTGTAACAATACTAATTGTTATTGTTATAAATAAAAGTCTGTTTCTAAGAAACAAAAAATATTTCAACAAATTATTTATTTTAATTCCAACAAACCATCAGTACAGACACGTTTGCGACTGGCACAGGCGAAGATGTCTCTAGTAAGGAATAAGCTGGCGTTTTATATTTCTTCTACATAATACTTCAGGTTAATGGGAATTTTTATCGCTGTGAGTGTCGCCGTTGAAGCACAGGCGTGTTACATTCACCCCATTCGCCCACACCCTACACTCCATCCGATCACAGTGGCGGATCCAGTGATCGGAAGTTAATTAAGTGAGAGTTAATTTGAAACTAGTTTTCAAATTTCATGTTTTTAAAATTAAAATTTAGATTTCGTACTTCCACTTTTTCAGACTCAAAATTTTGTCACAACATTACAATTTTGTATCCGGTGTTGTCTGTTGCATTAAAGGTTTTCGTGGTCCGTTGTCACACAAGTCACCCACTCGGTGGTTGTTTGACTTACTCCCGTGACATTTCTTGACTTACAGAAATACGGCTCCGAAATTTTTTAATGCAACAAGTAAAATTTTACTTTTGGAAACCTAAATGTTTTCAGAACTAATTAGGACAAGCCAACACTTTCCACCGGCTTTTTTTACCGTCGTTAAATCACTAGTCTTGATTTAATATTATGGTTGCATCGTTCGTTATTTTTTAAATTTTCATTGCTAAAGTTCGTTAATATTCTGCAGTTTTTCCGTTACAAAATTATAGTGCCCGTAGAATTCCACTTAGATTCTTCACTGACCTCCTCGTCATTTTCTTCCTTTTCTTTAACTTTCCTTTCTCTCTTCCTTCAATTCTTAGACTGCTATTTTTTTTTAAGGAAGTCTAATCTTCCTTTCTTCTCCAAAATTTTATCACAACGTCAAAATTTTCAAATCAGGCGTTGTCTGTTGCAGTAAATGTTTCCGTGCTGTATGGAGGAGGTCCGAAGTCACGAAGTCCGCCCACTCGGTGTTGTTATTGCACCCCGTGGACGTTGATTTAGGAAGTGACGTTTCTTGTCTTCCAGAAGTATGGTTCGGAAATTTTTAATGCAAATCAAAATTTTATGTTTCAAATTACAATTTTTTTTAACTGATTAGGACAAACCTTCCTTATCATGCACATCCACACTTACACTGCCATCACGCTCTGCTGTTACAATTGCGGCACTCATAGTATTACAAATTTCACCCCGAATGTTACGTCAATGGATTGTTAAAACGCTGGATTTATTCCTTATTAGAGACAAAAACACTAAAAGCTTTAATACTTCATCAGAACATTATTAGATATCGGACCTAACGATTTGTACGATGAAATTATATTATATTGTAAACGTAAAACTTAAAATAAATGTTATTTTCGACTACTATGTGTAATTTTTTTTATTTTTTAAGTTATAAGTTATTACATTTTTTATACTGCCTTAAAGCAAGCTAAGATCTATGATTACGTAACCACATTAAAATACTACATTTTTACTTTTATTATTTAAGGTTGTGTTTTGATAACGAAGCAACATGTTTTGGTTTCCAGAGGTGTAATGTATAGACAAGACAAGCTTATATTTATTGACAGTATTTTTGTCAATATTTTGTTTTATTCTAAGTTTGAGTAGGTCTTTCTCTTTGCCTATTTTCCCAATTGTTGTTCTTCTTTAGCACTTTAGCCCAACGTGAGTACTGACTTCCAACACCAATCTTCTCCAATGTCTCCTATCCATTGCCCTGTCAGTGTTACCACTCACATCCATTCTTCCGAGATCTTCAACACATCATCCAACCACCTTATCCTAGGTCGGGCCCTCTTTCTGCTTTTACAGACTTGCACCCTCAAGATTTTCTTTGGCATACGCTGATCATCCATCCGCTCTAGGTGACCTAGCCATTGTATTACTTCAGCCTTTACGGATCTTACAATGTCCTCATGCTTCAATAGTTCATCTATCTCCTAGTTATTTCTTATTCTCCAGTCATTATCATCTTCAACCGGACCATGAACACGTCTTACAACCTTTCTTTCAAACCTTCTTAGTGTTTCTTGTTCCTTTTATGTTATTGTCCATGTCTCGCCTCCATAAGTAACAATCGGTCTCATAAGTGTCGTATATAATTTTATTTTTGTGTTACGACTAATGAGTTTTCATCTCTTTAATATGTATCATGTTATCCAGTATCTGAACTTATTACCTGCATCAAATGACGTATCCTCTATGCACAAATTATATAATTTCTTCTCCTTTCTGATGCAGAAATTAGCATGGATTTAGTTTCGCTTATATTTACATTGAGTCCAATTCCAGCGTATTTTTGATTCAGCTCCTTATATACCTCAACTAGCCGTTGTCTTGATGTGGCTGTTATCACAACATCGTCAGGGTAGCACACATTTTGTTTGTCTTACTTTCCTTTTAGTTGTTTCCTCAAATTTGTTTCACTGGCCGTGCCTGTTCAATCCACTTTTTTCCTTCTCAGTTGGTTATTGGTTTACTTTTAAAGATTCAAGCAAAGTCTTTATTCATTCCAGATACCTTTCAAGTATACTTCACTTCTACAATACTTTCCACATAACGTTGCTACGTTTTCTATTATTGTTTAACAGTAACTAGTCGCTGAAAATGAAAACAAAATGAAAAACATATAATGTCTGATTTTGTATAAATATTACGTAGGCCAAACAAAATAAGAAACTACTCGATAGATACGTTGGAAACCGCAATGCTTTTTTAAAACCAAATAGGGCCTATATATGCAAATCTAATTTAGCCACGCATTGTATAAATAATAAACATCGATTTCCCTACATTCAAAATGTGAAGTTAATTAAAAACATACTAAACGATCAAAAATTGAATATTAATGAAAATCTTAATATACACAAACACAATAACAATAATTTACAAATTAAAAAACAAACTCAAGTAAAAACAAAACAAGATGATCTACTGAAAATTATATAAATTTATTTAAATAAATTAAATATAAACATAATATATTTCCAATATAACCGACAAAACAGCTGATTATGTAAATAAACATTGAAACAATCCATAAGTAAAATCAAATTAAACCGCTCGTTTATTTTATATTAAATTCGATTATCCGTTATTTTTTATATTGAAATCGAATCAATTCAATTGTTTGTTTATTCATATATTAACCTAATATCATGTTGATTTATAAGTGATACTTGCGTAAGATGATAACACAATATAACTTTACTTGCAGAATAGTTAATATTTGAAGAACTGTTCATAACATAAAAACCTTCAAGAAATACTTAAGAGTTACTTGCAGACTAGATATATTTTGAACATCTAAAGGCACACAAAAAACAAACAGAAATATATAACTCTAATTTGGCCACACATCCAATAAACACTGGACATGAATTCCCAGACATAACCAACATGACACTAATAAAACACATACCACACAAAGGCACCATATTGAACATTTGGGAAAATTTACAAATATACAAACACAAAACAAACTAATACCTGAACAAATACAAATCAATACAAAACAAGACACAATTTTCAAAGCACTCAACATCGAAAATACACAAAATACTAATATATACACCACAATCACATACAATAATACCAATTTAAAGTGCCAAAGGCCAACAGGAAACCATAACAACCAACCAACACACAAGTACTCCACAAGATTCAAAATTAGGAAGGCTGAGGATGGGAACAGTTAAGTGTCCCGAAACATGTTCCGAATAAGAAAAAACATCTTGTAAAGTTAGTATAAATATTAAATATCACACACACACACACACACACACACACACACACACACACACACACACACACACACACACACACACACACACACACACACACACACACACACACACACACACACACACACACACACACACACACACACACACACACACACACACACAATATGTGGGGGGGGTTTCTGAGGAAAGTTACAGTTGCTAAAAATGGAAGACCACTTTACAAGGATGTCTGTAAATTTATTCAATAATTTAGTTCAATTTAATTGAAGACCTTCCTTCTCTTCTTCTCACCGAGTCTGTAGGGTTCTCGTCACCTTACAATACCTCCAAGATATACTTCTCGCATGTCATTTGCAATCTCTTACATTCAGCTCTACCTTGATGTACACAGTTTTCTCTTTCGTGGCAGTTTTCACTCTAGGGTCTGTTTCGGTGGAGTTCTTCCCTCATTTTTGCTTCCATGTTCCGTAAGGAAATGTAAGTATGGTGACCGCGAAAAAAAATTGTGTTCGAGATAAGGGCAGATTCTGATTGTACTAATCTCAAAACATGAAGAAAACTCATTTTCCGAAAACTGTCTGTGTGTAGAACTTTTTCTATGACGAACAATAACTGCCGCAAAATGAAACAGAATCAAATAATTTTTCATATATACTCGAGTTGTGGAGGACTCAAGACCTATTGATTTGGTGTAGATCGGTTAAGGGAATGGGGTAGTTTACCTGCAACGTTTTACGTTTTAACAAGAGTAAAGTACTTAATTTTGATAAATAAAGTATCCTGAAAATAAGATCATAATAATCCACTGTAGAAAGGTAGATGAAATATCTATAAATGAGAAGGGTAGTTGAAGGGACGGGGGTAATATTTGTATTGATTTTATAAATTTATTCGACCGAAAACTTGAAAAAATTTCAATAAAATATTAACAATAGATATCGTTCCATGTAAACAAAATATCGTAACCACGGATACGAAAACAAAATAATTTTTCGTTTTCAGAAATTTACAGATTAAAAACGCTGGGCGGACAGATTACAGATTTCTTTCGCGTTGTTTAAATAAAAGATAATTTAATAAAATTAGTTATTTATTTTTAAAGTATTAAAACTATGTATAATTCGTATTATGATTATCTTTCTCAGCGTTTTTACCAAAAGCATTCTGATATATTTAGTTTCGTTCTGAGTGCACACGTTAAAAGTATTTTTATAATTAATTAGAACATGGAAGTTATGTATGGTTCTCCATACAGATTTTTTTGTATATAAGCTTACCACCTCAATTGACATGTTCTTATCTTATCTGTTATTTTGTGGACCATTCTACAGCATTCTACATCGGAGTGTAAACAGCTCGACTCCATCGTGTATATGTTATGTTAAAATTTGAATTATGTAACTGGTCGTTCCTAATTTATACTTTAATTTATAAAGTATAAATTAAAGTATAGTATTAATTATACTATTTAGAATTGACAGAGCTTACTATGTACTTCCTGAAAATGCAAACTGAATTGCAACTTGTAGGTTTATACGAGTTAGCATATTGACCAGTTGGAAAGTCACAGTGTCTACAGAAGAAGAAACGTTTTCGTTTCTACTGTACAGTACTTTCAAATTAATTTTTTTTCCCTCAGGGCTCTATATGCTTTACTATAACCTATGCTATTCCGCATAAAGCTTGATATTTTTCTGTTTGTGGTGTGAGAACAGGTTGTAGAGCTGACATATGCCCAGTGTCGGATTTATCACTAGGCCGACTAGGCGCGGGCTCAAAGGGGGCCGCAAGCTACAGATACTGTACGGGGGTCTACTGAATTGTACGGGGGTCTACTGAATCATAGTGCGTGCTTGTGTTGGTGGGGTATTACTGATTCTGAAAACATTGTTCAGACGTTCAGAAGACGTATTTAGTTATAATGTTGTGTGCGTATTAGATTGAGCGTTCGTACATTATATGTCAGTGTAATTTGTTGAATATTTTGTTAAAGTGTGTTTTTTTATTTGCTACATGAATTACCGTGTGAGTGACAATCAAGTCACACCAAAACCATGTTAAACGTATTTTAAACGTACAGTGATGCGTGCAGTGGAATGGCATACGTCGCCACATTCCTTGCTCGGTAGCAAAGGTGCTGATGCGACAGTATTTTTGTTTTAGCGTTTAAGTATTTTTATAAAAGTAGGAGGCACTTTGATTTATTTAAGTATGATTTTTTAAAATTAAATAATTTTTGTTAATAAGACAAATGGAAGACAGTTCTTATTTAAATATTGCGCGCTTATTTTTAAGACGTTGGCATCCTTGAAAACTAATCTGCGCATGCGAATTTTGAACGTCCGATACATTTCCTCCTAATTTACACGACCGTAGTACCACCCTTGTTTGTTATAATTGTTTATCTGTGTTGTAACTGAACGTTTTGCGATTTGAGGTTATGTTTTCATTTTGTTTTAAATGTAAAGAAGGTGTTTAGCTTTTTAGCTTTTTGTGGTGGGCAGCGTGTTGTTTCGTTGATATTATTTTATTGGTATGAAAACTTTATGAACATAGAATTGAATCCGTACACTAAACGTATTCATCATGAACATGAACATAAACATTCACACGGCTAGTGGAGCCTACAAATGTAAGATAAAAAAAAAGATGAAGCTCATTTGGAAACAATAAAAAACTCGAAGGGGCTGCTCAGAAAACTTGGGCTAGGGCCTCAAAAATCTTAAATCCAGCACTGCACATGCCATAAATACCAGTGACATGTCACTAATCATGTCGTCACCTGTCACTATTAGAACTGACGTCATTTCTAGATCATGAAAATACAAAAAAAAAAATAACTATCAAATATTGAAATATTGAAACTTAAGAGGGTTGCAGCGCCTTTTCCTCATCTATGTACGATCCTTGTTACAAAAAATAAAGTACTGAAAACTACAAATTAAAACAAGTGATTTTTCACTGCTGTAGTATGCAGTTAGGTTTGGAATTTGTTTTACACTTTAACCTTGTTTCCGAGTGCTCCAAAATACGTATTTCTGTACCAAAGGATTTGGACCATAATGTAGGCCTATCTGTAAACTTATACAGAATGTTTCGAAAAATAGTGGAATACTTTTAGTAGCAGGCGGCACTATTATAACTTTTATTTTTTGATGTTATACTTTTATGTTACTCTAAATTATTTCTATTTTGTAATTAAGGGTTTAAAAGATTATAATGAGATTAAAATTACTGTATTTGAAAAATTTAAGTGATACTACTTGTAATAATGATGTAACCAGTACATATTAATAAAAAATTTATACGACATGCATTTAATTAATATACTGGATCATTCGAAAATTAGTTAAGGTCCCCAATATACCTAATAATTTTAAAGTAATCGTTAAGTTTTTTTCTTATGCTTGGCAATTATGGAGTACTAAAATTCCAACCTTTGATGAAAATGTCCACCGTTAGAATTTTTAGATCGGATAACGTAAGTTACGATTGATTAGAATAGCTATGGTACAACAATACCCTAATCGTCCGGTAATATTGGCTTAAATTAGTTACAGATTCTTAAATTAAAATAGACTTCTTAAATTATGCAGCTTCCTTGTTAGCTCGCATGGGTCAAGCTTCAGTTTCTCTCCTACCATTCGGATCACTTCGTGTTTTTCTAACACGATTTCTGTAATCCTTTGCCTTTACGTTCCACAATATTTCGTTTGCTTCATACAGTGAAATTAACTTACGAGTTTCAATATGTGACCATTTTTATCACAGTCACTTGGCTCTTCATTTAATTTATCACATTCATTTAACGTGTTCACTTTATTCACCTCCAACATGAGAGATTTAACTCAGTACTATTCACCAGACACTCAACTCGCGCTGAACTGTCGCAATATCTCCCACTGTTTGATATCGCGACAGTGCGAGCGCGAGAGCCCAGTAATATGTTTACACCTGTAAGTTGATGTGTCGGACAGTGCTTCCCAGTTACTCACGACATCGCTCCCGACACCGCTTGCGACAGTGCTCGAGGGACTGTTTACATTAGCAACTTGGTCTGTTTAGTCTGTCGGACAGAAAAAATTGCGCAATTTCTCGCCAGTGTAAACGTAGCTTTACGCTGCCGTAAGTGGGAAGGTATAAAAAACGAAACGGAAGAGATTTATCATAAATTACAAAAATTAATTGAAAGAAGCAGAAACCATAAAATTCTCCTAATCGGATATATGATGCCAGAGTTCGGAATGTTCCTATTTCAAATATATTAGGATATTGGATAAAGATATTATGAATGATAATTGAGAAGTGTCAAGAGAATTTCCTACATTAATGAATTAAAAATAACTAATACCTTTTACCGCAAGAAAGACAATCACAAATACAGCTGGTCAACAAGATTGCTTGTAGATTATGTGATTATAAGTAAGAAATTAACAAAACAAACTATTGACACAAGAGTATTCAGAGGATGTTAGTTCTGATCATTACTTAGTGGTAGACCTATCAAAAATAAGCCTTAGTGCAAAGTGATAGCCAATTAGAACATTCATAAAACAAGAAAATGCAGAAGTATTTAAAGTGTTTTACCAGAACAGGAAAGTATTCGAAGATTCTATCAAGATATAATAAACATTCCTACAAGCATTGATACAGAAGAGGAATGGTGTAATATTAAACACGTTTTATTACAAGCAGTCAAAGAAACAATAGGTATCAAAAACAGATTTAGGAATACAGGAGGTCTGAAAATGCGGACAGTAGAAGTGAAAGAAGCAGTAGCTCTAATCAAAAACCATGTAGTAAATATATGAACACTCCAACTGCTGCGAATGAAGAACAAAATTAAGAATCGGAAGTAAAGCAAAAATAATTGTTAGACAAACACATAAGCAATCCTGGTATAGGTTTATCTCAAATATTGAACACTGTATGTATGGCAGGCAAGGCGTGGCTTTCAAAATATTTAAAACAAGGAACAGAAAGAAAAGCAGTATCTTTTGCTTCGGGGTACTGTCGAGGAAGAAGAGTGAGAAATAGGATAAGGTAATCACAAAAGATATGATATAGATGAAACTGACAGTATAATTTTAGAAGAATTGCTACAAGCATTGAAAGACTGCAAAAGTCGCAAATCACCATGATTGAATGGTGGGAATACAGAACTTTCGAAGTATGTAGGCGTTCTGCTGCATTTGCGCCTACTACATTTTTGTATATAAAAGATAATGCTATTATTTATATAAGGATATCGGACAAATATGAACAATTACAGAACGATGTTCCTACTGGATACAACGTATAAGATCTACGCTAGGATAGTGAATGGGAGAGTGATGAAGCCAACAGCTGATGCTTTACTATGACAAGAATAAAATGGCTTCAGGAAAAGTAGATCACGCATTGATACATTCTTAAATTGTTTATTGAGGAAAAGACAATTTAACCTAGAAACACATCTAGCATTCTTAGATATAATGCAATCTTTTGACAATGTTAAACGTTCGCCAGTGTGGTGCACAATGGGAAGAAGATGTTTCTCTACTCATTGATTAGATTGCTTAACTGCTTCTATTACAAAAATAAATCTATCGGCTTAGATTTAAATGGTAGACTAACAGAAGATTTTCCTACAAATAAAGGCGGTAGACAAAGGTGCCCCATTACACCAACACTTTTTAACAAATTACACAAAAATGACTTATTTTGGATAAGGAATGCAAAAGTTGACTCAGGAATATTACTTCAAAGAAACAAACAAGTGAACCCTTTGATCTTCTCAGACGATAGTGCAACAATACAGAAAACAGAAGACCAGTTACAAAAGACGATATTTACTCTTAATAACATCCTACGAGATTGTGGGCTAAAGATCTCCGCCCCAAAATCACAAACTATACCATTTAAAGTTAAACATCCAATTAGAACAAAAATAGTTATAGATAATCAAATTTCAAATCAGTGCGCTCATTTTAATTACCTGGGATGTGACGTCTCATACAAAAGTGAAACTGATTGGGAACATAAGTTAGCAAAGTTCAGAGGCATCTGTGGAACGATCCATAGATGCTTTAAAAATAAAACGAGGAAAGATAATCGTATAAAATTTTATAAAACAGTAGCTATCCCAACGTTCCTGTATGTCACTGATACGTGGACCCTTGGTAAACGGAAGAAAAGAACATTTAAGCGGCTGAAATCAAATGTTTAAGAAACACACAGGGATATACTCTTCTGGATAAGAAGAGATATTAGACGAAAACTATAAATCGAATTTTTGTATAAGAAGATTAAAGGCAATTAGAGGAGATGTTGCCAACGCATGCCAAATAACTGATTACCAGTGGCAGCTTTGAAATATGAATCTAATGGGGAAAAGTATGTTGGTAGACCGAAGAGAAGATGGCTTCCGGACCGGGCCAATTAGGATCTAATACGTGCAGTGAAGGAGAAGAAATCCAAGCAGGATAACTACATTTTTAATTTAGAGTTCAACTAAAGAATGAAAGAATTAGATAATTAAATGTGTTTACCCTGGCTAACGTATATAGGCATAGAATTAAGTAGATAAAACTTATCGAAATGAAAGAAGACTATCAAAATCAGAAATTAGTTCTCTAACCCCAAGGAAAAGTTCAGAGTCGATGTAAGTCATATGAACCTGTTGGACCAGGTTTTTTTGTATATTTTATGAGAAAATGATAAGAAAATAATAATATCAATAAAAACAAAATCTCAGTGAGTTTCACTACTCACTAAGTTAACTCTATATACCGACGTCATTTCGAAACATAGGCTGTTTCGAATGTAAGCTACACTTGTTACCGTGATCTTCACAGACTTCATTATCCGCACCTTAGTGTCATTTCACTATGAAAACTACTGACAGGTTGCATACTAATCAGGCACTCCAAAGTCTAACCGCAGATAAATGAATATAGTAGGTTATATCTAGCCCCTTGTGGGCTCATAAAGCATCGAAGATCAAATGTCATTTCACGATACACTGAATTCGCAACACTTTTTATCGATTTATGGGAGTTATAAAGCACTTATGAGGCCTGTGAACCTAAGACATTGAAACGTCGACACTATCAAAATGTAACAATTATTGAGACGTTTTGAGAGAAGGGCGTTAAGACCGTCTGTAAGGGGATAGTTGAGGTAGACATTTGGCGCAGGCGCCATAATACTAAACGCTACCTCTTTACAGACATGTTGGTATTGTTAGATTTATTCAAATAAATGTTAGGCAAATAGATAATGGAGGAAAGGGCCGAAAAATACAAATGTTTTACCAGAGACTTGTGATATCATAGACCTAGAAATAAACCAATAATTATACTGAAGGATAAGATAGAGTTATCTCATTATTTAAGAGAGGGGATCGAACAAGGACAGATAATTAAAGAGGAATATCCATCCTCGACACAACATATAAGCTTTACGCTAGAATAGTAAATGGAAGATTGAAACCAATTACAGAGGTATTATTGTTAGAAGAACAGAACGGCTTTCGAAAAGGAAGATCGTGTATAGATGCAATTTTTACTCTTAAGTTGATAATTGAGAAAAGAAGAGAGTTCAAACGGGAAACGCATCTTGCTTTTGTAGATATAGCGAAGGCTTTTGATAATGTTAGGCGATTACTACTATGGAATATCATGGAACGAAGAGGTTTTCCTACACAATTAATTGCAATGCTCCAAAGCCTATATAACAGAACTTCCATTACCCTAGATTTAAATGGTAGGTTGACAGAGGATATTCCTACAAATAAAGGTGTTAGACAAGGGTGTCCTATTTCACCGACACTTTTTAATATTTATATCGACGACGTCTTACGACTATGGAAGACTAAGGTTGACTCAGGAAAACAGCTTCAAGGAGATATTTATGTAAATTCCCTACTGTACGCAGATGATAAGGTAATAATACAAGAAACGGAAGACCAGTTACAAAAAGCGATATTTACATTTAATACTATTTTGCGAAATTATGGGCTGAGGATCTCTGCCGGTAAATCAAAAACCATGGCGTTTCTAGGTAAACGTCCCATTAGAACAATTGTGGTAGACAATCAAACTTTGGAACAAGTTTGTGATTTTAATTATCTGGGATATAAGATCTCATACAACGTTGATGCCGATTGGGTTAATAAACTATCAAAGTTTAGATCCATCTGTGGGACAATTCATAGAAATTTACGAAATTAAAGTCGGAAGGAAACCCGTATGAAATTTTATAAAACAGTAACTGTTTCGACATTCGTTTACGCAAGTGAGACATGGACCCTCGGTAAAGGGGAAGAAAAGAAAATTCAGGCTGCAGAAATGAGATTTCTGAGAAGTGTCCAAGGATTCTCCCTTCTGGATAGGAGAAGAAACATAGACATTAGACAAGACTTAAAGATCCAGTCTTTAAATGAGACGATTAAGGAGTATAAGAGGAGATGGTGTGGACATGTGGCCCGAATGCCAGATACCAGATTGCCAGTGGCAGCTCTCAAGTACAAGCCGAGTGGAAAGAGGGATGTTGGTAGACCGAGGAGGAGATGGGTTCCGGAACAGGCCAACTAGGGCCTAATCCCTGTAGTGAAGATGATGATGAGATGATAAGATAGAGAAGGACACTGAGAAGGCTTAACGTAGGAAATCAGAAAGCCAGAACAAAGAATAAGGAACGAATGGAATCGACTTGAGCAGACCAAGAGTTGTAGAACCACAAAAAGTGTAAACCTACCATAGTATCATTTCACTAAGCAGGTAACGATTTCTAGGATGATGTAATTCTTCAGAATTTTATTTCATAGATAACGTGCTACAATGCTAATAGTGATTTCATAAAGTATACATTTTCAGTGGACAAATACTGTAAATACTATGTGTTTTAACATCTGCTAAACCCAGATAAGTACTTTAAGATAAGTACTAAAGGAAAAAGAACAAAAAAAGAAATATTTCGTTTTCAAGAGCTACCACACGGTAGGTGATGGACTTTTTGAACTTACAGATTTCAGTAATGAGTTGTAATAGCTTAGTTAAGTTGTAATGAGTTGTACCAGTAGCTCCTTAAAATGTGTGTGTGAGAGAGAGAGAGAGAGAGAGAGAGAGAGAGAGAGAGAGAGAGAGAGAGAGAGAGAGAGCGCGTGCGAGCATGTACATTAAAATACTAAACACATAAATTCGTAATATTAACTAAACTTCAAATATTAAATCATTTCACTAATACAGGTGTTAATCCTCTGACATTTGAACTTTATTTTGGAAGTACGCTGTATATTTGTCGCGTGGTCAGATTACCAGCTTATCTAAGAATTTGTCTCTAGCGGACTACCCACGCTGACATTTAGTTTAAACACGGCTTCCACTGCTTAGTTATCCATATTTTCTTATTCCACCTACTTTATCAATTATGACTACACAAATTCGCCGTATTTTTAACAGCTTCCATTAGCAGCTATTTTTAAGTAACTCTAACCTTTTTTATCTTCTTCCCCATTTTCTAAATATAAATGTAAATAACAGTGCTTTTTGCATATCTAGAGACAGCTGTTCAATTACTGTTGGCTACCGTTATGTATTTGCCTTTTGTATTGCATCAGCACTTTTGTAGCTTGTGTATTAATGGCATAATATGTAACAATCAGGTGTTTCGTTGATCTCTCTCTGTTTAAAATCCTCGTATCTGTTTATACCAATTTCCGCATGCACTTGATTCAAGAAAACTTTCTTGGCCTTTCTCTTAGCATTTCCCCTATCAACCTCGTGCAGTCTGATATCGTAGGCACAGTTGATTTTAACTAAGCCCAGCTGTTGAGATTTTATTCTTGTTCTGCTCATTCTCTTGTTTGTTCATGTATCGTAGTAAACAATTCAAGATTTAACTTTTCGTGAAATTCCATGCATTTTATTTTTCTTGTAACAATGTTTCTTTTTATAAAAGTTACAACAGCGTCGGCGTAGTTTATATAATAGCAGTTTTTGCCTCTGTTAACTACTTGTAGTCTTTTCCGGTCAGCTGACAATGTTCTACACCGATCTCTGAAAACAAGAACTTAACTCGACACGATCCAGCTGAATATTAATGTAATTGTGTCATCCCAAGATATCATAACTGTTTCTTTTTGTTCTTCTTCAGATCAAAGTCTGCAACAAGAGTTATGAAAATAGCGTAGCGTTAATTCAGCAATCATACTGCTAAGCTGAGGACACGTGTCCTCACGCTTTGCAGGTTTAGTATGCGCTGCAGAATAACGTTACGCTATAGATCATTCGAGATACCCCTTCCACACGTTCTGGCATCAGGCCGGCTATGAGTGCCACACAGCAGGGCTATAAATAATTGATTTCGAGGTTCGTAGTGACTGTTTGTGATTTGCGGGTTTAGTGTTATTTATTATGAAACTGTAATAAGGAGACACTTATTGTTGTGTGCTGGACAAATTTAACTTGATTCATTATATAGGAGTGCCTCTGTTAATTTCTAACTGTTGTGTGTGGGCTAACCAATGTTGTAATTGACGACTTCATCTGGTGTCAGTTATTCTGTTTCCACTGTACAATACGACGATCCGTGCGATTGTCGATAACAGTACGTAGTCTCAATATAACCTCTCTGTGTTTTCGTATTTACAAAAATGAAAGTGATCTTTTGTGAGGATATTATCTATTTTAATACTATATCCTGGTATGTATAAGACTCACTTGAAAGAACAAAAGTGTTGATATTTAAGTAAATTTTACAGAACAGTATTTTTAAAAAGCGGTAACACCTCCAGTGTCATCTTCAGACAATGTTTAGGTTTAAACTGATCTAAAGCAAAACCGACTATTGTGTTGTCCATTAGCAGATTTTAATCTGGTTGGTTTGTGTTTTAGGACTTCTATTAGTAATCTATTCTTTACTTACACCCCAAGTGATTACACGATTGCTCTTACACTGTTTAATCTTCAGATAGCTAAGAAGTATTCTAAATGAAGTATAATGATCTTATACAACGTGCAGATATTTATGGAATGAAAATACTTTTAACATATAGAGGTGAAAATATGAAAAGCGTTTAAAATTTAACTTTAAGTTAAGTTTAACCTTAAAATTAACGCTTAAATTTAATTTAAACGCTTCTTATTCTGTCCATAACGGATTCAATAATTATCAGCAAAGGACTGTGAATATCGACATCGATTGTTTCTTTTACTAATTGTTTTCTAATAACTTTCTTCACTGTTTCATCGTCATCATCATTGTCCCATTGCTTATTTTCTCTTATCTATTTGAGTTTACAACAGAAATCGGCAGGCCGTTAATCGCGAACACAATTTCGTTATCTTGAGGAAATATTTTTGATCACACTGTATTTTACTGGATTTTAGCCTGCAACACTCTTGAACTTCCTTTACCTTAATATATCGGTAAATAGCTAGGAACGTTATCATAAAACTCTTCTACTTTGCAAACGTAGATAATCAAATATTGTATCTAGACTTTGTAGCTTACCGTATGTAGATAATGCATTTTAAATAGGTTTCTTGTTACATTGTGGGCCTACTGATTAAGCTTGCGATCCAACACAGGAGATTTTACAACGCTACAACTAACTTCTGCATAGGCTTACTGTAAATGTGATCAGTCATTTTGTAAAAAGTCGCATTACAACTAGGTAGGACTTTGGTAATCAAGAAACTTGTTCAGTAGTTCTCCGATGTATGTATATTGCCGACATCTCCATGGTGATTTCTTTGTATGTGTGTGAGGGGGGGGGCGCTCGCGAGGAAAGGAAGATGTAGACAACAAACGTACGCAAATTAGAAGCATGGAAAACAACTGTTAGGAAATCATCAAATACATACTAATGTTCCATATTAAATAAGCAGAATTTTCGCCTTATTATTATTATTCAGTCAACAAATAGGTCTCTATGACAGTTCACACCACCAGGATCAATCTAAACAAGTGAATTACCACGTACCATTACTAATTCAAAAAGTCCGTATTGATTTTCTTCTGCAGCAGGACTGAAATAGTCATATTATACGGGTAACAATTGATGAATCATTGAGAGAAATCAATTTCTTATGCTGACAATATGTACTTTAATATTAATAACGTATAGTATTAATAGAATTGTACCAGTATTAATTAAATTTTACACAGTTGCAGGTCAGACGTGAATGGCGCAGTCTATCTGACCGAGTCACGAAACAAAACGAGAATACTACGCCGCATCGATAGAAACGAAATAACCTGTAATTGCCTGGTGGCGGGGTGACGAGACAGGGCGAGGAGGGTTTAATTGGTGTGTGACAGGCAGCGTACCACATAACCCACTGCAACAGTCAGGGAAAGGTAACAAATTTATGGGTTGAAATTTAAATTACAATTCGCAAGAAGCTATGATTCATATTTGTGGGTTTTTAATATTTACGGGCTGCAAGCTCCTCTGAAATTTACGAGTCCAGCTTCTGAACGTTTTGTTTCTACGTTCAAATAGACAGAGGGGGCGTGCAGAAAGGCCCTGTTTATAAAATACTTCCAAACACAATATTTAATTTTCCGATTAAATTAAATTTCACACTTTGCGTTATAGCTTCTGTTTTTATTAAGTTATAAATTACATTCGCACAGTCCAAGTGATTTAAATGTAATATAAATAAAAGAGGTGCGTAAAGACTACTAATCGGTTGCGAAATGCTGATTTCAAATTATTCTTGTAAGTTGAATACACGCGCGTGTACACACATTCACATACAAGGATTACATATTCCTAGCGGAACTGGAGCGTTTTTACTAAGCTCCACTGATCCATTTCCTTACGGTGCGATATTGATTTCTCTTCATTCCTCAAGTAAGATTATTGCAGTATTTAGTCAACATTTTAAAATGGCTTCATAGTATGGGTATTATAGAGCCTGCAAAAATACAAAAAAAAGTTAGTTTATTTCTTTGTGATAAGGAAATTAAACATTTTACAGTTTTAAGAATGTTGTTTGGACATTCCGTTAGCTGTGCCTAAGGAAAAACGCCGTCCTTTTTCTTAGTGGAATGCGTTTAACAGGGCGGTTTTAGTGTTACATTGTTGGTTTGGAATTCTGAATGCTATTATGTTCATGAAAACCTTTTCGATTATGAAATATATATACCATACATACTTCCTCTCTATTTTTACTCTTTTAATAGTCAGATGGTACTAGAAGGATCCATAGAGAAAGAAGAAACAAATTTATGTAAACCTATTTGAAATGTAAGAAATAAATACGAGACTAGAGACTAGTATAATATCTTCATATAAATACACTGCAAGTAAATTTAATTTCAACTGACGCACGTTTCACAGACATTCTGTATCTTCAGAGGTTTGTTTGAATTGTAAGCAAAACACTGAAATACAATTCAAACAAACCTCTGAAGATACAGAATAATTTCTGTGAAACGTAAGTCAGGTGAAAATAAACCAACTTGCAGTGTATTTATACGAATATACTACATGAGAGACCTGCAGGAAACTCAACGAGTTACCTACAAAGGGATATATATATATATATATATATATATATATATATATATATTGTAACGTCTCGCGGTCAATGTCTCTCAGAGCTCAACTTGTATACTATCGTTAACTTGTTAAGCTTTCCTAATTAAGCATCTCTTTGGTACGTCATCTGGTAACGTTTCGCGGTTAATGTCTCAGAGCCTAAATAGTACTTTACTTAACTAAATCTAAGTTTTATTTGCCCTTCGAAAATCTCGCTTTAATGAGAGTCACAGTAATTGTTTAATGAAATAATATTTTATTAGACCCACTGTTGGGTTCGCCAATCTTGTAACGTCTCGTGGTTAATGATCAGATAGTATCGTTAGATCTTATCGTCACTCTTGCGATCGTCACAGCATTCGTTATATTTCACCAATTGTCTGTAATATTTTTCCGGCTGTTCGTCCTCTTCTTCGTCTCCTGAAACTCTGTAAACAACTACCCTATACGAAAAATAATACACATTTTATTATTTATAACAAAGTATTCATGGTATTTATTTATTAAATACACTGTTTTTTATCTTCTCCCAATACAAAAAGTTATAATCGATTCTCCCTGTCAACACAACATTGGTTCGATCTTATTTGGTAAACATAGAAAGTATAACAAAGTATCCTTGATAAAATATTAAAACAATAAAGAATTAATTTATTAATTTCCCAGGGTTAAGGTAAGTTCTTTGTGTTATGAGACGGTCAGAAATGAATAATAGAATACCAAGCTTTACATGAAAAAAATAGATTATATTTGTTTTTTTTTCTTTAGTATGTAGTTCCGGGTTTATCCGCCAGAGTACAGGTTATGTTCCTCGCTACCAATACGGAATTATTTAATGAAGGCTGAAAACGCACAGAGATCCGTCATGACGGTTTTTTGGTTAACAAAAAATAATAAAGTCCGTTTCACCTCTTTCCTGAAGTGTTTACTTGTATGGTGCAGTTTCTAGTGTTAGAAGTTATAGTTGATTTGTAATTTAGTTAATTTTTACTAGGATACGGTCTCACCAAAAATCTCGAAGTGCTAGATACTAGGCCTGGAACCAGTCGTTAAGTTTCTCAAAATTTCGTCAAATAAAGGCTTGGATGGTGTTACTTGCATGTAACAACCAAAAATTTAAAAATTTTAGTATGACTGAAAAGACGTTACATTCAGCATGACACACCTACTCAGGCCTCGAGCAATAAATAAAGAACTGTGTGTCGAAGTGTCAAGTGAACGTTTACTTCAGACAATGCAAGTACGTTTCACATAGATGTACAGTAGGGAACAAGGTTGGCCGTGACAGACTCAACTCAAACACGAGATTTACAGCCTGCAAATGTAAGATAATGGAAACTGTGTCAAGTACCAATTTAGAGGAGAACTGTGACGGACACACTGCCGGTTATTTGAAAAGTACTAGTAAGAATAAAAGGGTGTAAGACACACAATAGTATATACCCTATACGAGGACGGACATCGATACCTAAAATAATAGAATCGAACTTGTAAACAGCAGGGGAACGACTTACTGGCGACAACGGATATTTACGACAGGCAGAAGGTGTGCCGTTTTGGAAACGACGTCACGCTGCGCCAGGATAGCGTTCTGGAAAAAAGGGGTCAAACACAGCGAACAATAACAAGATACGACACATTGTTTGCGTGAGAACTGCAGTGAGATCCGGAGTACGCTTAGACAATAGATTGATAGACAACCATGAAATTGCTCCTGTTCTAGGAAAAGGAGTACGGAGGCTTTCGACGCGGACTCGTGGGGAGACAGGATATCCAATCACAACCCAGCATCTACCCAGAGAACTGGTGGAGAGGACCGTCGCCAGCATAGCAACGGGAACGTCGAATGAGAAGTGAAGAACGACACTCTGGCTTAAGGGTAGGAGATCTTCTGTCCTATCATGTTCAACTTGAGGCGTGTTTTCCAGTAGGGTGCATTGTGGTACACGATGCTTGATAAAAACCGTTTGCAGAGCACGCGGGAGAACAGTCTTTTCATAATTTTTAACTCATATACTTTGAGCAGTCAGTCAGTCAGTAGGACAGTCTTTCATAATTTTTCACTCAAATAACTTTCAACAGTCGGTCGTCAAAGTTCGATTAACATGCGGACGGCAGTGGGACTTTGAAACTTTGCCACGCGACATGTAACTAAGAGACTTAGACAGTTCGATATTGGCGCGTATCCGGTAATAGTGTACTTTCAGTGTCTAAAAACATGCGACATACGCCAGTGCTTAACAATTATAGAATTCTTTATTATACTCTAATTCAGAATTGAACTAACCAGTCACACTTACGTCAATAATCGACGCGTAGAACTATCATTGATGTAATACCGGACGGCGAAATCATAACATTATACAGTGCTTCGGAGCGATACAATATCATGTGGAGCAATTACACCGCGGCATCAAAACACTAACAGTAATGAACATACCAAACGTTGAACAATAGACAGACATATATATATATACACCATAGTTAACGATGAACTTATCTTCACGACACATAATTTCATGACTCGAACAATAACAGCAGAATCAACAAATACGCACACACAGCGCGAGTGAATCTGTTTCGCGTGTGTTAAGTGTCAGTGACAGCACAGTTTCCCACACATGGTCCAGCAGAGAGGAGTTACACCGATGTAAATTTCGGATAATTCATCTAAACAAGTAATCTTTATGCTATTCTTATCATAAGGAACTCTACTGTCCTGTCTCTTTTTCAAGAAACACCCCTTGAGCATTTAAATTAAACATGACAAACATAATTAACGCCATCCATCTGAGGCATACGATGAACGCATTAGTATAGGATTTATTGTTTGAATATTTGTGTTTCTATATATCGATTGCATTATATATGTATGTGTATGTTTTTCAGCAAACAACGTATTGGATTTACCTTGTAATTTGATGTATAAACATGTGTTCTTTTATGTTCTTTTCATGAGTTTATGAATGTATGTATTTACAGGGAATCATCCATATTTTATATATTGAATTTAATGAATGATATAATGTTAATAAATAAGTGTTTATTTTATCAATATGCGTTCATCATTGTCGAATTACCTCAGAACGAGAAAGTAATGGCATTTGAGTAATTTATGGTAGTTTATTTTATTTTATTTTATTAATGCAACAACTAGAGTCTCCATGCAATAGTTATGCTAACGTAAAGTAATTAACGTGTTATTTATTGATTACACGAGCTCATTATGCAAATTAATATATTCAATAGTTACTTAATCACAGATTAATTAATCCATTATTGTTAGCATAATTGCTTAATGACTGCCCAACACGTGGCAAGTGTAGTATTTGGCTCTCAAAGAACGTAGGGCTCGGCAATCACAGATTAGTTAATTCAGTAGCGTAATAGCATAACACCCCACAGTGTTGTATTTGGCGCCCACCGCACGGCAAAGAGCAGGCAGTAGAGATAGGATAAGCGTATATGTTAATATTTCATGTTAGTAGTTGTAAGAACAAATATTATTAGTGTGAAGCTAGTTGGACTGGGACTGAATGTTAACGCGTAGTAAAGCTGCAAAAATGACGACCAGTAGTACAGATTCCATGGATTTCGACATTAACAACCAACAGGGAGTACCTGGTGTCGAACGAGAGGAATCACCAACTTATTCACAAATGACCGAGGAGACGTCAGACGTCAGAGCGCGGGGACAGGAGTCCCAACAACAACCGCAGGAAGAGATGACGTTGCGCGCATTAATGGACTTTATGAGTAAGAAGTTTGAAAAGCAAAAGGAAGAGATTAATGAGAATTTTAATGAAAAATTCTAAAGGCAAAAGGAAGAGATTAACGAGAATTTTAATAAAAAATTCGAGAAATTAGAAGAAAAGTTATAAAAGCAGAATGAAAATTTTACACAAATACGCGCAGAAATGCGTGAATATATAAATAATTGTGATAAGAAGTTAGACGAACAAAAGGAGCAGCTCGCGCTGTTACGCACAGAGATACGTGGACATACGAATAACTGGAACAACAATAAAAACGAAGTCGAGAAGAAACAGGAAGAAGAAGAGAATGAAAGTTACGAAGAGGTACGGAAAGTACGAGATAACGATAACGCTGTTGATTTCACAGACGTGTTAGCTACTAAGAAATTAGCAACTGTGAGATCTAACGTAAGTGTCAGTAGTAAGTCGAGAAACAGGTGGATTGAGAAAAGAAATGATTTTGTTTCTTTGTACTTAATGACGTCGGAAGAGGATTATCCAGACATGGATAGAGATAATAAAAGTTTAATACCATCAAATAGAATGCGTAAAAGGCATAAATTCAACGATACGAGGGCAGACACTGCATCAGTGAAACCAATGATGAACTATTTAGAATGTGGAATGGACACACATCGTCGAAGTAGTCGAGCTGCAGCAGTAAGAAGCATGAAGAGGAAGTTCGATATTAAGATGAACACTGCGTGTTATGAAGCAGAATGCAAATTTAAACAAACCATGGATGAGGTGAAACGAAAAAACCGACAGGATCCGTATGTAAATTCGTCCTGGGCAAGGAACGTTATGAGAAAAAGGAGAAGAATAAAATTCGCCGAACGACTTAAGAAAATTGTAAGTGCTACTAGTACTGAAAGAAGATACCAAGCGCTCGAGGTAAGAATTCTTAAAAATATAGAAAACAAGATATTATTATGTAAGCACACGAGAAGTGAAATAACTGTCGAACAACGGAGTTGTACACAGACCTGGAAACGACGACAAAAGCAATTTAAAGCGTGTCGGCTTAGAGAAAGTGGTCGGAGACGACGATGTGACATATCTTCTACCCACCCTCAGAGAGAGAGAAAGGGACATGTCATAAATCTTGGAGGCAGGAGGGCAGCACATTTCAACAGAGTAACGGGGACGAATAACCGGCTGTCGAGTGAATGTGTGACGCAAGCCACTAGGTCAAATACCCTCACTGTTTACAAACAAAATGCGTGCGTGAATGACGGCACAAGGTCTACTAGACGTACAACTATGTCTCCACAAATAGACAGTTAAGAACGAAATAAATGAACACGTGGTAAGAAGGCGATTTTAAGAACGTCTGAAAATTTAATAATTAGGTTAGATAATATTGAATAAAATACATTAAATATGATTGATTATGTGATAATACATAAACCAAGGTAAGATAATTATAGATATGAGTATTAATGAATGACGATTAACGTATGAAACTAAAATGACGCAACATACGAGCTCACTGAGTGCGATAGCAATGAGAAACTGAGGGGTATTTTTAACGTACGATTGCTGAAGAGATACTTTGAGACGAAATCACAAGTCTCAAAGGAAAATGAAAGTGCATCGACGATCAGTTAGACTAGTGGACTAGGAGGAGGCGGATCAACACATAAGGTGAATGTCCCGCGAAAACCGGTCCAACTAGCTAATCGGTATGATGTATGTCTTATTAGTGTATAATGTAAAGATTTTGTACAAGGAGTTCTTAAGTCACGATGTGGCAATCTAACGACATTAATTACATGTGTATAGCCAGTGTTAATGGAAATTTAAATAGAAAAGACAATTATGATGTGAAAAGTTCAGTTGAATGTGCAGCAATAAATTGCGAAAAGACGTTATAACGAGTTTTATAGACACCCGATGATATTAGATTAATTAATCAAATCTGAGTGATATAAAACAAAGTTATCTATAATCATAATGATCTCAAGTGAATTGTTAATTGTTCCTGAATAATGTATATAAATTTCTAATCAATATAATCAGTATAGATGATAGTAACACGTATTGTGAGTGATACTCAATAATAAGTAGTGAATGTATCAATGTGTATTTACAGGTCGTAAATTGTATTTTAAATGTTCAAGATAGACTAAGAACATTAGCTATCATAATGATATTTAAACGATACATGAATAATTGTATTTCATGTCGAAAATCATTATTTCATGTGTTAGAGTATAAGCGGACGGCACAGCCATCCACAGCTGTTATTATTATTGTACATAATCCCATATCTAATTAGATATGCAAATATGTGTGAAAATACGTTTATCCTTCCTCAGATGCACGGCAATAAATTCCCAGAGGTAGTTTACGACCAAATATAGGGAATATATACCCATATACCCCAAGCAGAGGAAAGTAGGTCAATGACCGCGACTTTATCAGAGGGGACTCCCACAACAAACACAGAGCGCAGAAATCGGATTAGAGTGTCTTCCGCTAATCCAACATCAAATCCGATTTGGGGACCTATGTAACAACCAAAAATTTAAAAATTTTAGTATGACTGAAAAGACGTTACATTCAGCATGACACACCTACTCAGGCCTCGAGCAATAAATAAAGAACTGTGTGTCGAAGTGTCAAGTGAACGTTTACTTCAGACAATGCAAGTACGTTTCACATAGATGTACAATAGGGAACAAGGTTGGCCGTGACAGACTCAACTCAAACACGAGATTTACAGCCTGCAAATGTAAGATAATGGAAACTGTGTCAAGTACCAATTTAGAGGAGAACTGTGACGGACACACTGCCGGTTATTTGAAAAGTACTAGTAAGAATAAAAGGGTGTAAGACACACAATAGTATATACCCTATACGAGGACGGACATCGATACCTAAAATAATAGAATCGAACTTGTAAACAGCAGGGGAACGACTTACTGGCGACAACGGATATTTACGACAGGCAGAAGGTGTGCCGTTTTGGAAACGACGTCACGCTGCGCCAGGATAGCGTTCTGGAAAAAAGGGGTCAAACACAGCGAACAATAACAAGATACGACACATTGTTTGCGTGAGAACTGCAGTGAGATCCGGAGTACGCTTAGACAATAGATTGATAGACAACCATGAAATTGCTCCTGTTCTAGGAAAAGGAGTACGGAGGCTTTCGACGCGGACTCGTGGGGAGACAGGATATCCAATCACAACCCAGCATCTACCCAGAGAACTGGTGGAGAGGACCGTCGCCAGCATAGCAACGGGAACGTCGAATGAGAAGTGAAGAACGACACTCTGGCTTAAGGGTAGGAGATCTTCTGTCCTATCATGTTCAACTTGAGGCGTGTTTTCCAGTAGGGTGCATTGTGGTACACGATGCTTGATAAAAACCGTTTGCAGAGCACGCGGGAGAACAGTCTTTTCATAATTTTTAACTCATATACTTTGAGCAGTCAGTCAGTCAGTAGGACAGTCTTTCATAATTTTTCACTCAAATAACTTTCAACAGTCGGTCGTCAAAGTTCGATTAACATGCGGACGGCAGTGGGACTTTGAAACTTTGCCACGCGACATGTAACTAAGAGACTTAGACAGTTCGATATTGGCGCGTATCCGGTAATAGTGTACTTTCAGTGTCTAAAAACATGCGACATACGCCAGTGCTTAACAATTATAGAATTCTTTATTATACTCTAATTCAGAATTGAACTAACCAGTCACACTTACGTCAATAATCGACGCGTAGAACTATCATTGATGTAATACCGGACGGCGAAATCATAACATTATACAGTGCTTCGGAGCGATACAATATCATGTGGAGCAATTACACCGCGGCATCAAAACACTAACAGTAATGAACATACCAAACGTTGAACAATAGACAGACATATATATATATACACCATAGTTAACGATGAACTTATCTTCACGACACATAATTTCATGACTCGAACAATAACAGCAGAATCAACAAATACGCACACACAGCGCGAGTGAATCTGTTTCGCGTGTGTTAAGTGTCAGTGACAGCACAGTTTCCCACACATGGTCCAGCAGAGAGGAGTTACACCGATGTAAATTTCGGATAATTCATCTAAACAAGTAATCTTTATGCTATTCTTATCATAAGGAACTCTACTGTCCTGTCTCTTTTTCAAGAAACACCCCTTGAGCATTTAAATTAAACATGACAAACATAATTAACGCCATCCATCTGAGGCATACGATGAACGCATTAGTATAGGATTTATTGTTTGAATATTTGTGTTTCTATATATCGATTGCATTATATATGTATGTGTATGTTTTTCAGCAAACAACGTATTGGATTTACCTTGTAATTTGATGTATAAACATGTGTTCTTTTATGTTCTTTTCATGAGTTTATGAATGTATGTATTTACAGGGAATCATCCATATTTTATATATTGAATTTAATGAATGATATAATGTTAATAAATAAGTGTTTATTTTATCAATATGCGTTCATCATTGTCGAATTACCTCAGAACGAGAAAGTAATGGCATTTGAGTGATTTATGGTAGTTTATTTTATTTTATTTTATTAATGCAACAACTAGAGTCTCCATGCAATAGTTATGCTAACGTAAAGTAATTAACGTGTTATTTATTGACTACACGAGCTCATTATGCAAATTAATATATTCAATAGTTACTTAATCACAGATTAATTAATCCATTATTGTTAGCATAATTGCTTAATGACTGCCCAACACGTGGCAAGTGTAGTATTTGGCTCTCAAAGAACGTAGGGCTCGGCAATCACAGATTAGTTAATTCAGTAGCGTAATAGCATAACACCCCACAGTGTGGTATGCAGAAGTTCTAATAGAAGGTGTACATCTCTCGTCAATTTTTATTAAATTTCGCACTGTTTAGTCCGAAAGTATTCATAAATTTTCATATTTTATATAGACATTACACTTTTTCCAAACGTTCACTTCTCAATTGTTTTAACAATTAAATTCATATCTTGTTAGTTGGTTACTGTTAGTAACCAAGAATTTTTTATGGTTTTTTATTGGTGAATCTATATAATTTTGAGTATATAGGCTGTTATTAATTATTATAAATTTATTTCTTATTTATAGAAAAATAATCCTTTTTAACTTTTGTTTATAATCCAATTTAATTTATATAAGGTTTTGCTTTCTATTTTCTCTTAAACTTATACATAGGTCTTTAATATTTTGATTTCCTTGAATTGTATTTATTTATTATTTATTATTTGCTTAAAGTATTCTTACTCTAAACTATTCTCCTCTGCCATTTTGCTCATACAGTATTATTTTATTTTATTATTATTTTTTATCTAACCCTGGGTTATCTTATATTTAAACACAATTATTATATTAAACATAAAATTATACCTAGGTACAAAACCTTTGTGGCCTACACAATACAAATTATACAAAATAGAAACAAAATACAGAATTTGTCAGTATCAACATAGTCTACTGCTACAATTAATTGTTTCGCCATCTACAGTATAAATCTGTGAGATGCTCCTTTTTTACCACTTACTTTCTCACTATGTACACTATATCTCACTTTGTACCCTATATGTCACTTAGTTATAGTTTATAGTGTTCTGTAATACAAAGTAATCTATAGCTAGGTATATAATACCCATTTCTGACCTTTAGAGTGGGGTGATTATGTTATCATTTTTTGGGCATGGGTTATGTAACGTTACATAAAGCCCCGCCACTAGAACAGATTTATTTTTGTTTTACTGGTTTCAAAAAATAAATTGTTGAACTCTTCAATCTTCGGATTCTTCTATTAATCTTCATAATATTCCTTCCTTTCTGATCGTTTATACACCTGTTATTCGGTTAATGGTAATAAGCTGGATTTTATATTGAACTCTCTCTCTCTCTTGGAGGCATATTCGTTAATGATTTAATTTCTCTGGGTATTGGTCCTTCCACATATTACTTGATAAGGGCTGGTCACACTAATCATAAAAAACTTGTTTTAACACTTATATTTCTATTTACTTCTATAAATTCGCTTTCTCAATTAAGCTTCTGTCTGCTATCTTCCTTCTATTTTCTACATTCATACTTCTGGAATCTAATATCACTCTTTTCAGCTATTTTATATCATCACTTAAATATTCAATTTCCCTAACGTTTTTCCCTATCCTGTGCGGTGGTTCAGTTCGGGTGGCCACTTTTGGGTCCATTACTCCGCTGTCCATCCTTACACCTTCTGAGACCAGGGGAACATCATCCCTGCTCAGGAAAATTATTGCCGGAACATTTCTACGGTCAATTCATTATAATAAAAAAATTACAAGTAGTCGATTAGCGACTAATACTAAACACTTTTGGGATTCTTCATACTGTTGCTGTTTGCATTTAATTATATATTTCTTTTTCTTCTTGATTCCTTCTTCTTTTTCATTAACTAATACCATATAACATTATTGATAGGCATTATTTTAAAATCCTTTTGACTTTCCTACTTGTGACATATTTTCTCCGTATCATTTCTTCATATATCATTTTCAATTCCGAGAAATTCTAAATTACAGTTGTATTAATTATCATCCTCCTTCAGCTTCATTGTAGTCATTAAATTATTCGTTATTCTTCTTATTGTACCTTCTTATCTGAGCACATTACCATTAATTGTTTATTTATTTATTCTTCTTTTGTTACCATCAAAATATTATTTTTCCAATTAGTCCATTTTAAATCAGTTCTTTATAAATATTATTTAATCATCTGTTCTCTTTTTCTTGGTGGTTTGTTGTTTGTTAAATCAAATGGTTGCAAAATATCTTAAGTAAGTTGTACTTACACATTGTTTTTGAATTTTGGGGTTTTTATTAAATCATATTGTTTCGAAATATTTAGTAAGTTGTCCTTACGTACTTTTTGAATTTTGGGGTTTTATCTTTCCAATGGGTTGCTTGGTCGGTATCAGAAAATCAGTCCCCTTTTTTCTGGTTGGTTATCGTTTGGTTTAACCATGGTCCATTAACTCAGGTACTCCCTTTTCTCGGATTACTGGGGTTTTCGGAATTAATTCTCTCCTTGATAATCTTCTTACCATCCGGCTCTCCCACTTTGCTGCTATGAAACCTTCATTGAAGTCACGGTTTTCCGTCATTGTTAGTTCTTTTTTAACTAACAGGTATTGCACCTCCTCTGACCTAACATATTCACTCATTTTTAATATCATTCCATTCCCTTTTTCTTCTGGATGATTTACCAAATTTTTTAATGATATATTCCGTCTTGATGATATGACTGATATCTTCTGATGCACTTCAATCGTCGACACATTTAACTGGGATGTAAACTTAATTAACTCCCTCTGTTCATTAATTGGAAGGTTAAATACATTAATTAATCCACCCTTCCTCATCTCCAATTCTTCCCTTGTGTTTATTATTTTCTTTCTACATGTTTTTATTATTTTCTTGGTTTTCTTTTCCAGGTATTGATTATCCTTTTTGTTGTGGCTATTTTTATTTTCCGATGGCATTACACCTTGGTATTCTGTAATTTCTATTTTCTTCCTGCTCTCTTCTGTATTCGGACTTACTTTAATACCTTCTGAAATGCTGTCTAATGTTTCATACAAATTCTTGAAACCTTCATCCATTTGCTTATTTGTCTCCCCCTTGTATGAATCTGCTTTTTGGCTAAGTGTGTTACTGATCATGTCAATCTTTTCATGAATTTGTTTTATAATTTTTTTACTTTCTTCAAATTTGGTGTTCATATATTCCCTTTGTCCGTTAATAATTTCTTTCAATTTGTGGTGTTGTTCATTCATGGTTTGTCTGATATTTCCATGAATGGTCTCAATTTTTTCGTTTAGTTGTTTAACTAAACTTTCCTGAATACTATCTATTTTCTCATTGGTTTGCTTGTTATTTTCCTCCTGTTTCCTAAAGTTCTCCTTATTTTCCTCCTTGGTTTGCTTTGAGTTTTCCTCCTGTTTCCTAAACTTTTCATCTATTTTATTAAATTTTTCGGCTATAAATTTCATCATGTCTTGCCAATTTGGTTCGCCGCTGGCTTCCGCTTTGTCTGGTTGGTCCCCTTGGGCATCCTCTTCAACTCTTTCTTTTTCCGTGTTTGTGACTACTTCGGTTTCTTCTTTATCGCCTGTTTGTTGTTCCATTGCACTGTCCGTGACTACTTCTATTTCTCGTTCCTGTCTACCTTCTTCCTTCTCCTTGTCTTCTGCCCTCTTCTTCGATCTGCCTCTGGTATTATGCATTTCTTGTTTTCTCATAGCTGCCGACGATAATTAGGTTTTTTTGTTATATTATTTTGTTGAATATCTCAAACTTTCTTTCCCAATTAAAGCCCTTTTACGTTGAGCGCCATTTTGTAACGTCTCGCGGTCAATGTCTCTCAGAGCTCAACTTGTATACTATCGTTAACTTGTTAAGCTTTCCTAATTAAGCATCTCTTTGGTACGTCATCTGGTAACGTTTCGCGGTTAATGTCTCAGAGCCTAAATAGTACTTTACTTAACTAAATCTAAGTTTTATTTGCCCTTCGAAAATCTCGCTTTAATGAGAGTCACAGTAATTGTTTAATGAAATAATATTTTATTAGACCCACTGTTGGGTTCGCCAATCTTGTAACGTCTCGCGGTTAATGATCAGATAGTATCGTTAGATCTTATCGTCACTCTTGCGATCGTCACAGCATTCGTTATATTTTATGTTTACAGTTCCAAAAAAAACTGAAATCGAGGGTGTGTGATTTGGGAGAATTCAATGAAGTTGTTTGACCGTAGTTAGGAGAGAGAGGGCTAAAGGTATTATCCCCTGAGCATACAATTACTTAATTTAAATTTCTCCGCTCATGAGACCAGCTGATTTTGACGTTTGCAAACAAATTGGAGGTTAAATTAACACCAATTGTCTGTAATATTTTTCCGGCTGTTCGTCCTCTTCTTCGTCTCCTGAAACTCTGTAAACAACTACCCTATAGGAAAAATAATACACATTTTATTATTTATAACAAAGTATTCATGGTATTTATTTATTAAATACACTGTTTTTTATCTTCTCCCAATACAAAAAGTTATAATCGATTCTCCCTGTCAACACAACATTGGTTCGATCTTATTTGGTAAACATAGAAAGTATAACAAAGTATCCTTGATAAAATATTAAAACAATAAAGAATTAATTTATTAATTTCCCAGGGTTAATGGTAAGTTCTTTGTGTTATGAGACGGTCAGAAATGAATAATAGAATACCAAGCTTTACATGAAAAAAATAGATTATATTTGTTTTTTTTTCTTTAGTATGTAGTTCCGGGTTTATCCGCCAGAGTACAGGTTATGTTCCTCGCTACCAATACGGAATTATTTAATGAAGGCTGAAAACGCACAGAGATCCGTTATGACGGTTTTTTGGTTAACAAAAATTAATAAAGTCCGTTTCACCTCTTTCCTGAAGTGTTTACTTGTATGGTGCAGTTTCTAGTGTTAGAAGTTATAGTTGATTTGTAATTTAGTTAATTTTTACTAGGATACGGTCTCACCAAAAATCTCGAAGTGCTAGATACTAGGCCTGGAACCAGTCGTTAAGTTTCTCAAAATTTCGTCAAATAAAGGCTTGGATGGTGTTACTTGCAGAAGTTCTAATAGAAGGTGTACATCTCTCGTCAATTTTTATTAAATTTCGCACTGTTTATTCCGAAAGTATTCATAAATTTTCAAATTTTATATAGACATTACACTTTTTCCAAACGTTCACTTCTCAATCGTTTTAACAATTAAATTCATATCTTGTTAGTTGGTTCCTGTTAGTAACCAAGAATTTTTTATGGTTTTTTATTGGTGAATCTATATAATTTTGAGTATATAGGCTGTTATTAATTATTATAAATTTATTTATTATTTATAGAAAAATAATCCTTTTTAACTTTTGTTTATAATCCAATTTAATTTATATAAGGTTTTTCTTTCTATTTTCTCTTATAAAAATTCTTTAACTTTTATAAAAATTTTAATTTTTAAAAATTCTCTTATAAACTTATACATAGGTCTTTAATATTTTGATTTCCTTCAATTGTATTTATTTATTATTTATTATTTGCTTAAAGTATCCTTACTCTAAACTATTCTCCTCTGCCATTTTACTCATACAGTATTATTTTATTTTATTATTATTTTTTATCTAACCCTGGGTTACCTTATATTTAAACACAATTATTATATTAAACATAAAATTATACCTAGGTACAAAACCTTTGTGGCCTACACAATACAAATTATACAAAATACGAACAAAATACAGAATTTGTCAGTATCAATATAGTCTACTGCTACAATTAATTGTTTCTCCATCTACAGTATAAATCTGTGAGATGCTCCTTTTTAACCACTTACTTTCTCACTATGTACACTATATCTCACTTTGTACCCTATATGTCACTTAGTTATAGTTTATAGTGTTCTGTAATACAAAGTAATCTATAGCTAGGTATATAATACCCATTTCTGACCTTTAGAGTGGGGTGATTATGTTATCATTTTTTGGGCATGGGTTATGTAACGTTACAATATATATATATATATATTGTAACTCGACGATTGACCTAGATTTAACAGGTGTTTTATTATTTACGGTCTATTTATCCGGGATTCAAATAAAAACTAAACCGTTGTTTATTTTGGGTTACGGGATGTATTGTCAAGATTGAGGAGGAGAGAGATAACGCAAAATAAATATTTCAAAAGTTCCCGCAGTGCTGTCTGATAAAGAATTTGCGTCGGCTACGAAGAAACTGACTGTGACGTAAACAGATCAAGTGTATGTTGACGGAGTCTTGTCGTCTGCTTCGTTAAGGTTATCTACGTGTTGCTCCCGCTCTCACTTGGTTCCTGTAAAAATCTCTTATCCCAATTACAATTCCCCAAAAATAATATCTCTTTTTCGTAATCAATGGTTTATTATTATTTCTATTATTTGATTACTAGGACAAATTAATAGTTCAACCACACATAGGCTGCAACAAAATATAGGATCGATCTTTGTATTGGATTCGATCTGTGCTAAAATTACAATTAAATATATTATAACTTTAATCTCAGGGCTAGGGTTCTTTGAACTGTTAGGAAGTCAGATAATGACAAAGAGAATACAACACATTACAATAATTCTGAAATGAAACGTTAATCTTACTCACTAAATTAAATAACATAAAACAGAAATATAGTTAATGTCCCTACGGTGATGCGAAATTCCGTTAGCAAGGCTGTATACAAAACAACTCAAAATGGCCGACCTCACTTCGAACTACTACACGTTGTTTGCGTGTGTTCCAGTTTTAATTCAAATAAAATGTTTTACTCTATTCTTTCACTGTATCTTTATTAAGTAGATTGTTTAATAATCTCTGATGATTATTCAAGTAGTGTCTGTGAAGCTTGGCTGAGTGTGGTGTATAACTATTTAAAGGTTAAATCTATAGTTACGCTTCAGATGTAGTCGATATTATGCCTTCTCATTTCTGGTTAGTATTTATGATTCTTGATCCTACTTCGATCTTTTCGTTTTATGGTTTGTATTTTATATGATTTTAATTATATTTCTTTCTTCTTCATTTTGGTTATATATTTTTTCTTCTCAATACTGTTGTAATTACAATTTTTACTTTTAACTTCAGAGGCTTGTAAAATTGATCTTGTTTCATCTACAATTAACAAAAGACTTCCAATAATGTTTCTTTTGTGTCAACGGCTTTGACCAGCAATATCTGCTTTGCTATTGGTTGGTTTTGTGAACCTGAGGTCAACCGGCACTGCATTTGAATATAATGTTCATTCATACTCATCCAAAAAGTATTACTTTGCTATTTTTTGATTGTGTTATAATTTAATTATACAGCGTTATGCCTAAATAAGAAATAAACATTTTGACACCTTATTTCACGTGATTGGGTGTTATAATAGGAGCTTTTACCCCTTTACAAAAGTACTACTTAAGGACCATTATCAATCTATAAAACCTATCATAGAACACTTTCATTTATCATATTAGTTTACAATACTCTATAATTACTTTACAGGATTAGGTTTATTACATACTCTGGGTCCCTAATTATTATATTATTACATTAGTTTGTTGTTTTAGACATTTCTGACCTTGCTATTCTCTGTTTTTGCAAGTTGGGATTAGGCCATACACAACCATGTTTTTACTTACATTCATGCTTACTTACATGTCTGCTTCGAACCCATTTGCCTTGTTACAATGTTTATAAATGATTATATTAATTACTTCATTTTACATTAACTAGAAGCCTTAACATTTAACATTTTAAATTGACAGTAGAACACCTTAATATTTTAAAAAAGAAATGTTGCCTACATGGCCAATACCATGTTCCCTATCCTATAAACAACATTATGACTTAGTTTGTTATTTCACAGTCCTGTCTGTCTGAATTCATAACACACAATTAGTTTATGATCATTATCTCAATGTTTGTGTTAAACTTTGATAAGGTTTATGCTGTGGCAATACTAAAATCTTGTCCTTGCCCACAAGTTCATAACAAAAATTAACATTATTTATCACTCATAATGTGTATTGGGTTTAATGTTAAGACCAACATACATAAATATCATTTGACCCTTCTGCAGGGTTACCTTTCAAAATAATGTCCTTCTGATAAATCTTATGACTAGTATAATTTATGATATTAATAAGAAAAATAACTAATACTGACTGGGTATTAGTAGAGTTCCACGCTATGCAATTCTAATTGACATTTATTATATTCACTCATTTTGCTTATATTGCAATGGTTTGTTTTGGGCTTATTTTGTTTTTACTCACTCACTCGGTATTTTAAAAGAAACACTGATTCACTTAGTCATTTCTGCTTGGTTAATAACTGGCCTTACTTCACACTATTTACAATGCTTGACTTATTCATTAAGATACAAAGGTCTTTATTTTATGCTACCTAATTGTGTTGCATTCATTTTTTTTTACATTTTACAATTTTATTTTATTTCAATAAGGTTCGCATACTAGTGTAGTCCTTAATATTTGCTTTTCACACGTCACCAAAATTTTGAAAATTTGAGATAGATATGACACTCTTGTACAAAATCTATATTCATTCTGCTTGAGATAGGTCACATGAAATTATACAAAGTATTGGTAAAATATTATTTATTTAAATATTTTTATAAAAAATACAAGTTATTTCATAGTACTGTTCAAATAATTATTGTAAATTAATGTACCTTGAGTGACTGTAATTAGAAAAAAATATAGTAAAATTGAGTAACTGTTAATAATTGAGTGGAAACAAAATAAGTACAAGACACCAGTTAAGTCACTAATCACCAGCTTTAATTTTTACAGTTAAACAGTTCGTAACTAACAACACAGTCTCTACAACAAATCAAATGAAAATTGTTCACACGCAATAAAATGTCACTAATATTAGACACAATTGTATTATAATAAATTGTAATTATACCGCCCGATTATAAAATGCAACACCACTAATAACCACTTGAACGTACACAGTCATAACTCGAACCGCTCTGTAAATATATCGCACTAATACTGACTTGAATGTCGTTGAGTACTGGTATTTATAGCCAGTCGCATATCTAGATAATTGCGTTTTAGCGTCCGTATGAACTACTGTACGTAATTAACTGCGGCCTTGACACAGTCCGCACGGCTGGGGCATCGAGAACGCTCTCGCAAATGCGTCTACAAGCACGTACGCCACACGCTTACGTTCTGGATCTCTCTGGAACGTTCGATAAACACGTAGATTGTTCTGTGACGTCGTAACATGCCTCCTCCTTAAGCCTGTTCGTCCCGAACTGGCAAACCGTCTCTAACGTTGTACTTAGCCAGGCGATTTAGGTGGACGACCTTGAACTTTTGCTATCCTTCCTGTTGAATCCGATAAACAACATCGTTTTTTTTTTCACAGTGTAGGGTCCTTCCCAGTTAGACTGAAGCTTAGGTGAGCGACCACGACGGCCCTTTGGATTGAACAACCAGACCTGATCTCCTTCTTGGAAACCCACACTATTGCTACGAATGTCATACCGAGTTTTCATTTTATTACTGGCAATCTTGAGCCGTCCTCTTACCAAGCGATTCATTTCTCGCAGTTGGTTTTCTAATTGGGAGGAATAGTTCTGCGGCTCTTGAGACTGAGTCTCAGATGATCCGAACATTAAGTCCCCAGGAAGACGAATCTCCCGCCCAAACACCAATTTTGCTGGAGTCATGCCGGTTGTGTCGTGTACTGATGATCTATACGCCATGAGGAATAGTGGTATACGTTGGTCCCAGTCTGTTTGGTTCTCGTCAACAACCTTCAAAAGATGCTGCTCAAGTGTCAATTGAATCTCTCAACCATCCCGTCCGACTGAGGATGCAGAGGCGTTGTCCTGGTCTTTCGATTTCCGAGTAGACGACATAATTCTTTAAACACTCCTGATTAGAAATTTCTCCCTTGATCTGTATGGATTTCCATAGGGGTTCCATAATGGCAACAGAAGTTGTGAACTAACTGCTTTGCCACAGTGGTAACCTCCTGATTTGGAATTGCGTAAGCTTCCACCCACTTAGTAAAGTAGTCATCTACAACCATGATGTACCGGTTTCCATCGTCAGTAACTGGGAATGGTCCAGCAATGTCTATGGCAATTCTCTCGAAAGGTAGTCCAACGTTATACTGTCTCATTTTTCCCCTGCTTCTGGTTTGTGGGCCCTTGCTTGTAGCACATATTTCACACATCCGAACCCATTCCTCTACGTCGTGGCGAAGATGAAGCTAATAGAATCGCTTCCTTATTTTGTCAAGGGTTTTGTTAACGCCTCCATATGTTCCATCATATATCTCCTTCAAAAAAGACTGCACTTTACTTCGGGGAACTATCAACTGCATGACCACGTCTCATCCATCTGCACTTTCCCAAGCCCTTTTCAGTAATCCGTTTTCTAAGGTGAGAAATTCCCATTGTGTCCAGTAGCCCTTCAGCACTTCGGAACCATAGCAGGTATCTTCCCAATCCGGACGGCGACCTTCCTCTTTTGCTGTCAAGATCGGTCAAATGTCTTCATCAGTCATCTGTTCTTGTCGACAGTCTTGTGTTGTCCAGCCGTCAGCCAGGAAATCTACAGTGATGGCTTGAACATGTTCGCTTCAGTTTTGTTCTTCCTTTCTGTGGCAATGTCGGCAGTCTTCCGGGCACGGTCTTCGTGATAAGCCATCTGCATTACCATGCAGGCGCCCCGCCGATGTTGTACCTTGAAGTTGTACTCTTGCAGACGTTCAAGCCACCTTGCCAACTGTCCTTATGGATTTTTATATCTTAAGAGCCATGCAAGCGCGGCATGGTCGGTACGTAGTGAAAACTCTCTTCTATAGAGGTATTTATGGAAGTGCTCCAAGGCTCGGACGATTGCCAGCAACTCTCTCTTGGTAACACAATAATTTCTCTCTGGTTTAGAAAGCGTCTTGCTGTAATACGCTATTACTCGTTCTTCACCGTTCTGCACTTGAGACAAAACTGCTCCTAAACCAGTATTGCTTGAGTCTGTGTCTACGATTTACTTCCCTTCGGAAGCTGGAAAATCGAGATTGGCTGCTAACATAATGGAATCTTCAACGTTCTAAATGCTTGGTCACACTCTATCAACCACTGGAGTTTCTTTTATTTTCCGTTAGCTCATGTAGTGGTTTAGCAATAGTAGCGAAGCCTTTCACAAAACGTCGGTAATATGAGCATTACCCCAGGAAACTCCGAACTTCGTGTTTACTCTTCGGAACTGGCCAGTCTCTTACGGTGTCTGCTTTATTAGGATCTATACTAACACCCGCTGCCGAAACCAGATTGCCCAGATACTGTACTTCCTTCTGGAATATACAACACTTCTTCGGGCTCAGCTTCAGTTGTACACCGTGAATTATAGTTAGAACTTCCTTAAGGTTTTCCAAATGGTCTTCGAAAGTCTTCCCGATCACTGTGACATCGTCTAAGTAAACAAGGCAAGTTTTCCACGTCAGGCCTCGGAGTATCAGGTCCATCAATCTCTCAAATGTTGCCGGTGCATTACAGAGTCCAAATGGCATGACGTTAAATTGGAATAAGCCACTTGGGGTCGAGAAAGCGGTCTTTTCCTTGTCTTCTTGATGAAGAACCACTTGCCAATATCCACTCTTCAGGTCCAATGTGGAAAACCACTGTGCTCCGGACAACGTGTCGAGTGTATCGTCAACGCGAGGTAATGGATAGCAGTCTTTCTTTGTAACGTCATTCAACCTCCGGTAGTCTACGCAGAAACGCAATCCACCATTCTTCTTCGCTACCAGCACTACAGGAGAAGACCAAGCACTTGACGAAGGTTCGATTACTCCCTCTGACAGCATGTCCTGTACTAACCGAGACATTTCCTCTTGTATAGATAATGGAGGCCTTCGAGGAGCTTGGCGTATCGGTGTTGTGTCCCCGTTATTGATGCGATGTTGCACAAGAGAGGTTCTTCCCAGTGACTGTCCCCGAACTGCAAACAATCTTTGAATTCGTGTAAAAACTGTCTGAGTTCTTTTACCTCACCACTTGAGAGGTCGTTAGAAGATCTGTTCAATAATTCTTGCAGTTCCTCTGGTAATTTGGAAGTATCCGAAGAACTGGATCTTCGTTGCGTTATTCCGGCTACCCAGGCCACAGGAGTCAATTTACCTACGAGCGTATTGCTTTGTAAAGTGATAGCTTGATCCAAAATATTCGCCACTTTAATAGGTATATTTCTGGTTTCGTCCGGTTTTACTAAACTTCTGGCAATTAGTATGCCCGGTGTGCTGACTACCTGGGGTTCGAATATAGAGCACTGGTTGCCCCTAGTATCTACATCGGTTCTAATTATGATGATCTTTTCGGAGTTTGGCGGAACAGTTACGGCCACTTTGTTTATGACATCCATCGATTTTTCTATTTTTCTACTGTCGTCATTGTTGATAGCATTACCTCTTCGCCTCCGATTCTCAAGACATTGTTTTTGAAGTCGAATTTATATTCGTATGCGTTCATAACGTCCACACCAAGAATTGCTTCATCCACAATATCTGCAACAAGTACTTGATGATTAAACTCAAGTCGACCGAAGCGTAGGTGTATATCCACTTTTCCAAACACTTTTACAGGCCGTCCAGTAGCTGTTCGCAAGCTGCAAGAGCACCAGATTGGCTTGAGATCTTTCACCACGTCGGGGCGCACAATAGAAACTGTTGCGCCTGTGTCAATTGTAATCGAGGTTGGCCTTTCTTGAACAAATCCGGTAACTACCAAGCTCCCGCTGTTTTTCTGAAGTGTAGAAATTGCGTATTGTCTACGGGCTTCGTTCCTCCAGTTAGTCAGCACACGGCTCGTTGTACCGACTATTCCTCGTTTCCCTGCTGCTGAATTCTAACCCGACAATCTCGTTGTAGATGTCCAGGTTTCCCACATCTATAACACTTCGGTCTTCCATCCTTTCTTATTTTATTCTGTGGCGCCGACCGTCGAGTCTCTGTTCCTTGTTCTTCTTCTTCATCGTCTGTGCCGTCGCCATCTTTTAGCGCGCGCACTTTATGACTTGTCCAACCAGACACTGATTTGGCAGCCTCAAATTGCAAAGCATGTACCAGGGCGTCCGGACTGTTCTGGTGTCTTGCAATTCGTAACACTTGCTGTAGTTCGTTGTCTCGGACACCGGCAGTAAATGTCTGCATCGCAAAACTCGTTCGAAAGTCTTCTGGCGCTTCAGGATAGGCCAGTCTAATTAGTCTGTCGATACGTGCTTCAAACTCTTGAAGGCTCTCCCCGGAATGCTGTCGCCTTGCTCTCAACTGGGTGCAATACACATCTCGCATACGGGTGTTTATCACCATACCGTAATTCTAGAGCTTTTATCAACTCGGCATAGATGTTCTGGCTATCAGGTGGCACTTTCTGTAGTAGTTCTGCCGCTGGTCCTTTTAATGCGAGAACGAGTGAGACTGCCTTGTCTTTCTCTGTCCAATTATTTGCGCATGCAGCAGCTTCAAATTGGCGGAGGTACGTTGCCCAGTGACTGTTTCCGTCAAAGGTTGGACATGAACTGTCCCTACTGCAGGCATAGTGACTTTATCTACTGACTTATTTTCTGTGTGTTTTTCTGTTTTTATCATTGGTACAGTTTGTTCAGAAATTTGTTTTGGTTGTATTTTCATGAACTGTTCAACTTCATTTTTAATTAGCTCTTTTATATTCGCCACTGATTTTTCTACTTCAGCTATTTTATTTGACATGGATTCTTCTACGTCAGATATTCTGGTAATCTGATTATTAAGCTCACCTCGTAATTCACCTACGTCACCACGTAGGAGACCCAATTCTGCTGTAGTATGTTCTTGCATCTGCTTTTGCTCTTGAATTAAGGCTTTGATGTCATCTGTTTCCTGCTTACGTTTTTCATCCTGTCGTTTTTCTGCTTCTTCTGCCTCCTGCCTGCGTCTTTTCTCTGCTTCTTTCGCCTCCTGTCTGCGTTTCTCATCCTCTCGTTTTTCTGCTTCTTCCTGTGTCTGCCGCAGCAGTGTTTGTAAAGTTTCCATTATCTGACTGGGATCCATGTTTACCGATTAATTACGAATCACACTCGTCTTGAACAAAGTGTTCACTGTTTCCACTGTTAACCGTTTTATCCCACTTCTGACACCACTGTTAGGACGGTCTACTCGATCGTCGTAGGTACAGTGGAAACAAAATAAGTACAAGACACCAGTTAAGTCACTAATCACCAGCTTTAATTTTTACAGTTAAACAGTTCGTAATTAACAACACAGTCTCTTCAACAAATCAAATGAAAATTGTTCACACGCAATAAAATGTCACTAATATTAAACACAATTGTATTACAATAAATTGTAATTATATCGCCCGATTATAAAACGCAACACTTCACTAATAACCACTTGAACGTACACAGTAATAACTCGAACCGCTCTGTAAATATATCGCACTAATACTGACTTGAACGTAGTTGAGTACTGGTATTTATAGCCAGTAGAATATCTAGACGATTCCTAATTGCGTCTTAGCGTCAGTATGAACTACGTAATTAACTGCGGCCTTGACACAGTCCGCACGGCTGTGGCATCGAGAACTCTCTCGCAAATGCGTCTACAAGCACGTATACCACACGCTTACATTCTGGATCTCTCTGGAAAGTTCGATAAACGCGTAGATTGTTCTGTGACGTCGTAACACTATGATTACAAAAGAAAATTTTTCAATCCGATTTAAAATTAAAATGAATAAGAAAAAATATAAATGTGAATAGTCATGGTAATTAATAAGAAAAAAGCTGCACAATACAATGTTCCTTTCCTTTACCTGCAGCTTTCACATAAAGAAATGGAATCAAATGAAATAGGAAATTATGAATTTTAATAGTGATTACATACAATAGGAACTTCTTATCCTTGAGGGATTCTAACAAAATTTAAAGAACTGTTGACATAAAATGATAACTCACAAATTCTCATAAAACTCTTTGTAATACTGGGGCATGACAGAGACACCTGATTTTTTAGCGAATAAAGATAGCAAGCTCTCCTTTTTTTCGCTGGAATGCCCGCTTTCTTTTTGTAAGCTCTTTTCAAGGACACTGTTTTTAAAGATGTGTCGTTTACTTCGCAAAACATTTATAATCTGAAAGTCTTGTTGAGTGTAAGAAGTTTTATAGTAAAGCAGCCCATGATTATCCTTCGTGGTCTTTACGACACTAATCCCAGCAATCTGTACACGATCTCCATCTTCATTTCTAAAATCATCCTTCACCTCAAGGTCTTTAGCCAGGAGCTTCCAGTCAAAAAAGTCACTATAGCACATTTCACGGACGTTGAAGGGTTTTCCACGCTTCTTTACCTGTTTCATGAGGGTCACATAATTGTCAGGTATTAGGGGAAGATCTTTTAAAACCTTTTACTGCACGCTCAATTAAAGAATGAACACCATCACCCTCATTTTGGGCATTCCCCTTGATGAAAACTTGTGCGTTATGGAGTTAATATTTTCCAGTGCTGACACAGCATGAATGTACAGAGAAAAAATATATCTATTTTTATTTTGACCCACGCAATTATCGCTATAAAATACAACGTCCACATTGGTAGTCGCTTTTGCATTTAGATTTTTCAAATAATGCCATAAACACGAACCTGTTTCATTAGCTCCTCTGTTTCCATAGTCTTCGTGCCATGTGAAACAGGTTGGTTGAGTGGACTGCAATTCTTACGTAGTAAAATTATACACATTTAATTTCGATACATAGTAAAAGGCTGAGGACTCACTTTGTGGACACGGAAGTGCAGCTTGTAAATCAACTACAGTTATTATTTTGTCAGAACATTTTTTATCCCCGTCTTTTTCAAGCCTATAAAACTCCTTTTCTTTAATATGTCGGTTGTACCTCTCTTGAAGTGGAACTTTTTCCTCCTCTGTGGCGTTACAGAAGCCCTCACAGAAGTCTCAAAGGTCTTTTTTCGGAGTGTGGAAAGCAATATTAAACTCTTCTTTAAAAATGGTAGCATACATCATGTAATTTACATGTGGTTTGTTTGACTCTTCACACAGTTTGATATAATCTCGATGCAGGTCGGCTATGGTTTTCCCACCTCTTACTCTTTCATCGAGTCAGATCGACAATAATGACTGTCTATTCTTGGGATAGACTTAATATGGTTTCGAACATCTTCTTTCATATCATGTGGTACAGTTGCATGATTGCCATGTTTACCACGCTTCTCAGGTTCTATTACACCTCTTACCGAATCTTCTTGCTTCTTCAGAACTGTTCGAATTATTCGAGAGTTAATCCCTAAAGTTGCCATGAAGAGTTGTTTGCAGACACGTATTTCTGAATCTTTTATCGTTAAATAATATGCATTGTTTAAGCCACGTAGCTTTTTTGAAGCTGTCAGATATCTATACTGTTCTTTTATGGTGGTCATGCAAGATGCTGTAAACATTCGTTGCTTATGGATGTCAGCCATTTCCCAATATTCTTTGAATATTGTTTGGCGCTGCTCTTCAGATATTTTCATAGAGCAATGTAGGCGACATTTCTCAGTGTTACAAGGTAGTAACATTTTTTTGGCTTCCCTCGTTACCCGTAATTTCTCCTTTGTTCCATCAGGATTTTATAATATTTTCAATGAAGAGTAACTAGCACCACTGTTTCTTAGTATTTTTGAAATGTTTCTTTGCCACTGCTGAGGCTTTCTCTTTCGTTTGCTAACTGATTTCTCAGGCGGAGGATGGGGATTTTTTATAACACGGCGTTTCTTTCCTTTTGGCATTTCACTCTTCTTAGGTTTCGTGTCATCACCAGAATTACCAGAGGAAGGTGATGTCGAAACATCTGATAATGAATAATTTGGGTCTTTAAAAGAATCGTCTGTAGCAGATGAAATGGATGAATTTGATAAGCTAGATGAAGAGGAGCTGGAAGAACTAGATGAACTGGATGTGCGAGTTCTTTTTTCATGAGGTACTGTGTGCGCCATGTCAGTGACAGTTGTACCTAAGAAAAATTAAATATTTTATCATACTTTTTGTTTTTGTTGGTTCAGACTACACAGAATGCACAAATATGTCAACACTCGTGCTATCAACAATCTACTATAAAAGCATAAATGTAACTATTTCACTAACAAGAGTAAAAATGTAAGAAGGAAAATAATGATCATTAGGTAAAACTGATATTAGAGGTGGATTTTGTAGCATTTTGCGGTAGCTGTTGGTGAGTGTACACTATAGATGAAATGCTTTCTTGTGGCTGGTTACACATAATTGCATAATTGTACTATCACAGCTGACATCATGAGAACTAGTTACTTCTACAACAGGACTATTCATTTGTTCATTCTGCATTTTGACAAGGTCAACCATGTACCGTCCTCGACTCATAGTTACGCCTGCGTAAAGCAACAGAACATTGTTTTCAGAACAAGACAGTTACATGCATTTTAGAACTAGACTCACAGTTTGGAATATAACGGCAATTGTCGTTACTACGTACAGTTCAAGAGAGTCATAACACCGAATATTACTGACATAAGAAAAATAACAGTCATTTGATTACAAAAATGTAGTTCATGAAGGTTATATTTCAAAATGTTACACTAGTTTTTTTAAAAAAAACCTATTTAACATTTATAACCTTAAAGTGAAGACTGTCACATTTGGAGTTATAACCGTATTGCACAGTACGAAATTGACACTATTGCACCACACACTGCAATATTTCAAGTTGTGACTGCCTTGCAAAATACACACGTATGTTCACTGAAAGACAAACCGGCACAAACTAACATGTGACTGTTGCACTTTACTCCCTTTCTACAGGGAACATGTGACGGTTTGAAGCAGAGCTCTCTAGAGGAAGTGGTAATAACTATCGATATAACAGTCTTATTCTGAGAAACTACACATAGCTTATAGTTAGAACATGTAGTAATCTAAAAAATGACACTTTTTGAGTTGTGACTATCTTCTTCCGGACCAGCGATATATATACATATATTTGTGTGTGTGTGCACGCGCGTGCGTGTGTGTTTTTATATACATAGGGATATGGTAATTCTTAGATTATCATTATCGCGGGTGAGATATATAATAAGTTGTTTCTCCAAGTTGAGTTCCGCGTTGTGTTTTGCAGATTTCCACGTTTAGGTAGGTACATCTTTGCCTTCTTCAGGCAGATTCCTACTCGATATCTCAAGATTGGACATGTCAGGATAATATTTAATATTAGTTTCGTTTTTAAGGCAAATTGTGGTTAACACACATGTATTTTTGCATGACTGTCGTTTTGGAGAAATTAAAATCAAAATCTTTTATCGAGCCATACACTCTCTCTCTCTCTCTCTCTCTCTCACACACACACACACACACACACACACACACATAATATTATTTTAACTGTCCTATTCATTAGCATTTGACTGTCCAAAGCTGAGCAAATCGAATACCTTCCCAATCATTCCCTACTGAATTTTTCTCGTGACATTTTTCGGGACTGTCCCTTTATTTGTTCCTGCAGTACATTTTCGATTTTTTAAATATGCAATTGTATCGATGTATTACGATGTGGAAAAGAAGAAGTGTACCAATTGTAAATTGTTCTATTTCTTAATGCAACGCGAAAATACGTGTTCTTTTCATTTGTCAGGTTAGGTAACAATGGTTTTTGTTTTTTAGTTTACTGCTGAAACAAATAAAAGTCATCGTTGAAGAAACATAACGTTTAATGTGTACATAACAAAAAAGTGACATGTATAGTAATAGGCAAAGAGTGGGCCTTGGGCCACCCCGCTTTACCTTCGAGTTTGGTCGTTTTGCATTTATCTATTCAAAGGACGAATATTAGGCTTAATGCAAAAAAATAATACTACTGTAAACACGATTTCTAATGCAAACCGAAGTTCTGCAACAAAAAAAAAGAGACATGTATAGTAATAGGCAAGGGGTGGCCCTTGGACCACCCCGCCTTAATTTCGAGTTAGGTTTTCCCGTACTTTCCGCAAAAAAAAGAGTTCTGCTTTACACTCGTATCGCTTTTCACGTTTTGCTTCAGTTCTCATGTTAACCTAACAACAACGTTTGGCGTCACAGGTATGTAACTCTGCTATACTACTGATAGATTATTTTTTCCCGTTACAAAACGACTTACGACACCAACAACAATCGTCAATCAACTATTTCCGATATAAAAAATTAAAATCTGTAAAATTCTTTTAACAATATGAAATTATGTGGGATATTCACTAAACATCGAAACCAAACAATCGCATTATCGAAATATCGAAAATGACTACAGGATCAGATAAAGGTAGAGTACCCATTTCTCATATAACCACATTTCACGATGTACCTAATCAGATCGTCAAACGGCAAGTTTGTCTTGGCCTCCGTACTAGGAACGATCGTAAAAATTGGCAATCTTCATCTCGTATTACTTTTCGATTGTACCCATCACCTACTTTACAAATGATATACTTAACCTGCTTTTGTTGTGTTGATGTCTTCCCTTGTTATTTCATTCCCCGTTCCTACGTTAAGTTTTTGGTTTCATTCTTACGCTTGCTACAACTGTTGTTGAAAATCGCGACTAAAGCTAAAGCTTTGTAATGTTGCACAAACTGAATGAGTAATAACATTCTTTGAACGTCATTGTAAAGTACCTGTAATCTTTACTTTTACTTTTAATACCACAATCCCTTCTGAAAATAACACTTGTTTTAAACTTTACAGATAATACACGATTGCAGTTAAAGATGATATGCGGTTCTTGAATTTGGCGTGACTTGGTGACGCAGTGTGTGTTGTGTTCTCAGTGACATAAGTTTGAAACGTAAAATTTTCTGAAAACGAAAGTAATAATTTAAAGCGAGCTAGTAATTTTTATATTTCCTTTTTTTCACCTCGAACACAAAGCAACAGATGTAATTTCTTTGTATACGATTTGTTGACTCCTAGTTAAATATAGATCAATTTTAAAATTAATGTTTACAATTTCCAAAACATTACTGTGAATTCAATCTTAACGTTACAGACACTTCAATTTTGAACTTTTTATCTACCTTGAACTGTAATACTTACTTTCATTTCCAGTAAATTAAAAAAAAAAAAACTGGTGCCATGTATCCTGAAACGCGTTATAAACCAAACGTAGGTCTAATCTTCACTATACTAGCAGGCCCGGATTTAGGTATCCTGCCGCCCCTAGGTACTATTGTTAGCCCCCCCCTTAACAAGTAACTTCTACATATTCAATTCTCCTTGACTGCTGAAAAAAAGTTGCTGAAAATAGTAATTGAAAATAGCAAATATCTCATTTGCAAAAAACCGAAAATATTAAATTTTAACAAATAATTTTTCACCTCGTGCCGCCCCCCTGATCCTGTCGCCCCTAGCCACGTGCCTAGTGTGCCTAGTGGGAAATCCGGGCCTGTATACTAGTCTACTTTTGATCATTGTTTAAATTTTGTTTTATTTTCATCTGATTTAATGGATACAAAGTTAATATGAATTAGGTGCCAAATTGCATTTATAATATGCAGTTTCAACTGTTTGTGTTAGACGATACTCATTTTAAATTGTTAATAGAAACCCTCTTTATACTTTCACCTTAAACATTTATCACAAAGCATGGAATTTTATGCTCCATCCGCCGCTGAGTGTACAGTTTCACTTCATGTTTCAAAAATAGTCATAAAGCGTATATCTCTACTCAGCCGTTGTTTATAG